>KV751334.1:30821542-30849047 GCA_001698575.1 Mola mola
TCCTAAGCTACCTAACATTTACTACAGCACAGGAACCAACAAAGGTACAGTGTACAAATTAAAAAAAACAAAAAACAAACAAACAGAAAACTGTAAACACGGCACAATAAATAGATTAAAACAGCAGGCTCCGCACCATGCACACGATGTGATAAAACTCTTGTCTATACAACTCCCACATCCCTCACACTCGTCACAAGTTAATTGGCTCTATTTTTTTTTCCTTTAAGTTTGACTCCCAAGTGCAAAACATCACAAATGGACAGTTCTGTATTCAAGTAATATATACAAGGGGGATGTTACAAATATGTAGTTATTGTACAGATATTCATTTTTCCATATTCATAATTTACAGATGTTAATCCTGTACTTTCAACAGTAACAAAAAAAAAAAAAAACTGATTTAAAAAGTATGAGAGGTGAGAATTGCAAGCGTCGTTCTGTCAGAGTCCCGCCGTCCCTTTTGCATTCCCGATGCTACGATGCACAGCACCTGAAGAGTGGACCCGCCCTCGGCTGCGCCGCTACGTCACCTCCATGGCCACTGTGTTGTCTGCTATACTGTTGAGCGCTGGCTTGTCTTCGTCGTGATTATCCCTGTGGACGAGAGGAGAGGGACCAGTTCAGTGCCGGTGTGATTTATCTCCTGTCTGTGTGTCAAGTCTCTCAGCCACATTATCTCCGGCAGACACAGTGGTAATATTTGGAAGATATTCTATGGGAATACTACAACCAGGGAGAAGATAAAAGATGATCAGACAGAGTTAAACTTTGTTTTTAGTCTGTTTTCCGCAGGTATTTTAACAGGTGAGTACTCTTACCTTTCAGTAGTAAATATGCCTTCTGGGTTGTGTCAGGAATGTGGAGGCGTATGAAGAGATGCCATAAACATCTAACTATCATCTGATGTCCCAACGCTGTGCGGAGCCTCCGAGTCTGTGCGGTTTCAGTATGAATGTAAACTAATTCAAGCCTCTGGCTAAATGTCTGCTAATGCTGCATCAGTGTGAAGTCAACCAAAACAAACATCTGCCTTTCTGTTTCCGACAGATCTGACAGCGACGATACAGAAAGGTGTCCAAGGAAAATGCCTCCACGTTCGCTCTCTGAAGCCCAGATTATTTTAGCACGGCAGAAAGCCGGTCAGAGGAACCCAGCCTCACCTCGAGCCCAGGTCCATGGACGACGCTCCGGACACTTTGGGCATCTGCAGGTTGGTGGTGGTGGACAGCTTTAAGGCGGAGGCCGGCACGTTGCCGAGTGTCCGGGGGATGTGGCGTCCGGCCAGGCTGGCGGCCGACGGCACGCTCAGACAGATGTTGTTCCCGATGAGGACCTGAGTGGTGGTGGGGGTTGCGTTGGCGGCGCTGCATCCCAGGATGCCCAGCGCTGCTGCTGCATGGGCGCTGGGCGTGGGGACGGCGTTGGTGGAGTTGGACGAGGGCTGGAGGAGAGTGGGGGCCACTGAGGTGGCGGTGTGTGTCGACTGGTTGGCCTGGTGAAGGGCCGTGGTGGTGCTGGGGAGATGCAAGCCTTTCAAAATACCTGGTGGGCGGAGAAAAAAAAACAAATCAAAAATGTGAATATAAACAGATTAGAAAATAGCAAAAAAGAAACCAAAATCTAATGAAGCTCAGATTCAGAGTCAGTCCAACCTTCACTTACATACATGAGGGATGGGAGGACCACTGAAAGTCAGTGTACAGCTACTTAACCTATGAAAACATTTAACTTTTCCACAATATTCTACTTTTTTTTTTTTTTGATGTGCCAGTATATTCAAGATGTTAGTATGAATAAACAGTTTCCCCCTGATGTGTAACGTAGGTAGTATTTCCTTAAGGAAATATAAAATTATAAAAATATACTACTTCGGATTTCTGGACCATTTTTATTACAATGTCTGTTCATAAAATGTTGATTAAAAAAAAAAAAAAAGGCGCGACAAACGACAGCCATTTTGACTTATAATGATTTGGTGGTGCACAAAATGATGTGAATGCTTTAAACAGTTGAGGAAACTTTGCTTTATGCTTATTTAAGGTAGTGACTCTCAAACTTTGTTGGTTTTAAAAGAAACTAGCATGTCCTTGTGACTCCTCAACCCAGATTATGGCCTTAATGTCGAGGTTATCTGTGAGCAAAGAGACTAAGTCATGTTTTTTCTTTCTCAGATTTCTTTTAAAGAATATTCAGAGGCCTAGGAGACAAAAGTATCAAGTATTTGACTAGAAAAAGCACAATTAGAGAAAAATGATTAATCAAGTATCCTTTATAAACCCATTAATCAGAGCAGATGAGAGGACCAAGAGAGACTAACCAACAGTCAGAAATAAAAGAAGGGATCCCAACCTGCACCTGTCAGGACCCCGTTGACTCCACTTGCCAGCACCAGCTCCTCCTTGGACTTGAAGGCCAGCAGCTGGTCCGTGGTGACGAGGGCCGAGGCAGCAAACTGGGCGCTGGCCTGGTCCAACGTCTTGGACACGAGTGCCTGGACAGAAACCAGGGAGAAAACATGTGAACCTGAGCGCTGGGCAAGACTGGATGAAACCTGCCGAGCTCAGCGCTACTGCTGCCAAACAGGAACACAGGCAGCCGCATTAAAACGGCTCGTGGGAATGTGGATGTGTCCCATTTCCTAAGGATGAGTGAACTGCCCTTCAACTGTAAATGATTTCAGAATCAGAGGAACTTGACCGAGCACACGAGAATGTGTGAGCACAACAACATAAACATCTGAGATCATGAAGGAAGGATTCTGATCAGGTCGGGGTGAGTATTAAGAAGTTTAGCAACAAGCCCCTCACTGACCTGTGTGTTGTTGGTGGCTGCAGGGTGGTGGACTTGCTGCTGCTGCTGGTGGCTCTGCTCCAGCTGCTCTTTCTGCATGAGGGCCAGCTGCTCCTGGTGCTGCTGGTACTGCTCTGCTGTGAACACTGCCGACAGGAAGGAGAAGGGCTCATGTGACTGTTTTCGGATGTGTTTAACGGTGCTGTTCACTTGGTTTAGTAGGTATGGAGCTGGGTTAAAACAGTTTGATTAGTGGTAAGGTAATGTAGGGCTGGGCAGCGTGCCTCTACAGCAATATCAGGATCCTTTAAGCCAAATCACAACACACAGTACTTCTCAAGAGCTTGTTATACCTAAAATTTTGACTGTATATTTTCTATCCATCAAACAAAGAGATGATACTCAGCCATTAAACAACCAAAATCTCATGATATATATACTGTTAGTTCAAAAAGTTAAACTTTCATATATTTCAATATTCATTAGATGTAAAGTAAAATATTTCGAGCCTTTCGTTGTTTTCATTTTGACGGATTACGGCTTATAGAATTTCAGCGAAATATTCTATACTCTAAGATGTGTCTTTTTAGCTGTAGGACATAATTGTCCAAATTAAAATAGTGAAGTGCTTGGAAGATTTCTTTGTGTAATGATTCTGGAATATTTCAAGTGTCCACTTTCTTAAATAAATTATGAAAATCATGATTTTCACATTGTGTGAGATGCACCAGTAGGGTTTCCTCCACCATTGTACGGACCTGGTGGGCCGCCGGGGAAACATCAGGCCAAAGAAAGATTTTCTATAAGCTAAATATTCTTAGTTTTTCACTCCTTTGTAGGGCCGAGCAATATGTCAATATATATTGTGGGACGGGAGACAATGTCTATCAATAGATATTTTCCTCTATTGTTAAATCGTTATTCTAGCAATGCGGCAGCTGTGACCTAACTCACAGCAGCTTTTCACGCCAATCACCTCCTGCCTTAAGTTCCCTTCGCGCAGTCTCAAGTAATAACAAAGAGACACGGAGGAACAAATCCCCCGCAACAATCCTAGCAGGGTTAATTTTAATGAGAACCACGATGAAAATGGTTCTCATTTTTTTTTTACATGACAAAGAAGAGCTAAAAATAAATCATCAATAACAAAAACTAAGACCTAGTTAAGTTTTCACAAACGAGACCAAAATCTTGGCTGTGAACAAACAGACATTCTATCTGTCTCCTGAGCGTCAGAATGTGAGCAATGAGTGCAGACTAAATGTCAGTGTTGGCGTTTGCTTGCGCTGTGTCTGCGTGGGAGCAGCGTAACGCTCAACCACACACGTTATACGTAGCACCGAGATGAGGTTAGGACAAACTTGTACCCAACAGAGGGAGGACTTCTGTCATATGGTCTTTTTTTTGGGGGGAGTCGGCGATACGTCACCTCCGTCAAAGATTGCCCCCTGCAGAGAACAGTTGTATGCACACTACACACACTACTTAGAATTCAAGTTCTTTGGATCTGAATCAATCAATAACACCAAGCCCCCATATACATTGCTTTGCAGCTAAAAACTGTGTGTGTGTGTGTGTTTTTGGTGTTTAGATCCTCTTTACTCCACAGGACTATTGAACCAATAAGTTGTCATGACGTATGTGGTTCTTTGTAGCTGTATTAGTAGCTAATTTATTGTGCAGCTATTCAATATCTTAACATACTACGACCCCTTTAACTGCAATGACAAAGATACTGTTTTGAAAGGGTGAAATTGTGAAATATCAAGACACAAGCTGCTTCGTTATGGCTAGCAGCTTTTTAAGTAAGAAGAAGTAATCCCCTCTACTGAAACTTTTAGCCCCTTTAAAATGACATGCAAATAGAATTCCAATGTCCTGACAAGATGTTTGTGTACTCAGCATTTGCTAATAAAAACTGTACAAAGTGATGCCTCAGTGGCGTTTCAGAAAGCAAGAGCTCCAGGGCACAACAGCGCACGGGTCTCGCTGATGTGGTAGTTCTGCTACAGGATTCAAGGTGAGAAAGTGAAAGCTACAAAGTCCAATTATCAAACAAGTGGTTTATCCTCCTGGGGCCCAGTTGTACAGCTCTCATTATAATTTACACAGTAATATAAAAAAAGTACACGCCAAAAGTTCTAGCTGAGGAGTGAGCTTATAGTCAAAACAGCACATTGTCAGGAAGAAACAAGCAACAAAATGGCATCACAGGACACATTTTCTATGTAGAGAGCATTCTACATCAGACACAGCAAGAAAGGCTCTGTAAAGCAATAAACCAATGAAGAGATATTCAACAGAACTACAAACGTGAACGCATCCTTTTATATGTACAAACTGTGAAAAGAAGACAAGTGGCATTTAAGTTTTGGATTCATCAGTCAGATTCATAATCTATCCAGTCATTCTTTGGCAAGCCAGTTTCATATTTTCATTTAAATTTGGACCAAAAGTTCCTGACTTAAAGCTGTGGCTGGTTGTCATAAAATAAACAAGATTTTCCACTTTAAGATTATATGCCTCCATTAAAAAGTCAAGTTCACATTCAGATACTAAAAGAACAGATCAAAGTTATAAATGGTAAAACATGGATGCTTCACACATATAGACAACCCAGCAGAATAACCAGAATTTCAAGGTTCCAAGGTGGACAGCCAAGGGTAGTTCAATTAAGCATCTGACCGACTACGAAACGTGGTCATAATCTTACCTCCCGTTTCAGAGTTAACCAATGATCCGAGAAATATTGTGTCACAATGAAATTGACATTTGGTCTTCGTGATATAAAATTACCTCACCTCATCCTTTTATCCTAGACCAAGATATATGTAATTCATAAAAACCTGAAAATATGACGCCTCTGACGACAACTTTCACCAGTGCAGAAAGATAAAAACAAACATTTAATTCTTGAAGTAAGTCAGTTTTTCCCACAGTTCTACAGTGTTACGGTTGCAGGTACTGTTGCGGGGTGGGGTGGGAACACTTATACTTGTATATTAGAAATAATTCAAAGTAGTGCTGCCACAACAAATCGATAAAATTCGTTAAAATCCATTATTAAAAATAGTTGTCCATGAATTTCATTATCGATTTGTTGCGTTGCACGATTACTGTAACACTCACTGCAGGGCATCGGAAAAACCTGAACAGCTACAGAGAGCCGAGTGGAGCAAACATGGCAGAACAGAGACAGCGTGCTGAAGAGAAACACATAATTGAAAAATGGCAAAGGCAGAAAAAACACTCAGGGCAAAAAAATAGAAAGTGTGCGAGCATTTAACATTGAATAAAACAAGAAATTATGTTTGCTGCAAACTAGATGCTATTTGGCCTGCTGTGGGAGCACTACAGTTATGATGAAGTATCTGAAAAGAATCTATGTTGCTGTATCATTAACGAGGAGGAAGGAAACACAACCCACAAAACCCACGTGTTGTATTGAAGTGAGAAAACGTAACCTGTCTTTTCCTTGTTATTCAGCTCGACCAACATGAAAAGCGAATTATTAGCCGACGAGCGCTAACATTAGCATTAGCGCTAGTGGGCTTAAGTTAGCCCTCTAACATTAAATCCTGCTTATTCATCCGAGGCACCTCAACATCATCTGAGTGGCAGGAACAGCAGGCAACACAGCTTCCAAAACAGAGCCAGCCTTAGCCGGGCTTAGTAAGAGGATGTCGACATGCAACCAATTTTGTATTGCAATGCAAAGTTCCTTAAGAGAGTGAGTGAAACTTTTACCCCTTACATTACTGTGCAAAAAATCTTTACAGTTTGGAATTTATATTTTTGTTTTTATATTAACAACTTTGTATCTTTAAGCAACATAAAGTAACTTTTTGTGCAATGTATTAAAGAAAAACTAACAATTCTATCTTTACAAATACAGCAGGCTTTTAATTTTTTTGCCAGTTAGCACTCAGGTTTTGTAATTTTACACTTAAAAAATTGCAATGGCACAGCAGCAGCTGCGACAATTCAAGTTCACAACTCTCACAGCCTGTGTGTTTAATCAGGACCCACTGGTCGAGTCACAGGACTTAAACTAAAAGGGCTGGAGATAATTACACTTAAGTCGGTTCTGGTACTGAGCGTTATTGGTGTGTATGTTGGTGAGGGGGTTCAAAACTGTGCCATTGCAGGACTCTGACTATAATGTGTCACTGGTCTGGATTTGAAATAGTATATTAGTATGTACAACTGTAACAAGAACAAGGAGTAACAACAGGCAAGTCTTCACTTACAAGTAAGGTTTTAACGCCATGTGTCTAAAACAATTCAATAACTAGTAGCGAAAGTAAAGAATTAGATCTCTCAAATATTTAGATTGTTGCAAATACATTGATATATATTCAGTGCATCCACACACAACAACACGTGTATGTTGTTACTAAAGAAAAACAACTAGACATATACCAGTTGACTGGCTACGGACCGGAATTAGTCAATTTTCTTTGAGCTCAGCCCAGACCAGAGACCGATTCTGAGCTAATCCATTTTACATATGCGCCACACGTCATATGTATGAGCTAGGGGTGCGCGGTACATGAGGTAAATTTGGCCTACGGTAGAGATTTGGACTCTACTGACCAATCGCGATAACGCTTGTTGATGACGTCATTGTATCTGCCTCAGCGTGACAATGGCTTCAAGCACAGAGACCACGGAGCAGGAGAAGCTGGTTAAAAAAAAAAAAACGGTGCTACGTCAGTGATTTGGACTTGGTTCGGATTTAAAAAGTCGGATAGTGAGCAGAGTCATGGGGTCTCAGGGAAGAATCTTAAGTGTGCATAACCACCGACAACGGCGCAAATGTGGTGAAGGCAGTGACTCTGAATGACTGGAAAAGGCTGCAGTGTTTCGGTCACAGGCTCCATCTCGCCATTGGTAGGTTAAAACTTCTCTTTGTAAGAGTGTAACATTATAAGCTATTTTAATGTACTTACTCCACCAGGTTGAGTATATAGATATGGCATAAGTGCAACTTGGCATAGCCAACCAGCAAAGCTGTTATTATTGTATGCTGTGTATTATGTTGATTCTTTTATTTGCTGGATGTATTATTTATTTTGTGTGCCCATGCCCCTCTAAAATAGCTCATCAACCTCCTAGGGTGTCCTGTTTCACATAACTTAATTACAGAACTATTTTTTGTACCTGCTTTTAGTGATGTGCAAATAAATGAATAAATTGAATTAAATGTAGCCTGATAATATGGACACTGATAAAGATCATTTTAAATTTCACGCCTCCATGGTGCAAAATAATTTTGATTAATTTATTTAATCTGTTATCAGATTACTGTATAGTATTTTTATGTTTTGTTGGTAGAGATGTCTGATGCTCTGTGGATGAAACTAAAGTAATAACTTTTAAATTCATTGACAGAGAGAAGTGTGAAAGATCCTCATGTGGAGCGTGCAATTGGCGTGTGTAAAAGGATTCTGAGTGCCTTTTCAAATACATGGAAAAGGAAGAGAGAATTGGCCACTACCCAGGCTGAGCTACACCTGCCTCCTCACTGGCTCATCACTGAAACACCAACAAGGTGGGGGTCACACCAACAGATGATAGAGCGGGTTCTTGAACAGGAGAAGGCCATATCACAGGTCCTGAGAGCAGATAAAAAGACCAGACATCTGGTACCTACTTGGCAGGACATTGATGTTTGGAAATCTGTAAGCAAGATCCTCAGCCCCCTAATTGAGTTCACAGAATCACTGTCTGGGGAAGAATATGTCAGTGTGTCATACTTCAAACCTGTGCTTCATCTGCTAAACAATACAGTTCTTCCTCATTCTGAAGATGACACAGACCTGACAAAACATATAAAGACAGCTATCCTCCAGTATCTTAATGAGAAGTACTTTGACCCTGCTACCAATGACCCTCTGGATATGGCCTCCTTTGTCGATAGACGGTTCACAGACACATATATAGGTGATGACAGAAGGGAGTACATCAAGACCAGAGCAGCAGCGGAAATTCAGGCACTGCTTGAGGTGCAAGCTTTATCAGCCACAGAGTCACTCCCACAAACAAGCACGGCAGCTGCTGGTAGAGTTGAGGAGAGAGAACCTAAGAAGGTGAAACGGAGTCTGGGCAGTTTTTTCAAAAAAGCATCTACTCAGCCTTGCCCAGCTGCTCTCTCTGACAGAGATGCCATTGAAGTGGAGATAAAAATTTACCTGCAGTTACTGGAGGTTGATGGAGAAGCTAACCCACTAGAGTGGTGGAGGCTGCACCAGGCTAATTTCCCAAGGGTGGCATGCTTGGCAAAGAAATATCTTTGCATCCCTGCCACCAGTGCCCCATCAGAGAGGGCATTTAGCACTGGTGGCAACATTGTCACATGCCACCGGTCTGCGTTAAAGCCAGAGACTGTGGACAAGCTTGTGTTCCTGGCTAACAATCTATAAAAGAGGATGGGAAGCAAATGAACTGGAGTAAACACCAAAGTTTAGTGTTTCTGTTTGCAGCTTGATTTTAATTTGAAATATGCTGTTTTTTTTCTTAACTGAAAAGATGCTAAGTGTACTTTAGGTATTTCTTTCTTAAAAAAATATCTGCAACTTGAGAAATTTGGTGTTGAGTAACACTTTTACACTATAGAACAAAAGCCTGTTGTACTTGAAGTAGTGTTATTTAGAGTATCTATTTTATTGTGCTAAGATGTAGAAAAATTAGTGTTTGGTAACTTTTGCACTATTTTGCATTACAGAAAACAACCTGTTGTACTTGAAGTACTGTTTACAATATTCACTTTATTTTTGTGTTCTTGAAAAAGTGAGCAATTGTTGACAACATTTTCACTATTTTGCATTAGAGAAAACAGCCTGTTGTACTGTTTTTATTTAAAATATCAGCAATGTTATTTGTGTTCGTTTGCACTATTTTGCACCATAGAGTGCTGAGTTTTAATTTTGAGTTTTGAGATCTGCACAATAAATGTTTTCAAAATTACATTATATCTGTTTTTGTTTTGTTGTTTTTTATTTACCATCATTCATTCATTCATTTTCTACCGATTATCCCGTTAGGGGTTGCGGGGGGGGGGCGGGGCTGGAACCTATCTCAGCATCTCAGGAATGTGGGAGGAAGCCGGAGTACCCAGAGAGAACCCATGCAGACACAGGGAGAACATGCAAACTCCAAACAGAAACGTCCTGACCCAGAATCGAACCCAGGACCTTCTTGCTTTTTATCAGTTTATCAGACTATATAACCCATTCAGAAACACTTCATTTATAATTTTTACACTTAAGTTTATATCGCGATATATACCATTTCCGTGAAGGGATTCAATTTATACCGTGATATGAATTTTAGGTCATATTGCCCAGCCCTAGTATGAGCATAGGTAATAATGTTACAGCAACATGTACACTCAGTTACTTACGCATTTATTCATGTCATTAGCGGATCTCTACTGTGAATAAAGACATAAATGTTGCAATTCATAACTGATTTAAGGCTAAAGTAAACCTTTAGGAAAAAAAACCTGATCTGACACGACAGAACCATCACCACGCTGAACATGCCAAGTGGAAGAATTTAATGAAGGGAAAGTGGCTAACACTAAATCTGGTAGGAGCCAGGGGTGTCATGGTGACAGTGATTAAAGGTGGCTTAATAGCACAATATGCAATATATCACACCCCACCCATTTTATTTTGGGAATTTATTTTAGTAAAAAAGTATTCTGAAGTAATGATGTTTAAACAGTGTTTTTTTTGTATTATATAGCTTACACATCTTTTAAAAAGACAGATGACAGTTTTAAAAACATTTATTAAATAAACTCACAACACTTGTGGCAACGGTGCGCAATAAGAACGCAAGACCCACACTATTCTTCTGTTAAGAAAATAAGGCCTAAAGAAAAAATAAGATTGCTCAGGTTAAATCTTTAAGTGCAAAATAGTAATTGATCTTAAGAAAGAGACGTGAAAAGAGAAGTGAATATATTTTTAAGTAACTATAGAAACTAATAAATTACAAGGGACTGAACAATTAATAAGTATAACGTCTAATATTCTACGTGGGTTGTTAAGATCTTGTTTGGTTCAATTAAAACCAACATATTGGCCTTCAGCGGATTGACAATAGCTATGTTTACATGTGCAAAATTTCTTATTCAGATTGGAAATTCCGAATCCAATTTTTTTTCACTTCTATGTTTACAAGGAGCAACTGTAAAGTAACAATTTCCCTCGGGGATAAATAAAGTATTCTGAATCTGAATGTTTATATGGATGCTAAACCAAATAATCCGGTCATGACATGCGTTTACATGCACCAGGCTTTAATCAGAATAGCAACATTTTGACATGGGCAGATTTGTCTAATTTTCCTAAAATAACCAGAGAAGAAGAATTTGTATGTCTGAAGATTCTCAGTCATCCAGGTCATGGTAGTCTTGGTGTTTCTTCTGAAGGCAGCTGGACTTCTTGTTTCTTGAATACGTTTTGCCTCTCATCCAAGAGGTTTCTTCAGTACTGAAGAAAGGTCTTGAAGAAACACCAAGACTACCAAGAAAAACTTATACTTCTGCCTGTGCTGTAAACAAATGCCGATGTGGCTACACTTCTCACTTTCGCGCTTTTCCCTGCAATTTAAACACCGCACTCTTAAAGAATGGACCTGCGCCAGGTTCTGAAAGCCCTACTTTGGTTTCTACTGTTCTCTGTGATGAAGCTACGGGCTCAGCGATGCATAATGCTCCCGCATTACAGGAGGAGAGGATAAGCAGTGAGGATAATTCTACCCCAAACACGAAGTCTTGATGGGAATAAGCGTGTACATGGACGTGGTTCGGAATAAGGATCAGCATAAACCACCCCTCTCGATCAGAATCTTCCAATTGACGTGCTTACATGAAGCATTTTTATTCTGATCAGCCCTTTATTCCGAATATTTGTGTCCATGTAAACAAAGCCAGTGTTCCCTATGGCACTAAAACCTCTCAGATGGTACACTCGTTGCACAAATGAACATGTACTTGCACGCGACTTTGAAGAGCAAATGAGATCTGGCCTGGTTGCTGCGCCACCAGCCGAGTGGGCCTGCGTCACAGTCTATCGGATTGTCCTCTAAGTAGAAGGTGAGGTTGTTATCGGTCCAAACCCTTTTTGGCTTGTTGTATAGTTGTGGCTGCAGGGGTGGCTTGCCGTGACTTCACATGCTCCCAAAAACCCGATGTAACATGTGGTTTGGCAGCCAGTGCAATCTCCACTGCTCCCTTCTGAACAGGAGCTGAGGTGAGGTATACTGACTGTTACTTGCCATCCACTGTGGTTGGAGTGTTATTAACGCAATAACTCATTTTTGTGATTATCGTGACAGCCCTACACAGAACTCAGAGCCAGCCACAAAGGCAGCAGCCACTCCTCTCTTTCCTTGCAATGAGCAAAGCTATAATGAATTAAAATTCGAATATAATTCGATTATTACAAAAAATAAGTAATGATATTCAAATTGAATCCAACTTCGAGATCGACAGCATTAACTGACTTAAATGCTTGAATAAGATTATTTTCCTCTACATATGGCAAAAAAGAAAAAAATAGTGACAGTAACCAAATTTAGCAAGCAGGAGTGTACAGCTTTCTGATGAATTCATATTTTATTATAAATAATGCTCTTAAACTAAGCAAGTGTGAATCAAACATTGAGCAATTTTTAGAGTCTGTAGCCACCAGTCCAGACTCCTATAGATTTCCTGACACCACTCCCACACAACTATTTTCAAGTGACACCTCTTATATAATAATGTATGTATGTCTCTCCACCATGGCTTTTTTCACATTGCCTACAATGTCATGCAAAACAATTTGAGTGTTAGACTTGGGATGTTCCACTTTACTAGCATCTCCTCAATTTTGCAGTTATTAACGTGCCAGTATGCGACACACGAAACTCATTTGCTTCCAGTACTGCACTTTGATGGACAGACATTGACAGTGACACTGTGTACTACCAAAGTGCAGGTGATATCAGCCAAGACAGAGAGCACACGTTGGAGCTCCAAATGTAAGTAGTAAGGTTGATCGCCTGCACTTCTTTTAGCCTATGTGAAACGTATTCCCTTACCATCTCGTGAAATTGTGGGAGAACAGTTTCGGAAATTTATTTGTGAACTTGGCAAACAGTAGAATGGCTAAAAAAGCTCAATTAAGGGGAAAAATCCCACGTTTCCGCCGACTGATGGGCTGATCATTTGAGAAAATGAACTTGACAATTTTGTCAGTTTTCTTTGTAGCTTTTTTGCTGTCGATGGGAACTAGGATCAGTAGTTGCTAGTGGCAGCACAGGACAACTTCTGGTGTCGGCTTTTAGAGCTGCTAAGAAGAATTGATTGTTCTGTAGTACTAAGCGGCTGGATGCCAGCCACCATTAAATAGCAAATAGAGTTTAATGGTATCGGGCAGTCTATAGAGTCAGTACTTATAATGATCGTCATTATAATGACGGATTACAAAATGTTAAGTAGTGTTAAAATGAGACGGTCTATGTGATTTACCAGCAGATCAGGAGTCCAGGCTGAATCAGAATAATCTACCAATGAGCCGCACTATGAGCTGCAGCAAGCCTTGGCTAAAACACTGAGCTAACATCCAAGACTAACTAATTTTCTCGCCACTAAATGTCAACAGGCACAAAATCAATTAAAACAACAGCACCACAAGTAATTTAATGTGTGGGTACCATTTTCAATAATACCACCACCCAATTCCCTTCTTTTACTTTTCTGTACTGAGAGATGAAGGATCCTCTAATGGTCAAACAGACAGCTTCTCGTGGCTGAGCTCTAAACAATCTGAATACTAAACACTTCATCTATCTGAGTTGGGTGACACAAAGTCCTATTGGACAACAAAATCTGTTGTATCTAAAAGCTTTTGCTACAAAATTTACACAGAGGTACTTACACTGTTTAAATGTACTCTGTTTTTTTTTTTTTGCAGTGTATAACAGCAACATTTTAAGAGTGGATTGTTGGCATCATTCACACACAAAGATGCACCACAAACAGGCAACAAGAAATTTGTGTAATTCTGCTAGCTGACAGACGCTTTGATTTTAAAAACCTCAGCAGAGACAAATAAGGGAAGACCTGGCAAGTCAGCGACATGGATGTAAGTAATGCAGAATTTGAAATCAAGACCTGAACAACAACTAGCAGGGAAAACTTACTGGACAAAAATGGGCAGCAATAGGACAGATGACCGAAAACATGAAAATGAAACATAACCAAGACCAATTTAAAACTTTGAGAAAAACAGTCCTGCAAAATGTCCTCAAATGTGTGTGCAAAATAAAGAACCTAAGCTCAAGGAGATGCAAACTGGCATGTGAAAACAGTTACAAAAATAACTGAAGGCAAGGTTCAGATTGAGTTCAGATTGAATCAAATGAGTACTTAATTATTTTGGAGTACATAAAGGATGATCGGATGTGGCTCAATTTACTTGCAGAAATTCCTCCAAGATTCACCAAGCTAGTAGTGCTGTAGACAGTTTGTCAAAACTGAACTGAGTATTCAGACCGAAGAAAATATTCAGCTGCACATTTTTATGATGTACAATGCCAAAATGCACAAGAAAACACAGAGCCGCACAACAGAATAAACAAGTGACTCACCATTGACAGGCATGGGGGCTGGGCCAGTGCGGTTGTGGGAGCTTGTGCCTCCAGATAAGGTCCGGGTTAGTCCTGACACTGTCCTACTAAAATCCCTAAATCCTCTGTGAGAGAAGTCTCCTCCACCCAATGGGTGATGGGATAGCGTCCGTGGTCTGAAGTGCCTCCAACGGCAAGATTTAATGTTCAAAAGAATCTGGCTGAGGTCCAAAGGTGTTTTTGAAGATGGCGCCATGGGAAATAATGAGGAGGGAAGGCGAGAGGAACTGGTTGGGTCCGAGGTATCGGTTTCTGAGGTACTGGCGTTGGGATTGCGGAGTGGAGAGCTTGCAAGTGGTGGGGCGAGTGGTTGGGGCTCCGGGTCAGAGTCCAGGCTCTGGCAGATGCTATCTGCATCTGCTCTGTCCAACAAAACTCTGAAACAAAAGGAAAAAGCATGATAACAAGTCAGTCAGCTGGTTAAACTATTTCTCGTTTGACGTCCAATGAAATTAAAAACCCAATGTAGTCATTATCAGCACACTACAACATCCACATCATCTGGTTGTCACTAGAGAATTGTGGCTACTCTGGCATACCACTCATGAAATTACAGCATCCAGTTGGACAGTGCCAAACATCGAGCTGGGAATTGCACAAGTAAGGGGGGAAAAAATACAGTTTTGCTATGAGCAGGAGCAGAAAAAATTATAAGGGAACAGAGCTTGAAGTTTCCAGTAAAATAAACTTGTTAAAATCCAGAAAAGAGAGGCAACAGGGCTTTCTTGCAACACTCGCACCTTATTAGTGGGGCCAAAAAGGTTAGCTGGTATCAGAGGAAATTTCACATTGTTAACTAAACATTTAATGGCATTGTAAGAGCTTTTGGTTGTACAATTAAATATTACTGTACTAGCTGAAATGTCAGGATAACCAAATTCAAGGCATGGCTATACTAAATGTCATAGCAGTTGTTGAGATACTTAACTCTCGCTATAAACACTGTTAATCTGATTTAAAAACCTGTAACAGCTTGATTCAGCATTGGTATCATAAGCACAAAGCATATAACCTTGTCCCTCAGTCTCCCCCGGGCCACAAGATAAGGTTAATTGCACACAGAAACTGAACTTTGCCAATCTCTCTCTTCAACAACACCTGGCACCGCGGTAGCTGATGGTCAACTCTTCCAGACAGTGTGCTTTAGTCAATCATGTGTGTACAATGTGTACGTAAAGAGGAATGATCAGAATGAGCTGCAGGACATTTTGCTGTTCAAACTCGGCAGAAGCTAAATTTTCTTATTTGTCTACAGGCCACAGTGGCAGGTGAATCCCAGAGTGGGACTGTCATGTTCATCATTTTCCAACCTAGCTTGTTATGTATGATAGAATGTGCCCGCCAAATGACGACTGGTAACCTGCTACAGAGCTGGGATAGTAAACAACCTGCTAACCTGCAACCTAAACTTGGATGAATTTTCCCTGCTAAGTATTGGTATTGGCAGCATTCATACACAAATTTCGCTTCAATAATTTCTTATTTTCATTCCAGGCTTCATCTTGGTTTTACTGTATCTTTTTAAGACCTATTTGACATCCTTTTAGGCTAAAACACATTACAAATAAAAATTTGGAGGGATCTGCTGGCTTTTTAAAGTATCTATTTTTCTGATGCCAAATTTGACTCCCACACTGTTATACCCACAGTGCTATTTTTCTGAGGACGAGACACAATGTGAGTCCAACACTCCACAGTTTAATACTTTAGCTGAGTCTGTATAATTTCTGGATGGCCTCAACAATTTGCTTTAATATTAGTGTTTCCATGTTGGTTTAGCTTTGGTCCAATTTGACAAATGCAATTTCCACACCCCCCCCCTCCCTCTACCAGAACATTTAAAGTTATAATTATATGACACTTTTTATTTTGTTTTTATGCCACAAACATGTCATTAATTCAGCAATAAGCAAATTTATGTCACACTTATTAATCTTTTAAGTCATACAGTAAATATCATTGACAAAATGGTGGCTTTTAAGTTTTCCAAAATATGAAGAGGTATATTTGTGATTTAACAAAATTTGAAGCAATCCACTGTCATTTAGTTTGTGCACCTGTAGAAGAATCCAAACAATACTAACGTGTGAAAACCAGACAGACCAAACTCACCTGCCCCCTCTACCCATGCGGCGCCGCGCCAAACCTATGCAGCGCCGTGGCACGTTCAGCGAGGTCAGACAATAACGAAAGCGTGTGTCACCGAGCCCGCCCTCTGATGGGCTTACCCAAGGCCAGTTCCCATTCTGATCGGCACGATACTGCAGGAGCAGGAGGAGATGCAAAAAGAAACAAAAAGGCCATGTGTTAAAAGTGAAAGCAATGAAACAAACCAGGGAAAAAACCAACTATTTTTAAGTTACACCTCTTATGTATGCATGTACGTATGTCTCTTCACCATGGCTTTTTTACACATGCCATGCCATTTTTATTGCACTGTTGTGTCCACCAGAGTGTGCAAAACTAACAGCCAGGCTGACCAGTCTGCTGTTGGCACTATAAATAGAAGCATGGGAGTCAAAAGAGGGCACTTACAGCGAAGTACTGACAGCCGGCCTTCCTCCTGAATGCATAGCAGCCATCTGGGTCATTCTCCTCTTCGGCCTCTGAGGAACCTGAATGGATCTATAAAATAATAAATATGATATTAGCACATGACAAGCTAAGGACTTGAATCCATTTCAAACACCTAATACAATCAGGATATTACTAGCCAACCATGGATTTTATAGTTGCCGAAGGACAGTCAATATTGGCTGGAAAATTGCAGCATTCACACTTTATCTTAATCTTAAATTAAATTACCTGGGAGAAGGGCTCTTCGTCTGAGCTGGGGAAATCGTACTGGTTGAGGTCCTTGGGATTGAACACAGAGGGACCTGAATGCTGAGGGGCTGACATAGGAGGGATCTTGGGTTTCTTTTCGTATTTCCTTTTGGTTCGTACTGCCTCTGCCTTCTCTGGCTACAGATGGGGGAGGGGAAAAAGTGCTTCATGTTTATATTAGTGTGCGTAATCACAACTGCATTCCAAGAAGCCAAATGACCGTGTCTAGTGCTGGTGATCTATGCGTGGGCAATGTGTGTATGTGTAGCAACAACAGTAAGTAAGAGGAATTGATATGCAAATGGCAGCTTGTGCCAGATGCCGCTGCCTCGCCAGATGGTAGCAACCCCCTCCTCCTCCATCCAACCCGTGCCACCGCTAACCCCTGCTTCCCCAGTGGGACGACCCCTCCCAGTCTGACAGACTGCAACTCCATTAGGATTAGTCAGATCCCATTCAGTCTTCAGACATGGGGAACAAAGCAAACAGAGAGGTAGGGACTCTACTGTGTAGAACTGCTGTGTCAGATCGATGAGGAAGTGAGGGTTGGAGCCTTGAGGGAGGTGGGGGCAGAGTTTAACTAAAAATGAATGTCTGTAAACAAAACCTGAAAGTCAACCAGCTGGTCAAAGAAAATAGGGGGAAATAATTGCCCCTGTCCAGGGCAAGGGGGGTGGGGTGCATGTTGCACACTGGAGCTAATGAAATTATAATGAGACGAGGTGACACAGAGGTCATAACAGTGCTGTTTAATGAAGCGCTACATTATTGAAGCATTTGGCAACTTAATTACAATGTTTGGAGTTGGAAGTTAGCTGTATTTAAAGAATATGCCTAGCCAAAATGTATTCCTCTAATACAAAAAGATGCCCTAGAGAGAATTACACAAAAATCTGCATCTAAAAGTGTTACATTTACGGTCAAAATGGTTCGACAATGAATAAAAGTCTAATTTGGCTTTGTTTGCAATATGAAATGAAGTACATATTATAGAGCTTCTCACTTCAGCCATCATCATCACTGCGTTAATTGACTGAAGGACAAATATCAAGCCAATAACATTTACTGCTGACATTCTGTTCCAACACCAACAAAATCATTTCATATCCTTTTGCTGACATCATTGGAAAGAAATAGGTGTGGACTTACCTTCTTACAGTCCTTCATATCCAAGTGGTCCTGGTGTCTGTACTGGTTACTGCTAGACAGGGGAATGATGGGGATGGTGTAGACAGGCTTCACCAGAGCTCGCTGTGCAAGTGCCTCTGCCATCACCTCGCTGCCAAAGTCTGGCAATGCATTCCTGATAGAAATGGAGAAAACATAAAGGGACAAAGCAGCACAGCTTTTAGCAATCTTTTATGGTTAAACTGAATCATTTCATTGGAAATCCAATGTATTCACAGAAACAGGTCCCATTAGTAAGACAAATAGCTGTAAAAGGACGCTCAGTTCAAGACAGTGAGACACAGACTAAATTAGAGGGTGAATGATTCTAATTTTTAAATAACAAGACAAGGAACTATTAAAAGCCAATTCCAACCTCAGAACAAGCAATTATAAGGCTCTCTTAATTCATTTCATCAAGTACTAGTAAAATAAACAAACATCCCAATAAACTCTGCAGGGTCAGCTTAATTTAAACCATGTTTATATAAACAACATGTCATTTTTACATGAACAATATTTATTAAATGAAATGAGAAACCTATGTATACTGTACTGTAATTTATAAGGAAATTTTCAGCAACAAGATTTCTAATAAATGCCCAGAACACTCTACTCCAAAACTATACAGGAAATGCACACAGAACACCTGGGTCACTCATCACCATCATATTATCATGGAGTGAGCAGGAGACTGTGGACAATAGATTGGTCCAATCTGGGAGTGAACACTGGCTTTGATGTACAGGCAGAAACCAGGCCAAGACAACAAGAGGAAATTGAAATGTCACTACAAATCAAATGCACTTCAAGGAGAAGAACCCAATTTAAGCTCACACTGACAGCTACTTCCAGAACAAATTCATTCCATTCCGATTTCATGTTTAGATGGACCACAAAGGCTCCACTAGAGGGAAGATCAATGCAAAGTGGAGCTTGAGAAACAAAGAAATTAAAAACAAAAGAAAATTGCCAAACGTAAACCAGGAATAATATTCTGGCGATTGCTGCAAAGTCACTGAGCGCACTGTTCCTAACATCACTGTACAAACAGGCTGGAGTCTGGATTGATAATGCATTCACAACAGTATACATAACCAAATCCCCAATTAACACAAGCAGTGAAGCCTGACTTCCCTGAAAATATGTAGATTAGTTATATATCATCTATTTATCATTATCTAGTATCCTAATGGCCTGTACTTGGGATTTCAACTTGAAGAAACAAAGGCTTTTAAACAAATATGTGGGTTAACCACAAAAGCCACCAAAAACACAAAATGTAGTGAAGGTCTGACACAGTCAGTTTTTCAGGTTTGAGGAGCTTAACAATTCATCTTTTAAAACCTCCACAGAAACCATTTTGAAAATACTGGAATGCTGGGGCAAAAGGGCTTTAGCAACATACAATCATATCCGAAAATCTATTCATTAACATTCTGCAGACAAGCAAAGCATGTAATTCCTCATACCCTTCCATCATAAATCCAAGTGACAAGCCTCCTAAGATGCAGTTACTTGCCTAACAAGCTGGTGCAGTGCAGCGACTGTCACCATTGCTGCCCAACTATCCCTGGGACGATCACGCCCTGGTCTCTCTTACCTCTTCTCCACAATCTCCAGTGTCAGATGCAGCAGCTCCCTCTTGCTCTTCTCTCTCCTCTTGATCATCTCCAGAATAGTGACAGCTCGGCTCAGTTCCCTGCGCAGCTTCAGCATCTTCTCGTAAGACACCTCGTCATTCTTTCGGTTCTGGAGGTGGAGCAGAGAACATTCAGACATAAAGCCACAAGCATTTCCGCCAAGGCTGAGACTTTTCAGACGTTGCTACTGAAGCTTTCAATTTTTCCAAAACTTTGATAAAACGTTGAATCAGCCTTTAAGAACAGTGTCCCCAGTCACACAGTGAGTTAAAACATTCCTTTTGTCTTTTAAGATAAATGATAATTCTCCTCCTATTTTGGCCACCAATAATAAATATCTTTTTCAAATTTTTGCAGATTCCTACTTTTCTGGTCTGCATCTTCTCCGTCCGACGGCGGAAGGCCACATAGGGGTCGCTGGTGCTAGAGCCATCCCTCCTTTCCTGCTTGACGTTGGAGATGAGGCAAATGCCCTTGAAGACTTTCCTCTTGTGGCTCCAGTAGTCGAACACCTCCTTGATCAGCTCATCGTCCTCCTTCAGCAGCAGCTTGGCCTCCTGGAGACTGACAAGCTGCAGGGAAACGTAGGATAGATCAGTTAGTGCAATGGATGGAACCACGACAAAGTTATCAAGTATCAAGCTGCCTCCATGTGTATAACAAAGATATAAACAAAGAAGGAAAGCAGGAGTTTTAACAAACTGCATGCGTTTAAAAACTACAGTACAACATTTCTGGCAAACAGCAGTGTAGAGTAGAGGCTTGTTGCATAAACCCGTACTTTAAAGTTTGACAGTGAATGTATAACTGAAAACAAGGATTTTCTTCACAAGAGAGTAAAATACAATCTAACTTTCTGGGCTTATGGTGTATAACAAGGCCAGCAAAGTGTTTTTCCAAAATTGATGCAAAGCAGTATGTTTCCCTGTGGAGACTGACAGATACCTGCTGTCCACTGCCTTTCTCTAGTCTGTCTATCATTTCTTCAAACTGCAGGGCTGTGATTTCCATTTTCTTCTTCAGCTTATTCACAAATGTATCGTCCTCTGAATCTAGGTCGTAGTCTGGCTGCTCTGTATCCAGACTGAAAGCTGTGAGATGGAGAGGAGTTAGTTACTAAAGAGACTGACAGACACATTCAAATGCAATGTCAGGAACAAGAACACATTTTAGCAGGCTGCCCTGTGCATGAACTTGATTTATCGTAATTTTAAAATATCCAGTCTATTGAACATATTTCATTACAAAGAATATGAGCACTTTTTGCTTGGATAAAGTTCAACTCAAGAAAATTCGAGGATTGACTTAGATAAGTGACTAAAAATGAGCACTTTAAGAGCAAATATGATCTTCCAAATGGCCATGCCATTAAGTTATAATACAGTGTCCACTGTATTCAGTAATATTATATTAAAAAGGGACAGTCAACAAATAAAAGCCATTGAGGTATGAAATACAGATGTACTTTCACAAAAATATTACTCAACTTTGTACAAATTGTATAACTATTTTATCAACTGTGTTTATGTTTGGTTCTGGACCAAATTTTGGCTGGGAGCTCTATTTTTGCCCAATGAGTCAGTCTGAAGACATTTTCCAATATTCGCCTGGAGATTCATAAGACAACAACACATTAGTTGGGTAAAATGGGAAAGAGGCCGTCTGTTTTAATCCATCAGCTACTGTCACTACTGCATTACACAAAATGTTTACGACATTCTGCTAAATGAGAGCTTTTTTCTTGTCAGCACATTAACCTTTCAAAACTTCAAGCATTTAAAAAGGTATGCAGCAATCCCTCTCACCACCCCATATTTAAACTGTAAGAACAGAAAACCATAGCCGTACAATTATTTCAGAAAATATATCTGCTACAGGGGTCCCTATGGCTGATGTGCAATGACCACAAACAACGCATCTAATGAATATGTGCATTTAATTCTGTGCAGCATATTTTTTGACAATGCTTCCTTTCTCCAGAAATCAACAACATGTATAATAACACTAACATGCCATGGTCAGCCAGATGCTGACAATAGTGTATTGAGGTTTATTTTATTTATAAATGTACCAATTCAATTTAGAATCAAGAATTCTGTCATAGGAACACTTTGTTCTTTCTTCATAAAGAACTTTTCGTTTCCTAAATGGCTTAACTCATGGCCACTCCTCACTTTCAGACATTTTTTCTCTCACATCTGGTGTCAGACTCTAGGGATAACAACTTAACATTGTATGTGTTTTCAAAGACAGACAGACTTCTTTCCCACATGAAAGCCCATATGTAATATTTAAAAAAATAAATTACATTTTTAAACATTCTGAGGCAAGTTTATTTATCTGCCACATTGGACTAACCTTCCAGCCACAATAATAACCATACCACAAAACCTGCACTTAAAAACAGGAGCCCCTGAAACCAGACACACCCAGTGCATCCCAACAGCAACAACATCACCAAGTGCATGTGGACTACTAACACAACTGAGAGGATAATCCTGCAGCAAGCAGCCTGCTACTCACGCTGTATGTGAATAAGCTGCTTTGGCATCTTGAACTCCCCGGGGTAGAGGGACTCGTAGTGTGTGATGTTGCACTCTGCCTCGGGGACGGGAATAACCATGTTGTCCCGCTTCTCACCATATACCTGCTGCGCCGAGATGGCCCGCTGGAGATGGTGCTCCTGCAGGACACAAAGAACATAGCTGTTTAGAACAGAATGCTTGCAATTTCAAAAGAAATCTTTTTTTTTTTTTTTAAATTTAGTTGCATACTTTTCTCTCTCATACAAACACATGCAAGGCGCAGTGAACGTCTGATCAATCAGCAGACAGAGGTTGCTTTTCATAAATTCAATTTGTATTGTGATTATGCATTGGCAAGTAAGTATACTACCGTATAATAAGATAAAACAGGTTGATTTAGCTGGTGATTAAAAAAAAAAAAATATATATAAACTACTGTGTTATGATTGTTTAATTTATTTTCCATTCGTTTAGAGATGTGCTGAAAAAAAGGACATGGTCACTTTCAGTGAGGACTAGCAACTATAAAGCCACCAGATATTCCAGATTACAAAACATAAAAGCACATGTGTGTTTTAAGATTCAGTTCATTCCACACAAGCCAGAGCATAACCAGGGAAAAATGTAAAATTTTAATACTTTCCTCTAATCTATTTTCTGTCTGTACAGGTTCAACTTTGTTATACAATGTAAAACCTACAATCTTTACAATACTTATTGCTCTCTCTAAAGACATTAGGAATCAGAAGAATGAAGTAGAATTTGGGGTAATGAACAAGAGCATCAGCAAGCACGTCAGTGTGTCAATCCACTGTGAGTGCACAGAGGAGAGACTTGCAATGTAGTTATACTTCAAAGCCTGTGTTCAACAGGCAAAGATGTGATTTTGTGCCCTGTGCAAGTGACGTAACTCAAACAGTGACTCATTGTTTGCTTTTTCTGCAACTTTCAGCAAGTACAAGCCACAAAGCTAGGCAGAAAATGAAATCTGTTCTGCAAGTTGCACATTCTGAGTCATGGGGTTATAGATGAAAATACCGGTGAGTTTCTCCAGAAGAGAATCTGGTGCTTTAACTAACTTTCACACGCAGGCATTACTGCAAATGAGTCATGCAGTTTGACTTTAGAACTCAGCAAGCGCAGGATGTAATGTGTCCTCTGTGAAACCTGTGATGATTCCCACACAATGTTTTTCTAGAACAATAAACTAGGCCTAAACCATCAACAAACAAGACACAAAACAATATTGAATGGAATATTAGCAAAGTAATAACGCACAGTGGTGGAGTGGTTAGCACTGTCACCTCACAGCAAGAAGGTCCTGGGTTCGATTCTGGGTCAGGACGTTTCTGTGTGGAGTTTGCATGTTCTCCCTGTGTCTGCGTGGGTTTTCTCCGGGTACTCCGGTTTCCTCCCACATTCCAAAAACATGCAGAACTGGGGGTAGGTTAATTGGTCACTCTAAATTGCCCATAGGTGTGAATGTGAGTGTGGATGGTTGTTTGTCTCTATATGTCAGCCCTGTGATGAACTGGCGACTTGTCCAGGGTGTACCCCGCCTTCGCCCCAAGATGCTGAGACAGGCCCCTAGTAAACTCATCAATCATAGGTTTAAGAGCAAGTGCCGTGTTTGGCTTTGAATGATGCAGTGTGTTCTGATTGTCAAGTCAGGATTGAAGAAACCATCACATAGCCTTGTTCACTGCCCACAAATACGCAACTGCCTGTAATTACTCAACAGTTTTGTGTAATCCCACATTAAACAACCTTTTGTTTAGTTGTTCAAAACCTGCCGATCGAAAACTGCAGAGGCCTTGTTTTTTTTCCCCAAATCGACTTCAAAGTTGTTATATCATTCTTATTTCTTCAACTTAATTTAAGCAAAAACTATTTTATTTTGAGCATTTATATGATTATAAACCAACGCTAATATGCACCTGTTGAATGATTACTTAAGATTTTAACATTTTATATACAACACATGAGATTTAAGTCTAAAACAATTACAGAAGACTTTCTGCTGGAATTATGTGACCAGTAGCCATAACCAGGTTAATGATAACAGTGTACTGTGCACGTGTAATTTGACTTGATCTTATGTTAAGTCTTTGAACAAACAATTAACCAGCACCGAGCAGGGTTTGTTCTGTTGTACAACTAGTCAAACACATCCTCACATCCTGCCCTCTGTGAATTCCACCATCTGACATGCAGATGAACCATGAGCTTTATGAACTGAGAAACCTGCTTGAAGAGAGAGCAAAAGGGACCAATTATAACCGAAGCAGGATTAGAATTGCCTTTGCACGCATATGTAGAGGATATCAGCTTGGTAGATCGCAGAAGCCTGAGCTGCCTTTGACCTAAAGATTTCCTGATCTTTTGCAGCTCTGATCCTCACAACCACGGTTCACAGCTTGGGATTTCCCTTGCTCGGAAATTGGGTGAGTTGGTATAAAGGGCTTTTGCGACTGGCACAAGGGAGCAGGTGCAATACGTTATTCTAGGAAGTGTTACAACTGTCTGCATTTAATCAAAACTTAAAATTGACATGACTTCACTATGTAAAGGTTTTAAATGATGCTGAATGCTGCATACTGAAGCTCAGTTTTATCTTCATTCATCCCAAACAAAAAAAAAAAAATATTACAAAGAGGTAGGAATTATCAAAACGAACCATATCAGAACTACAATTACCACTGTGCAGTTGTATGCCTCCATGCACCAGTCAATCTGCAGTTTACATCCATGTCTCTCTCCAGACTCATTAACATAGGTAGTTCGGTGGTCAGATTTTAATGGTCAACGTCAGTGTTACTTATCAAGTGCATTGGGCTGATTCCAACAAAATTTCACACTAATGTGTAATAGATAATGAAGTGATAAAATTCATTGCACCATGTGTCAGGCTCTCAGTCAGTCCCTGTGTTCCTTCAATAGTGATCACAAGAACAGGATGGACAGATAACCCAAAAATATAACGCTGTACCCCTATTACAGGGGTGGAGACGTAAAAACAACTGAATCATCTGGATGCATAGTGCGCACAAAGGCCGAAACCCCTCAGTTACTAAGTAGTTTCTAACTTCACTAACTTCAATAGTCAACCTTCAACTCTCTTGATCTTTTTTCAAGAAATGTTTTGGGACTGTTGAGACATCACAGAAGCAGCGTTCCCTCCTGTTGTGTTCATAGACACACACAAAGTAAAGTAAAAATCTATTTTTACAGAACAATCTTTTTTTCATTAAATGTTCCCTAGAAAAAAGATGACTTTAATAAAAGTTGCCACAGCAACAAAACTGTGGCCTCCAACAGGTAATTTCAGCTCATGGTGGCCAGAGGAAGGAGAGTAAATGCTGATGAAATCAAAGTGCTTTGAGTCAAGTACACTTCTGTCTCTCAAATCTGCGAAACACTGCAATTCATTGGGGGTGTAAATCTCTGTCTCATATCATGATTCAATTTGTATCAAGTTTCATGTGCTTCGATTCAAGGAAGATTCATTTTAAATATGATACGGTTCGGTCAGATTCTATTTAATGCTATTCAATTACATATGAATCAACTCAGTACAATCTGATACAGGTCCTAACATTTGATCAATATGGTATTTTTTTCATTACAAATACTGTGAAAATTATGGCATTATGAATATAAGCTTGAGACTGTCTCACACAGCCCAAGTGCCTGACTTAGTGTGGGGGAGAAACATGAAAAATAAAAACAAACACATAGCCCTACAGTACACTGTAGTTCATTAAATTTACAATGCCAATGTAAGACTGAAGAGAGTGCAAATTAAATTTTCACAAATGTTTACAATAAATTTGAAGAAACTAAAGAAACAACACAGTAAAATACTGTTAGACAGAGCTCTGGTGTGCTTATGTTGACAGAAATGAGCTATCACTGGTCACGTCTAAATAATAGAAATACGAACATATTTTCCCTTCTGATCTTTCCAGGGGAGTGAGCTGCAGCAGTCAACTGATTATTAGCATAGGAAGCGGACCATTTGGCCCGATCCATGGAGCTGTGTATCAGTACACTCCTATCCTCAATGATAAAAATGATTGAGATGGTTTAATCTTTACAACCCTAAAACTGATGCAACCTAACAAACCAGCAAACCAAAAAAGAAGATGGTACAACTGCAAACATTTTACAACAAAACTCAGAATATGTGGTTAAGGTAGTAAAACCTATGTGCAAGAGCTGTGCAACTAATGTGTGAATTTAAGCCACTCCCTCTAAATTCTCAATATATGTCTTTTTCTAGGGTGTTTGATTTTGAGTGAAAGCAATACATTACACAAACAAAATACATGTATTAAAGATAAAGTCTCTTTCCTACATAGTAAAGTGATGGAGACTGCCTATGCCATGCACTCTGAATTACTTTGGTGTATGATATGTGCCATACAAATAAAGCTGTCCTCCCTAGAATGCCACTGTCTGAATATTGGGATTGCTACCAAGCCAGACCTTTCATCAAAGTGCAAGAAAACATAAAAACAAAGCTTAAAAATTACATCACAAACCCATGTTAAGGTGTATTTTAGTTCAACCGCCACTACTTATGGGGCAAAAAATATAATGTACGACAATTTATGAATTTCAAGTGGGTCAAAAATATGAATGTGAATGAAGCACGTATATAAATTATTTGTGTGATTTAATTTGGAATAAAAAAATTAAATATTTGTCTTCATTGACATCAGATAAGGGCCATGTATAGGTAAAAATCTGACCAATCTATGTTTATGCTGGAGATACATGCTTACCTCTCACTATCTTAAGTAATGAGTTTCATCAAAAAGACACAGAGAAAACATTACATTTTTAATCAAATGTATTTGT
>KV751334.1:30849075-30860860 GCA_001698575.1 Mola mola
CTTTGCCCTTAGAAGGAAAAGTTATCAACGAGCTATGTAAAGATTCTTTCCTAATGCATGTTAAAGCCATCTAGCTAGCACCTCATCAGCACAAAAGGTGCTAAGCTCCCATTGTCTTAAAAATACACCACTGTCAGGGCAGCATGTGGTCAGTCAGCCCAGCACAGCAGCACTCCATTGTAGCTGGACGGGATGTGGGTCAGGGAGCTAAGCCATACACAGCCTTGTAGTAAAACTGTCCTCTTTATCTCTTCTGTCACTCTGTTACGTAATGGCGCTGTGTGTATGTGTACAGTAGGTGGGGGAGGGTCAGCAGGGGGGCAGCTAGGATTTGTGCTGACTGCAGGGCCCTGTGTTTGCTTTTCTCGTGCTGGTGTCTGTTGAGGTAAATAAGTGTCCTTCCTACTGATGAACTGAGACAGAATTTCAGCAGAACATGCCAGGAGGTCTAATAAACACTGGCTAATTCACTAGGCACTGCATTGTCTAAAGGAATGAACAATAACTGTCCATTACCTAACAGTTATCCTATTTCACTAATGTTCATAATTTAAAGACTATCTTAAGTATACTCAACATAACAGGCTGTAGTTCAATTAAATGTACGCATTACATATAGGTTTATTTGACCTATCTACAGGTACAATGCAAACCATTTCCATATTTGAAATGATTCGAATAAAATGTGAACCATTGCAAACCTACTATACAAAGAATTAATGAATAACAATGGATTAATACTGATTCAACAGCTTAAAATTCTGAATAAGAAACACTTGGCAACGGCAATATTGTGCAAAAGGAACATCTGCTGGTCAGTAAACAAACTATAGCTCTTCCTCACAAACCCAGAGATTTGCTATATAACTCTGCTTTATGACGGTCCAGATGCAACACTGGTGTGCCAACTTGAAATTAAGTAGTACACTCATTATACTCACAAAATACAAAAAAAAAATCAAAAAAAAAAAAAAAAAAAATCACCTGACTCCCAACTCTGAACCCACACAGAAAAAAGCGCTTGATCTGTTACCATGACTTTAACTCATCACTGCAACAATTTCTTGCTTTCTCGTCACGCCACAGTAATAAAAACCCGCTTAATACCGCAAGTGTCATTTTGAAAACAAGCCTGCAATCGTCTTTCAGTCAACACTACTACCATCACCATACAATGCATGTCCGAGCCCGTTCAATTAAGCAGCGTATGTAATGATTGTATAGAGAGCAGAATCTGCATTTTCCCTCCTCTCTGCGATATGGGGCAGACTATGTGCAGCACACATGGCAGAGCCGGAGCTGTCAACACGCGGCACCGGGCTGTCAAACGGAGCAGGGGGGGCTCAGTGTCTCCCCCTGGCATTTGTTCACGGAAAGTACACAGCGTTCAAGGCCTTCCCCCGCTCGCCTTTACCGACGAGAAAGTCAACAAAATGGTGGAACGGATAAAAGTCACGTGACTCCTTTGTGTTTTCGGGTGAAACTTGAAGTGAAACAAACGGACGCAACGTGGCTTACGAATAAAATATCAAACCGTTACGGCCTTACGAGAACATTAGTGGTCGAAACGGGTCGTAAAATTCAGTATTCGTCGAGATCCGTCGTGTGCACCAAAGAGCAAACATGGCGGCCATTTTGCACAAGCTTGCGCAGGCAGCATAGTAGCACCCCTCCACCGGAAAACACGGCCAAAGTGATCCACCGCCATTCGGGCAGCAATAAAAAAAACATACCGATTCCTCCTCTTTTTCCATCCCAGTTGGCATCTGTGGCACTGCGCGGTTGATCGAGGCATATTCATGCAGGTCCGGCAAATCCTCGCAGCGGAAGACGGGCAGAGGCTTACTAGCATCCAGCGCCCGTGCCCGAAACGACAATTTACTCATTTTTATTGTAAAAGATGCAGCATAAATCTATTCGATCTGCTAGTAATAACAGTAGTTCTGCCTCGAGATCTCATTGATGAATCTGTAACGGTCTCTAGGAATGAGCTGGTCGATAGGAGTCCGTAGCAGCGCGAACAGAGCCGGGCGGGCCCGGGTCTCGGTCGCTCTCTCTCGGTCTCTTTTTTCCAAGGCTCCGCTGTTCCTCCCCGGTTCAATACGCCATGGCCAACATGGCGGACATTACAAACTCATGCAGCTCTCCGCTCGCTCCAAGCGGCCCAACCCCCTCGATCACACAAACAGCCATTCCCACGCAGTTTCGCACGCGTGCGCGCTCGCGAGGCCCTCGGGGTTCGGGAGAAGGGAGGGTGAGTGTGCCGGCGGTAAGGGCAAGATGCTGGATGCTGGTGAAGGGATGTGAACTTCTCAGGCTCGGGATGTTCTCTTCGGGTAATACACTAGGGTGTTGCTGACATGTTTATTCTCTATGTGAAGCAATTAGTTACCACAAAAACATAAAACCGGGGGGGGGGATAATAGTTTGTTTCGGCACAACAGCATCTGAACCTATTTTATTTTAACATTAAACAACTACCACACATAATCAGGCTTTTTTAAGTTTTCAAGGGCACCATTTCAGTCATATTTCAAACTCAGATTAAAAAAAAAAACAAAACAACAACACAACGTTCTTCCAATTAGAATAAACTATTTTGCAAATATCGCCACCATGTGGTGCAACTACTAATGCACTACAACTTACATTAGAACAATGATAAATGCTTTACTATTAATTTGCCACTCAATCAGGATCAGACAAGGGAAAAAAAGAAGAAAATATTCTCTTTTCCGTAGAGACACCATCATTTGAGGAAATAGGGAAGTAAATCCTAAACGAGAATCCAGTCAAATAGTTTGCAACCCTGTCACGTCCTGGCCATTAACAATGAATTATCACTGAATTTTATGATTCTATAGTTTCGAACGATCCTTGTGTGATGTTATCACCATAATAAAGAGTATATATGGTAGAGTATACATACTAACTTTTTTTAGTTTAGTAACAGAGTATTAACATAATAACTAAAAACAAAAATATTACATTTTAAAAGCAGAATCAGAAAATTTAGATACAAACCTTAAATTGACTAAATGCCATTATTCACATTTCCCCCCCCAGTTTAACTGCATTGCTGGTAAAAGCTGTGTAATAAAAAGACAACTTGCGGAAATTACGTGTGAAGGAGAAAGATAATTATCTGAAAAATATATAGAACCACAGTTTAACAAATGTAAACTCATAAATATGAACAAAGTACTTTTTTTCACAATTTAATGTGATCCTTGAATTTAGTGAATGCAAGTTCCTCTTTAGCTATGAAATACGATGCGTTGGAGATCATCATTGTTGCGGCCGCATTTGCTGACTGCATGGGAGCGACTTCATCAGTTTATCCGTCTGTCTGGAATATTTTCTGCATCAAGCTGCGGCTGTGCTGAACCAGTGTGTCATGTTTAAATTGTGTGGTGCTGGTTGTCTTTGTAAACTTGGTGTTCAATGCATGTTTCGGACAACATAGAGAAAAGAAGATACCGTTCATGGTGTTAGTGTTTTTACAACATCTAAGAGAGGCAAACGTTCTCAGATATTCCTTTAGTACACAGTGTTTTTCGACTTGGGTTGACAGCGAGACACAACTAAAAGTATAGATGTTGCAGTTGACTAATCACTCGTGGACCATCCCCCTCTTTCATACAGACACACGCACACACACAGGCGGACTCGCTCGCTCCTCATTTTTCAGCATGACATAATAATAACAATAATAACAACAACAATAATCAAAATTCAAATGTGCAAGTCACACATGCGCCTACTAAAAAAATACTTGCAATGTCTAAATAAATGGTTGCAAAATGCAACCATTTGGTCACAGTCTGGAGCCCTGAACAGGATGGATACTTAGATTCATATCTTCTAAAGCATCAAAAAGGAAGATGCATTCACACAGTCCACATTTTTAACATTTAATTTATTCAATAGTCACTATTTATGATCAAGTGTAGTTAGTTTATTTTTAGTTCAGATGTGGAATTTGGAAAAATCCCTTGTTGCTACAGTCCAAAAGATTCAAGGGTGGGAAAACTGCATTGTGACAGATCTTTCTCTGAGAATTACTGATGTCCACAATGTGATTTCCATTTGACAAACTGTTAAATGGAGGCATGGCTTACATTTTTTCCACCAATGGACTGGAACTGTCTGGATGTTTACCTCAATTAACTCCTGGTTGCCTCGGGACTTTCAGAGCCGATCATTTCAGAAAAAGCTGAAGGGGTCGTGTTTGGCACAAATGAACCCATCACACTTCAGTGAAATGAGTATGGTTTGTCCATTTTAAATAGAGTTGAACTGAATTGATTTTTTTTAATCCTTTAAAAAAAAACTTATCCCACAGTTAATTTATTTATATTGTCTTACCATTTTTAGGCAATAATATCACAACATTCACCCATCGATCCACCTTCAGTGGCATGTGAGGAGTAGCTCTGTAACTCATGTCAGAAGGGTATAGCCGGAGTGGAGTGTGTAGGGCAGGTTTCAAACTTTATTCACTGATTTTGGTGGCGGTGGATCAAATTTTATGGGGAAAATATTTTCTGGTTTTCCCTCTGGCTTTACTTGTTGCTGACATAAGAAAGTGATGACAGGGAATCCAGTACCAAGGCGATTTATGGGGTTCCCTGAAGGCCAGATAATGTGATTTGCTGTGACTGCTTTTAAACAGTTCCCACTACCTCAGTTAGACATGAAGACACCCCACTAGCTAACTGAGCCCCAGGATGCCACAAGCTAAACAAGCAAGAGTTTTCAGTATTATCACACTGGCCATAGTTAGACATCAGGTTGTGGATGCTGCGTTCACTCTCATTCAAGCCATGTCTCAATGGTGGAATCAGTAAGAGGAAATTTGAAAGGAAGAGGAGGTGGAGCTGGGTGGCAAAATCTTCTATCATGATATGGATGATTTCATATCACAATAACCATATATATCCCCATATATCCCTATTTTCTGTTAATTCTTTGGAAATTATTCTATGGAAAAAATGTCTATACTTCCACCTTTTTCAGATAATCCTGTGAATTTAAGATGAACCCCAAAACAACTGTGACTGATATATCGGTTTGGCCATATATTAGCCTATCACAGATATATCGTATCGGCTTATATGTTATCAATATAAAACCATTTGGTTTTAAGTACACTTTGCAGAAACAGGTGGGGTGATATATATCAAATTTAAGTTTCAGTGTACTGCTGAAATTAGAGTAAGTAAAAGTTCATTGTTAATCTGTAACAGATTCTGCCTCTGTTGCTTATCTTTGTTACAAGTATTTGATAGCCTCATTTGAGGGATCATTGTGAAAAACCTGTTTTATTTGTCAATATCGGACATCTGAACTTTTTTACTCCCTGATATCTGTATCCTTATCAGCTCCAAAAATGTCATATTGGTTGGGCAGTTATCTATATGTGGTTTAACAAACTCAGCTGTACATAAATGAAGGCTGTAGCCGTGTGTCATTTAACTGCTGCTGGTGAAAGTGAATGGGTTAGTCCTGAACCACTTTCTTTGTTCCCAGACCACAGTCTGGACACAGAGCAGGAAAAGGCTAAAACTGACACTCAGTACTGACGCATCACTTGTATTTCACAGACAGATGGGGGAAATCCTCATTTCGTGTATTTTGAATATCTGCTCGTCCACCACTAACATCTTTGTCTGCTCTCGTCTCATTAACGAAAACTAAAAACTCAACAGAGTTTTGTGTTGAAACCTAAATGTTTATGCAGTATCCGCACATGCAATATTGAGCTTCTATGGGTAACACATTGCTGACACATGCTTTCATGTAATATCTTAATAGAACGGAAAGAAAAGAAATGCAAACCTGTAGGGACGGGGGAGGTTTCCTGCTGGCATGAGGGAGGGATTACAGATATGGGATGCTGACATGATATTCATCCATTTGGAAGCAATAGGATCACATCTGTATTCCATAACGGAGATCTGTGAAATATACAGTAGCAGGAAGAAAAAAAAATCACCATCACATAGTTTTATTTGTATGCAAACATGGTTAACGTGATCTATTTGACACAGACATGCACCATATTTAAGCATTTCTTGACCTTGATTTTTTTTTTTTTTTTTTTTTTTTTTTTTTTTTTTTTCTGTTGGGCAATGCGTTGATCATAAAATGCAATGTGTGGGATTACTGGGGAGAACATTTACAGCATGGTTTGACAATCATATACAGCATTTACACTCAGCTTTCACACGATTTTACGAGGGATTTCCTTAGTGGAATAATGCAGACCAAGTTTTGTCGCCACATTAGAGCAAACCCATATATGGAAGTGGAGAGGGGTAAATAGAAGAGGACGCGACAGAACGAACGCTAACATCGTGTTAGTAAACGTGGATGTCTGGATTAAAAGCACACACCGCAGCCAAGCCGTCCACAAAGCAGCTTTTAATGGCTTTATAATTCACCTGGAGCCGAAACAGCAGACGCAGTTGTGCCAGCACAGGGAGCACCAAGGCTAGCTGGCAGGCTGCTAGCGCTAGCTTAGCCCACTTACCCTGACCCTGCGCCATTTACCAGCCAGCCAACAGTTCGCAGTCACACTGCCAACAGTTTCATTTTAGCCCGCAACTCACTTGTCCGCGGTTGAAATTCGCCACTTTCGACCCCCACGAAGACAACACGGGGGGGACAACCCTGAGCCAGCATTGCAACTTACCTGCCGCTAGCGAAGCCACAGGGGAGGATGAGGATGATGGTGGCAGTTCTTCTGGCTGTCATGCTAGCCCCGATGCTAACGATGGTTAGCAACCCCTCAGGACGCCTCAGATGAGGACGTTTTAAAATTGTTTTAGCTTTAAAAGTGCGGTTGATGTACCGTGAAAAGTCGCTGGACACTAAACCCCGAGGCGGAGGAGGTTATATCCTGTCACCAGTAGTGAAATTTGCTCAGTTCGCAAAGGTTAGTTCGACCAAAAAAGAGGAAAAAAAGAAAGAGCAAAACTGACCACCAAGGCACTTTGCAGGCGGACTGTGATTGGACGGCGACAGCCACCAATCACCTGTGGAGAGCCCGCCCACTCAAGGATAATAAGGCTAATAATAACAACAAAAAAACAATAAGAATCGGAGTTGAAGCTCTTTATTGACACTTTGCTTTAATGTAAATATAAAAAATACACATAAAAAATACAAAAAAATAATAAACTGACAAAATATGACTAATTTATTTAAGCCACTGCATGAGGTGGTGCAGCCACACTGTGAAGCTGTGATATACCTGCATCTCACACCATTCTCCCCCCTTTTTTTGAGGAATTATCAGACACAGATGGAAGAGATTGCTGCATCACTGAAGCATATGGAGTCATTTTCTCTGATGCTTCACCACCACCACCTCCCACGGGCAGTTAAGGCTGCATGCATGCCTGGCCGGTGACTCTGGGAGTGGAGGAGGCTTCACTATGATTAATGTCATTTTGCTCAACTCTCCCAGTGAGGTCATCAGCAGCTATCTGTAGGCTAATATTAAAAAAAACAAACAAAAAAAAAAACAACAAGAAAAACTAATACCAATTTAGATTTGAGCATCCAATTGTTTCTCTGCTCTTACACGATTCAGCCGTAGAGTACACGGGTTGCTCTGTTATACCTGTACACTACACTTTACCACAGCAGGCGTGCAGCCTTCCATTCAATGGCTTCCTAGGTGTCTGGTGGAGTACAAAAAAGAGCACCAAGAGTTGGGGTTTCATGCTTGTGCCTAAATATGGAATCTCCTCTGACTGTGGTGAAATGTAAATGGATGTGAAGCAGCTCCATCACTTCCCAGCAGGATGGCAGTGTCTTGTTCTCTCGTCTAGAGGGCAGTGGAGACCTGTGTAAAGACCTGCGTCTCCTCTGAGTTTGTGATGCATCATGCAGGAGGCTCACTCCCCTCACCACACCTCGCCTTCTGAGAGCCACATTACACAAGCGAGCCCACTGTCAGCTCACAAGGGAGATTTTCCTGCATATGCCCTGGAAAATACATTATATGTTATTCGTTTTTGTGGGTTTTAATAATGCATCCCAAACAATTAACTTTGTGGAAGAAGTTCAGCTGGGTGATGTTGTTTAATTGGCGCGTAGTGCATGCTGGGAAGCAGAGGAAAGAGTTGGAGACACTCAGGGGCTGCATAATGTGATCAAAAGGGAATAATTCAAACGCCGAGTTCAGATGAAAGATGTCATCTCATTGTGCTTCACAGCAGGGATCGTGTGATCGAAAAGCTGCTCTCTTTCACTAACTTCTATCGCACTTCCTCATTCTCTGGATCGACAGTTGTCATGACTCAGTTTTGTAGATAATGTTGTCCCCCTGCTTTGCAATTCATGTTGCGCCGTAGTGCTTCTGTTTGTGCTATGAACAATGCAGCATGCTCATTTATTTGGAGAAGAGTATGTAATCATTTATAAAAATCCTCAGCTCTTTCAGTGTTTTCTTCAGCTCCATGTTCACCAGAATGCTGCTTTTTCTTTCTTTCTTTTTTTTTTAATTTTTTACAGTGCTGGTTGTCAAAATGTCCCTGCAGCAGTGCCAACAAGACAAATCCCCCCATTCAGCCCCTGAAGGAAAGGTTTGTTTGGCCACGGCTCGCCTCGCTCCAGCGTCCTCTCTCCAGCTCTCTCTCTGGACGTGGACAAACTCCTTGCCATGGCGCATGCTGGCGAGCAGTTTCCATAGCAGCAGCAAAACCACACCCGGCACAGTTAGCACCTCGACAATCAGGATTCCAAAGTAGCACTTCACGTGTTACAATAGTGCAGAGCAGGAAAAACATTCAGAAAAAAACTGTCAGGTTGTAGAAGGAAACACACCTGACACCACAAGAAAAATGTTACGAGAGGTTAATGCAAAATTTACGGTAGAGAAAAATCAATTTTTACCGTTGAAAGAAATCCCAACTGCTGCGTGAACTTGCGACATGTATGAAATTGTTCTATGCTGTTGTTGAAATATTTTAGTGAAGTAATCTAGAAGTAAAGAGAATCTGGCCCTCCAAACTGAAGAACAGGGACAGATTCTTGTTTGTGTACATTCGAGGGCAGGATGTTGGTCCGTACACCTTGGCCAAAGCAATGCAGGTGGTCCTCACACACACCGTTGGCCTCAGGCCCAAGGGGAAAGAAGCTATGAGCGTAATCAGAGGTGAGGTGTTTGCAAAAGGAAGCAGGTGAGTTCTCCTCTCATTAAGTCCTCCACGGCCCCAATGAAATTTCACTTAATTTTCAGCAACTGGAAAGATCAGTTTGTGCCACACTCCAGAGGGCTGTTGCCATGGCTACGTGGAGGACTGTGTTTGACGACATCCTTTAGACACGAGTGCTTGCTTGCTGGGCTCAGCGGGACCTCAAACCCTCCACGGTAGCCTTGGGTCTTAATAATACTTTGTGAAGCAGACGCACTCAGTGTTGCCATGATGCGAAAGCTCCCCTCGAGGGGACGTTAAAATACCTTGAGCTAAATTATAATGCTCCACTATTGAGGTAATAATCATTAGCAGTGTCTTCAATGTCCACATGCTAACACGCGGGCACTTACATAACTTACCAGACAAGGAGCCAGCCCTGTCACTGACTAAACAATTTCTTCCCTTTACCCGCTGCGCCCCGGCTTTCCATCCTAGCTGGGTGAAATATAGGAGACGAGATTGCCCAGCGCCAGCTTGTTGTTCACTAAAAACCTCGGAGGTCAGTGCCTGCAGTCAATGGAGCAGTTAACCCCTTCAAGATGAGGAGGTGTCAGCTGGGCTGCACACATGAGGCTAATGACCTTTTTGGGAAGAGATTTTTCCGCCTCACTTGTGTTGTTGGCTTCGACCATTATCTGCAGGATGCCGTGGGAGTTATTGGAAAGCATTCCGACGGATCTTTTCGACAGACGCTTCTGGGGCCCTGCAGCGAAGTGACGTAGATGAACGAAGATGTGCTCGTTGACTGTCTGACAGCTGATCTTATTTGCTTCTCTTTCTGGCAACCCCTCCGTTACGGTAAGCAGAGGGAAGATGACAGTGGAGTTAACATGCAGAGGCTTCAACTGGTGAGAAATCAGCCTGTCATAGATGAAGACAAGCAGAAGTGGTATGGAATGACCTCCGTAGGGAACATATCCAGGAAGAGATGAATTATACATGACCTGATGTTGTTTCTTTGGTTGTAATTTGTATTTACTCTAGACAACTGCTAACGGTACCCTCTCCACCATCACTAGAGGATGTTTACTGCATCACACTGCTCAACCTTAGGTAGGTACATCCGCTGCAGGTGCTCTGGGTCTCCACTGTGCGCTCTAGCCAGAGAACAATCTGGGTTAGCCAGTCAAATTTGATATCCAAGAGCTAATTTTCCCTCTGGAATGTTTACAGGGCCAGAATGTTAATAGCTCCAGTTTTTCTGTAGACCATGGCTGCAGTGTGTAAGCACAATTTTAAAGGAATTCATGTATTCCACTTTGCAATAAGGGTTTTAATAAGTGATTTATTGTTCTACATGTTTGAAGTGCACTTCAGGGAAACATGGTTTCTATTTCACATTAATGGTCACAAGCGGCACTCATTAAATGCCTGTTATTGTTTACAATAACTTATAGGTTTTGCTTAAAGGAATGCACAAGGATCAAGGAAAAAGTAAACCTCTGTAAGAATAGTGAGTGGACTGAGTTACCATCAAGACAAGTATTGTGCATAGTTATTACTAATCCTTTAATAAACATTCATAAAAACAAATGTCTTTTGATACAAAAAGCTTTGAACTTAAGGACATATGTTAATTCACTTTTTAATCTTTCTTAATGTTAACAAGGGACACTTGCCAACAGTTGCCAAATGCTTAATATTGGATTTTTTTATATGTCTATATAACTGTCAGTTATTTTGTATTCCTGAATGTTAATAGATAAATAATACCTAAGTTAATATGAACATATTAGTAAAGGATTACTGAAACATTAATTGTTAATTACCTCTTAGTTAATGAGTATTACTGCATGTTAATAGATATTATCAACACTATTAACAAATGCTTACTAGATACTTATTTTGTAAATACTGTACGCTTATTTTGAAGATGTACCTGAATGTCAAAGTTTTACTCGATTCATTTTTTAATATTTTTCTTACTGTTGACAAACTCTCATTAAAAACTATCAATGACATGATTTGAGCGAGTCCTGATTTAATTTATCCCGGTGTGCTTTTGAGTTCCACACTTTCGACTTGCACAATTTCGAATGGATTTACTCCTAGAACTAATGAAAATAAACAATGACAATAACAAACCAGACATGACTTTGAATGTAGCCAAGGTTTCAGACTTAATAACTGATTTTCTTCATTATAATCCTCTGAAGTCATTTGTTTACTCACATCCTGGATAGCACAGTCCAGACGGCACGCTGGATGTAAAGAAAGTCACTAAAATTTCATGTAGGGGAAGCTTGTATGTTTTGTTTTTTTCTTTGGAAATGGCTTCTTGGCTTGTGGCACATTTAGACAGGACGATGTCTGTAGCGCTACCACTGTTACTTCCCTGGAATAGAAATATATGAAAAAGAACAAGCAACAAAGTCTCTGCCGTGCCTCACACAGTGTGACTTCTTCAATGACAGCAAAAGCAATCTTAATGTTCCTCTGTGCCAATGTTTAGGCAATGTGAGTCACGGGATAATATTCCTGACAGAGCGCTGTCAGGACAGATGCAAAACGCAGTGCATAACACTCAGGTGAGAATATATATGTGTGTAATCAGTAGCTAAGCACGCTCTCCC
>KV751334.1:30877586-30898132 GCA_001698575.1 Mola mola
TGAGCTCCTCTGGAGGTGGGAGTTGAAGACCATTTTCACAGGCTCCTCAGCCAGACGTTCCCAGCAGACCCTCACTATTCGCTTGAGCCTGCCTGGTCTGTCCGGCTTCCTCCCCCGCCACCTGATCCAACTCACCACCAGGTGGTGATCAGTTGACAGCTCTGCTCCTCTCTTTGCCCGAGTGTCCAGCACATATGGTCGCAGATCAGATGATGCGACTACAAAGAGTCAATCATTGACTGTCGACCTAGGGTGTCCTGGTGCCAAGTGCACTTATGGACACTCATGTTGGCTGAACATGGTGTTAATTATGGACAAACTGTGACTAGCACAGAAATCCAATAACTGAACACCACTCGGGTTCAGATCGGGCAGTCCGTTCCTCCCAATCACACCCCTCCAGGTCTCGCTGTCATTGCCCACATGAGCGTTGAAGTCTCCCAGTAGGACGATGGAATCCCCAGTAGGGGCACTCTCCAGTACCTTTTCCAAGGACTCCAAAAAGGGTGGGTACTCTGAACTGCTATTTGGCACATAGGCGCAAACCACAGTCAGGAACCGTTCCCCAACCCGAAGGCGCAGGGAAGCAACCCGTTCGTCCACGGGGGTAAACTCCAACACATTGGCTGAGAGCCGGGGAGCTATTAATAAGACCACGCCTGCTCTCCACCTCCCACCTGGGACAACTCCAGCATAGAACAGAGTCCAACCCCTCTCAAGAAGACTGGTTCCAGAACCCGAACGGTGCGTTGAGGTTAGGCCGACTATATCTAGCCGGTATCTCTCAACCTCACGCACAAGCTCAGGTTCCTTCCCCATCAGAGAGGTAACATTCCATGTTCCGATAGCCAGCTTCAGCAACCGGGGATCGGACCGCCAAGGCCCCTGCCTTTGACTACCACCCGATCCACATAGCACCGGACCTCTATGGTTCCTCCTGTGGGTGGTGGGCCCACATGAGGACAGACCTGCTCCAGGGTGGGGTCCCGGTATCCCTCCGGGCATAGTACACAAGTCCTTGTTCTTCACTATCATAGAAGTCTTCGAACTGCGCTTTGTCTGGCCCCTCACCTAAGACCAATTTACCTTGAGTGACCCTACCATGGGCAAACAGCCCCTGACAACAAAGCTCCTAGGATCATTAGGGCACTCAAACCCCTCCACCACGGTAAGGTGGCGGTTCCTGGAGGGGTAATCAATAACATGGTGATTGCAAATAATCTCTTTGTGTGTTCAGTTTTTATTTTGATTCATTGATATTGTGCTCCTTTTTGTTCTTATTGTCACACTTTACAACTGTGTGACAGACCACAACTAAATGTTGCAGAAATTATTCTGATGTCAAGTAACACATGCCTTTCACCCTGTAGATTGGAGTTAACATCTGTTTAAAACCAGGTGTGACCAGTTATTTCCAAAACCTAACCCTAACCCAGAAAAACTTAACCAAACATCACTGATCTTTTTGTTAACATAATCATGTTGTTTATGTGCCTCTACGGTGCACTTCCTTGGCCCTGGCAGGCTTAGAAGATGTGCTTCAGCACGGTAAGTTTGCTCCTGCATGAGTGCAAGCACACGTACACAACTTTGACATGACAATATAACTGAGTGCTCTCTTGTCTCCTGCTGCAATGATAATTGATTAATCCACAAATGTGAGCATCCCGTATGTGGAAAAAAGTCTACAAATAAAGTCCACAAAGTCACTAAAGTTGCAGTCATGTTTTCTTAACGTGGTGACATATGTATGATTAGTAATAGTGCTCAGTCACGGTTGCACAGAGCAGTGTGAGTGCCGGCCAGCGGTGGACTGCGGAGGGGGACCAGTTGTGCTTCTGCATGGCATGAAACACCTGGGCCAAGTGTGAGTGTGCCCTAAGACATGTATGCATCCATTAGAAAGCTTGGAAGGCAACCTTTTAGCTTAAAGGACAGGGTGAGACTTGCTGTCTTCCACTGAGCTAACACAAACCTTCAGATTTAATGGGCATGAGCATAACTGCACATCTCAACTGTCTACAAGAAAGCAAATATTTTCCCAAAATGTTGAACTGTTCCTTTTACTTGTAATTTACATCCAATTTGTTTCGGCTGAAAAGCCACACAGAGGTGAAGACATGCCCACCTGCTCCCCATCACATCTGAATCTACAATGCATTTCAGAAACAGAGGTGCTCAGGCCCGAGGAGATGACAAGTGCAAACTTTAAGTGGCAAACAACCGTTGGGATCCAGGCTACAATCTAAATGAGAATTTCTGAGTAGGAAAGAATAATGAGACCGTTTACTTTTACTGCATCTTCAATGAGAAAAGTATTGACCCACCTCGTGTTCCTGTGGCGCTGTCTGCTGCACAATAACAGGACCCCGGCAAATAGCAAGCTCATCTGAAAAGCAATTGACTGACTAAAAATTAGGACTATTCTTTCCTCTCAAATCATAAAGGTGGAGCGGACTTTGTAATTTGTATTTAGGGAAAATAATCTCTACACTCAGCGGCTCACAAAAGGCACCAATATTTGAACTATCGGGTGTTTGACTTATACAATAGAAGCACGTATCTCTAACAATTCAACGTCATGAGCACAAACAAGAAAGGACGAGGACCAGATGGCTCCTCCATACATCCAACGCCACTCCCTCCCTCTGTTATCCTCTTCCTTATAGTAGCCACAAGTGGATCTGCCAGCTTATGTTTCAGGGTCTTGAGCAGCAAATGATCTCTTCAAGCCAGGGCAAAGATAAAGAGAATAAGTCCTTGGATTTCTGCTGAGAAAAGCCAAAGCAAAGAAAGACACTTTCTGCCATATAAACAGCACAGGGTTGGCGTGAGAGAGCAAACACTATCTTCTCAGTTTTTGCAACATTCTGCTTTCTCAATTATACGGCCCTGCTGACCACTATCAGTCTAAAGCCTGCACGGAGTAATACTGACCTACCTGCTCACAAGCTAAATGCGGCTTAGGAATGCTTTTTTTTTCCAGATCAAAATCCAACTAACCTATACAGAAGTTTGGAGTTTACCCCCTTCTAGCAGCAGCATAAGCATCCTGCAGGTGCAGGATTAAAATAAAGCCAAAGCTGATTCATAGCTAAAGGCCGACTCGTTTGCGTCGTGATTTTTATCCCACGCAACTGCCCAGTGATCACATAGCATCGCAGACGAATATAATGGAAGGATTATCTGCAGCACTGCATTAAGGACTGGAAGCAAATATGTGGCGCATTTCTTCGACACTCAACACAAACTGTAACTGCGGAAGACAATGGGATTATTCAATGTGCAATAACTGACACAGACAATACATGGAAGCAACAGTTGGTTTGTTATTTCTGTTTGAAAGATAATGGCACTCACTGGGAGTTGAACTGTAATAGTTATGCGAAGGAGAAAAAAATGAGCACTTTCCATTATTGCTAACTTCTGTTCGGTTTAATTTAATTCAAATTTTTTTATCAGTCAGAGAGGGGAATTTTGTGGGCAGACTGAGAGTTTAAAATAAAAATGCAGAACACATCACCGCTTCCTCGACCGTGGAGTCAAAACACCATTTGATAACACCAGATATAGTCAATTGCACAAAACAATTCAGTGAAAAATCGAATTTTGGTCCTGGCCAGTAGGGTATGTCAGTCCAGAGCTACTGTAGCTGTTTTTAAAGCAGTGTGGAGAGACAGCAGACCACGTGCCTTTAAACTCCAGCGATTTAAGGAGATTTGCTCCTTGCCCACTAACATCCCACTAACATCCAACATTTTCCATTTGAGTCGTGATATTTTTGCTGGCTGATACGTTCCTGCCGAAAAGCACCAGCAGACCTCGTCTCCTTCCCAAAGGGACGTGAATCGCAGGTCAGTGGATTCCGGCAACTGCTGAAAGACATTAAAAACTCTGTGTTCCCAGCTGGACAAATAATGCATGAGCCTCCTCTATTTGACACCAACCATTTTCACAATTCACTAAACACTAAAGAGAGCCTTGTTGCGGATGTGTTCATTCTTTGTGGTAACTAACTCAAATCTGAATCAGGGCAGCAGCTGTATTTTACCAACAAATTTAACAGAAATTAGTTTTATAAAAAGTAAAATGGACTCAAGGTCCACTTGTTAGCCCTTTCTGGGTCTTTGAGCAGGTACTCACTGGCAGGTGAGCTCACTGTGAGATGATGGATTCCACGCTCATCATCGACCGCCTACCTGAAGGTTTTGAACACAAGTTGTAGTCTTGTAACAAAAGCGAGTGAGTGGGCCTTGGGTCGAGATATTTCTTCACTGAAAGAGGAGGAGTGACTGAAAATCCTGGGGAAAAACTAGAGCATGAGTTGGTTGAATGGCCGGAAAAAGCAAGACTTCAAGTTATGCTTTGTTAAACATGTGATTGATTAATTTCATGCAAATAAAAACATGAAGAAATAAACAGTGACTGTAGTTATTACATTTTTGTCTACTTCTACTGTCCTTTTTTTTAATCTGCATCCATATTTTTTCATTCTTGTAAGTAGAAATGACTCATGACAGTGCATTATGACTCCTCAATTGTAACCAAAAGCATTAATCGTGAATGAATAGGAAAAAAACAGGAATGTTTCACACTTGAATGAACTTTCAGAACTTTTCCCCCTCCTGATGCGTCCTTGTATTACCATTTAAATGTCGAACTTCTCAGTGGAATGAAAGGGGTTAGCTTGAAAATGGTCTTATTTACAGATTACATAATGTCTGGGGGAGAGTGGAGAGCTCTTTAAGCCCAGAGCTCCATTTAAACTTGATAGACATGTCACTGTGCTTATTCAGGACTGTGGCTGCTGCTACGTGGGAGGGCTGACAACAAAAGAAAAGACTAGAGTGTATTTGCTTATTTTCTGCCTCGAAGTGGTAAAACATGTTAATCTTCCTCTTGCTCTTTGTTGAGTTGGTGTATTATAAAAGAGGGAAAGGATCGGCGCAGAGAAAGTAAGTTTTCCTCTTCTTTTAAATCCCCTTCGCTAAAATAAGGCCTCATTTCTCAAATGATGAATTACTAATTTGGAATGAACCTCTTCGCAGGGAAGTAATGTGATGACTGGTTGAGATCGAGATCTTGAAGTCATTAGTGTGAGCTGTGTGAATAACCAGGGGCTAACAACCCCGTGGAAGTGGCCGGCTTTGTCTCAATTTAAGCTTTGACCTCAAACAGCTTAACCCGACTACAGAGAAGCTAATGGATGGAATTCATTTCCTGGGGAACCTGAATTTTTGACTGAGGAAATTGTCCTGACGCTTTGGATGCCTATTTGCAGCTCAGATTTTTGTGACTGCGGGACACACTGAGTGGATGCAGCTGGTTCCAGTCTCTCATTAACCTCCCCATGAATCTGGTGCTTCAGTTAGGTGACAGTGACGCTCCCGGAGCCCCCCCGGATGCCCTCTGACGCTGACCCAGTCCAGATGTTCTCCCTTGTTGCTGATCCAGCATCATCAGTTTTCTTGGGTCCATGCTGCTGGAGTCGCCACCGCTCGCGGTTCTGCTCGGGCAGCGAGAGGAGTTGCGTGACGTACGCTGCCTGAGGTTCTGGGAAATGGATCGATGGAGGTTCCTCATGGAGGAGCTGGCCGCCATGGTGGCCACCCAGGGATGGCGGATGGCTTGGTCGGCCGTCAAGCGGGCAGCTGGGTCCAATGGCAGCAAGCGCTGGATAAAGTCCTTGGCCAGATTGGACACTGACGGCCAAGGCTGGGGAACAGAACAAGAGTGATCAGCCATCAGCATTTATATAAAAACACTGGATGTCATTTCAGCTTATGCATCGCAATCACGGCCCTCCAAAAGAGCTGGGTATCTCGAAGTGACGCCTGCACATATTCAAAGCATATACATATTCATTCCAACAAAAAATACTGTGATCCTGGCGCTGTGCAGGCTTAACAAGCAGAACTAATCTCAAAGGAAAGCTAAATGTCACTGGGCAAAGGCAAACAACAGAATGCGAAGCCTGGGATGGAGGCTGGCCCGGTGGAATGTGTGGGATCCAGGCACACGTTTCAGTCTTTGCCTGCATTAGTGCCACAATAGAGGCGCTGCAGATGAGCCTCGCTGGGATCTTTTGCTCTTTGTCAATCCAACAAAGCACATCGTTGCTTCTGTCCTGGTCCAAGCTGACATTCGAGTACACTTTGAAATCTTGAAGATATTACTCATACAGACGCTGAATTAAACTGATGTTAAATAGATGACCGAACATAACTGGGTATGGACACTGGGCCATAACCTCTATCAGGGTCAAAGAGCGATTAAGTTCTCGACACCATGTTTGGTCGGGATTGCTGGAACTCAGTCACATCCGTCTCGCTCTCTTGTTTTCAACACTCGAAAAACATTTCCCCATTCGCCAGCCAATTAGCTTGACACCTCCTCTACTGTGACTGGCTGAGGAGAAGAAAAAGTTAAACACAGTTAAATCTGTGAGTGCCAAGCTCTCTCGCTGTTACACAGGTTAAATCTTGCTCTTTGGGGAGGTCTCGCTCTCCATTTTGATCCTGAAATGCATTTCTCTCCACGTCTCTCCATGTTTTTTTGTTTTTTTTTTGTCTCTCGCCAAGTAATGACAATTAATCAAGCATGAAATTGACAATTGCGAGACTGTTGCCGGTAAGAGGAATTCAAAGATCAGGGACGCGCTCATTCAGGCAGCGCACCGACTGGAGAGACACGTGTCCCGCCCATCTACTGACGAAAAATGCTTCTCAGTCAAACTCTTCTCTCCGTTGGTTTTTCACCGGAGAAGCAGGCAGGGTGACGCTCGGCTCCACTACAGGAAGAGGAGGAAAGTGTTAGATTGAGCTCCCACAGCTTACTTCCCTTTTCTTCTTCATCACACGGCGAGGCTCCTTGTGATGCACGCTGGATGGCAGCTAGCACATGCCTTTTGTCCCTGATCTGACATGACAGGAGCAATTTGAGTGTGGCACACGCTGGCTAAGAGATGGCAAAGCCATAATTGGGTGGGAACGGTGCAGCGCAGGCAAAAAAAGGAGGTCTTTGAAGAGGTAGCAAAAGTTGGCCTCCCTCACGCTATTAAGGTGCTAACTAAAGAAGAAGTGACATGTTGTTTTCATGGAATACAGTCACCTACAGGAAGTGTATCCCTCCCCCTCTTTTACTACATTTTTCACATCAAAATACACAAATGCTTTGTTATTTGTGTTTGGGGGAGAGGGCGAGCGCGGGTGTTATGCATCATTGTGTTGAGCACTGAGCTAGCCGGAAAGGAGGGAGACAGACATAAAAAACCCTACAGGGCCTGGCTTATTGAGCAACATCTTGTTAGAGTGCACGAGATGCTCTTGCCGCGTCGTCACCTGACAACGCTGTAATTGCAACAAATGAAGGAAGCGCTAAAAGGTTGGATTAGACTAATGTGATCACAAGGATGATGCGCTTTTGAGTAATGAACTGCTCCACACTAGGGCCTCAGATCTGCCCCTCCTGGCAGCAAGTTTAAATATGCCACACCACAAATGAGTCCAAATGGGCGGGAGCTGGCCTGCCGTTAATTCGGCTGTGAAAATCGAAGCCAAAGCCACAGTAATCAAAATATCTATAGCCGGATGCAGGAGAGATTGGGCTGTCATGTGCAATAAACTGAGGCCGAGAGGAGGCTGGAGTTGTTCCCTTGGTGCTCACCAGGGGGCAGACTGGACTAACTGTTGCCCAGGCGTGCTCTGCTGCTGACAGATGCAGATGTTTGGGCTGGGTCAGGAAAGTGTGTCTTCAGTAACGCTGCAGCAAACTGCAGAGGAGGCTACTAGGCTGCTGCCCCGCCTGAACCGAACAGATTTGTGCTTTCCATACAAAAGGCTGCCGGGACACGAGTGAGCACGCTCGCGCACAGAAATCCACTCATACTCTCACATGCAAGTTAGATGAGATGCCACGATTCCTTGGGAGGGAGGCGCTCCCGCACTGCGCGTGGCGAACGGATTGTGTGATAAGGTGTGAAAAAGTCCCAGAGGCTCGTCCTCTCGTCCCCATCCTCCAATCTCCCCACACGCCCTGCTTCCATCCTGCGACTCGCCCAGCCTCCCCTCTGCTGCTGAGTAAACACAGTGTGGGTCTGCACTGCAGGCCCAGAGTTCACAGGCTGTTGAACCTGTGAGGAGGTGGGTATGCACACTGTGTTTGTGTGTCGAGGTGGGGAAGGGGTGCTGGAGAGACTGAGGGCCCTGCTTCGTGGGCAGGTGCCGGAGGCCGTTTGCATTTCCTAGTGAGTCTCACACCTCCATCTTACTGCTGAAATCCCCAGACCACACACAGGCACATCTTGCTCCTATTCTGCTTCAATAAACGCACAAAGGTTGCTGATACCTCGGAAGAATGTTTCCACAGTAATCGTAGCCCTCGAGTATTTATTTGCATATAAACAAAATCTTAATATGCCCATTATAAAACAGCCTTTTTCACAACAATTTTTCTGTTGAATGCTCATTTCTTTTAACAGTATTTTCTTATTTAGCTTTGATGAATAACAAAGCAATGTATAATATAAATGTAAAACCTATCTAACTAGACATTTTGAATGGTAAATAGTTGAAAAGTGGGTTACAATTTGGACCCACATCTAGTTTTGCCCATTTTTTGTCCCTTTTGTCCCATTGTCTAGACCTGTTACCATCTATTTGGTCTTTAACTTGCCACTTTTTTACCATCTTGATGGAGCAGAACGATGGCTGCCTGCAAGTCTACGTGAGAGCCAATTAAATTTCTTTTTTTTTTTTAATTTTTGGGTTCAGTGGTCAGCTGTTTTCTCAGAGCCAAAAGTCCTGGAACAAGCATCTGGTTGGGCCTCTGTACAAGGAGCTTACATGTTCTCCTTCATTTTTCTTCTCCCCAAAATCCATTAGGAAGACTGTCCAAAGATGCACCATTGCCGTAACACGTTCCTGGAGTTATCAGGTAAAGTAAACTGTTTAAAATAACTCCGATTTTGGAAGAGCTAATTATTGTCACCCATTTCTGTTTTAGGTTTGTGATTTTTTTTTTAAAGATCCTCTCTGCAATGTGAAAAATGTCATTTTTATTCCGGTCCCAAGTCGATGCCAAGTTGACAAGCCACAGTAGGAAAGGCAGAACTATCAGTCACCAATTTAATGATGAATTCTGTTCAGCTGCTTCACTTGAATAAATCAGAGCCATCCTGTATGTTATCAGCAGCACCTGCGCTTTTCTTACTCAGACAGTCCAAACGTCTGGGATTGTCTGCTGTGAAATAGGCCTGTTGCATTATTGACCGGATCTAATTATTGACATCTTGAGCCAGACCTTACTGCAGGCAAACCGGCATTTTCATTTCTTTCCTTCTTGGATTTCATCTAAAAACTTATTATAATGCTTACATGAGCACATCGGTTCCAGTCTGTCACTCTAATTAGTCCCCTTTGCCAGGAAAGGCACATTTTGCACATCTCTGTGTAGCTCAGCTAGTGGACAGCTAATTACCTCCACATAGGAGGGTATGTTTTTACTGGTGCTCATCAGTTTGTTTGTTTGTTGACAGGATTGATAAAAAAGTTATGATTTCTGGATTTTGATGACATTTTATAGCATTCCTAATCTTTTGATTGAGAATCATGGTAAATAAATAAAGGGCTCTGTGGAAATGTTGCTGTTGTGAGATACCAAACAATGCTGCAGGAAACTCTGCTAACATCAACACATATTCAAATCTCGGACATCTGTTTTGGGATTAAGGGGTTTAAAATATCAGCAACATCGCACTGGGAACGGGGGTATTGGCACGTTGGGGGAGATTTTCAGCCTTGTTTCAAATGAAACTCCTCAGGTTGTATTAAAGTTGTGAAGGGATCGTGAAGGACACTTCTGGACGACACGAAGAACCATTGTGTTGGCTTCTGGGTGCTTGCGGACCGTCATCATTATTACTGCAGTGTGTGCGCACGACTGTGTGTGTATTCCGTCGGTCCATCAAAGCGAGTGTATATTTGCACATGGCAAAGCGGAAGTATCTTGTCAAGATGAAAACGTGATTGATGGCTGATCTATCAAGTCCTCAGCTGCTACTCAGCCGTGTGTGATGTCTCATTATTGTCATCGTGTGATGACGTTACGGATGGATGTGTTCACTGTGGACTGTACGATACTATACGTGAAGTCCCATCAAGGATTTGCCTCACCAACGTGGCCTACATGCGAGCTGTGTGAAGTGAAATAAGCCCTTGCATAAACTCTCGAGGATTTTTGCACCATTGTTCGGTTGGTGGTCAGTGCAGCGGTAAACACAGGGATAATAGACCAGGGCCTAAGTAAGGGAGCCTCTTCTATGCCAGACTAAAATGTCAGACTGCATCCCCGCAAATCGCGCCGGGCTTAAGCCTAGTGAATAATCCAGCCTTGGGTGTAATCAGCGTGAAAGAACAAGCCAGAACTCACCACTGAGCTTGACAGAATACTCTGTTTCATTTGTGTGACAGAGGAGAGGGGAAAAAATAACACGGCGGTCGGTCTCGTCCCGATGTTGAAACATTTTCACACATCCAGGGAGAGCGAAAACTTGAGAAATCACACCAAACTTTCACATTTCCACACTTGTGTTTTACAGTGTTGCACAGGAAGGGATGGAAACGAGGGAAAGTTCATCTTGATGGGCTAACAGAGTAATTATGGTGTGAATCAGTTTTTTACTCAGTTGACGTAACAGAGGCATATGCAAACCTATATGTTACGAGGGTTGGATAATTGCACACACCTTACACCAGATTGTGTTCCTGGATAGCTGCAGAATGTTAAAATGGCAGCAGCAGATGGTGGTTTTATTTGAAGCTGTTGTTTTTGTCGTGAGAAAATGATGCTTACAGCGTTAAGCACAAACATTCTCACACTGGGCTACACCTTGCAAGACGGGAGCTACTTTTAGCTCTTTCTCCTGAAAATGTATTCCTGAGCCTCTGTTTAGCAAGAGCTGCCATTTTGACGGCACGTCAACACAGGTGTGGGAGGACTTTCAAAACACTGTCCAAATCGTAACACTGGAAGCAGAGGTCCAGTCTGTATTATAGCAAAAACTGGGGTCTGTAAGCATTAAGATGATGACAGCTTCCACCTTTTCTACTAGGATGAGAGAGAAACAGTGCCTGCTGCATGAGCTGGTGTTCCACTTTTAAAACGGACTATTTTCACTCCCAGCATTTTAAAATAAAAATGTGCGTTCAGCACAAACAAATGCTCACTCAGTGAAAACATTCTCCAAAAGAATCTTATTCCCTAAAATGCAATGAGTAGACTTTGTATTACCACTGAGTATTACAAACAAAGCTGGGATGCTGTGTAAAATGTTATACAGTGATTTGCAAATCTTTTTCACTTATATTCTATTGAATACAGCACAAACACAAGATATTTAATGTTCAAACTGCGAAACCTTACTGTTTTTTTTTTTGTTTAAATATACACACATTCTCAATTTGATGTATGCAACATATTCCCAAAAAGTTGGGACAGGAGCATGTTTACCATTGCGTTATATCAACTTTTCTTCTTCTTGTCCTCATTAATTATTTGTTGAAGCAATGAAAGTGGGTTAGGGTTAACCCTAACCCTAACCCAATACGCCCCCATATCATCACAGATGCTGGTTTATGAACTTTGTGCTGATCTGGACGGTCCATTTCCTCTACCATTATTTCCAAAATCTTGAAAAAAATTCCTCGCGATTGCACTTGCAAGACGTTGTTCATGAACTGTTGCACAATTTGCCCACACAGTCTTTCACAAAGCGGAGAACTTTGCGGCATCGTTGCTTATGAACGACTGAGCCTTTCAGGAGTCTCCTTTTTGTGCCCAGTCATGGTACTATCGCCTGTTACTAATGAACCTACTTACCTGTGGAATGTTGCAGCTGTTTTTTGAGCATTCCACAACTTCCCCAGTCTTTTCTGCCCCCTTTCCCAACTTTGTTAGTGTTGAACGATAAAGTTTATCAGTTTGAACATTAAATATCTTGTCTTTGTGCTGAATGCAATTGAATTAAGGTAGAAAAGGTTTGCAAATCGCTGTATTTTAATCACATTTGACACAGTGTCCCAGCTTTTTTGGGAATGAGTTCATTTTCTTTGGGACTGTGCATTAGGCTGCAACGTTACCTGTCTTGCTACATATAGCACCGGCTACCATTGTCATTGGATGTGTGGAATTGTCCAATAGGCATACAGAAGGCCGTAGAGGTCATAAGAGCTGCAGTGAAAAGCCCAGGAAACTTACATCACCATGGAAACTGCACTTCCCTCTCACAATGGATCTGTAGAGCTGCGTGCGACTGTTGTCCTCAAAAGGCATGGATCCGCTCAGCACAATGTAGGCGATCACCCCAAGGGCCCACATGTCCACTGCGCAGGAATAGGGTCGTCTTAGCACCACTTCAGGGGCCATGTACTCGGGAGTCCCACAGGTGGTTCTGAGGGACCAGTTCCTGTCTGCTCTGGCGTGACTCCCCCCTTCAGCTGCTCCCCCAAAAGTGGCCAATCCAAAGTCAGTAACGAGCAGCCTGGAGTCGGCCCCGGGATGGTAGTACAGCAGATTCTCAGGCTTCAGGTCTCTGTGCGTGATGCCCAGGTGGTGCAGGTACCCCACCCCGGCTAGCACCATCCGCAGGGCCTGCGTGGCGTCCCTCTCCGTGAAGTGGCCCCTGCTGACGACGCGCTCCAGCAGCTCGCCACCGGTGGCCAGTTCCAGCACCATGTACACCCGCCGTGCACACTGAAAAACCTCGATCAGCTGGATCACGTTGGAGTGGCTCACTCGCTGCAGCACCGCCAGTTCGGAGGCGCACACCTCCCGGCCCTCCGGAGCCACCACCTCCATCATTTTTATGGCGAAGGGCTGGCGCGTCGCTCTGTGTTCCACGCGCACGACGCGGCTGAAGCTCCCACGACCGATCAGAGCTTTGATGTCATATCTGACACGGCAGAGGAGAAATAATGACTCATTACCGCACGGCTAATCTCACGATAGACTGTTGCAAAGGACTCTGCTGTGATGTATGGGGGGCATATCTGTATGCAGTACAGCCTACCGCAGCAAAATTGACCAGATCCCAGATGAGCAAGGTAATACTTTACATAAGCTGAGACAAATCAGATGTACATACAGAATGAAGACATGCTCTTCAGTCACAGACATCAATAGCTTTCACTTTCAAGCACAGCAAGGCACTTATTTTTACCAGGCCTTTCAAATGAATGCCTGTTTTTGCTGGAAATAAGTTATGTTGTATGAAGGCTGGCGGTAGGCTGAGCAGAATAAGAAAGCTGGTGACATTAAAATGCTCCCATAAGCACTCTGAATGCTTTCAATAAGCAATTTCGACTTGTGTTGTGCTGCAAATTATCTGCATCTGAATAAACGGCTTCTCACAGGGTTGAGGTAATACCACCTGCACAACCTTTCTTTTTGTCTATCTATTTTTACAACAGTAAATTAGTTGAAATTAGAAATATTGAAGCACTGAGCAGGCATGATTAGACCCAAAAGTACTTTGTTGTTGGTGTTTTTCAAGTCTTCATGACTGTTACTATTTGTTGTTGAATGTTTTTTAACATAATTGAAATGCAAAATTAAACGCACAGTTTAGCCACAAAACATGCAAATGGAAGGAAATGTTACGGGTTTATTGTGCAACACATGTTAAGTTGTGTCCACTTCCCCAATATCATCAATAAAACTATGCAGCTTTTTTTGTTTGCTGTTCTATTGATATCTACCTTGCTGTCACGCGGGAATCAAACTTGTCCTTATACTTGGCAACTTTGTCCTGGTGTCGTCCATCCCTCAGTGTCTGCCGCTGGCTGCTTGTGACTGGTTGAAGATTCTTCACGCTGGTGGAAAACCAAGGACCTCTGTGCTTCTCCCCACACTTCTTCGGCTCGTCATCGTCACCCTGAGCTTTGCTGAAGGCCACGAGCGTTTGCACCACACTCGCGTAGCCCCTCATGGACGCCTCAGGCAGCACCTTATTGATCCCACAGCCCATCGCTCAGAGCCCACAAGATTCCTCTCATCTGCTGCCTGGTGGTGAGGAGCCCATTCAGGCAGGGGTTGTGCTTGCGGTGTGAAGAAAACAGAAGCAGGCTCCACCCACCCAGCAGGTTGGAGGCTGACAGGTGTGATTCACTTATGTGTTAAAAGTGTCAGGTAAACAGAAACTGTTTGAAGCCATTGTTACTCATGTCAGGGTAGATTACAACAATGTTGGCAGCCTGAGGAAGCAAGAGCGCCAACTGTGTAAACGGCTGTTTATAACCTTCACGGGCTGCATTCACAGCAGATTTTTTTCTTTTCTGTGTTTACAACATATATCCACACTTTTATTGATTTAGAAACAGTCTCTTTCTTTCTTTCTTTCCGTCTCTTTTGTCTTATTACTCGCCATCTCACCTTTTCTCAGATTTTGCACATGATGTGACTCTTAACCGGAAGGAATTACACAAATTTTCCAATAGCCTACACCAGTTACAGGTAAATATATGTAACTTTACTTTTACTTGTCCTTTTGATACTTACATTTATTGCCAGAAAATTGCTTTTGAAAAAGAACATTTACTATCCGATACTTGTGTGATTGTGACTTTAAGTAAAGTGACTTTCCCTTTTACTATTAGAACTTTTGAACATGATATCTTTACCCTGGGGCAGATCCAGGACACCCTGGACAGATCATCATACCTCTCTGCTGGCTTGGGAACGTCTTGGCGTCCCCCTGGAGGAGTTGGTGGAAGTGGCCGGGGAGAGGAACGTCTGGAGCCCCCTTCTCAGACTGTTGCCTCCGTGAACCAGACCAGGATAAGCGACAGAAAACACCACAAAAAAAGCAACAAAACGATATCTTTACGTTTACCGACTTGTGGATACTTTTTACAATACTGATTATCTAATGGGTGGATCTAAAACTGGGCTGAAATGATAATCTAGACAGAGATTTTGTATTTGAGTTTTTTTAGATTATTAATATTTTTTTTATGAAAAGCTTGGAACTATCCTTAAAAGGGCTGCTTCTTTGGGAATTTAGTGTTTCCAGCAACTTCCACCCTCCATGATAAACTGATAAGAGCATGAAATACACAATGAAGATAAAGACTAAAGGCAATTCGCCCATTACTCACTCAGTATTGCACTTGCTTAACTTAATGTGGCTCAAAAGGAAGAAAAATGAAAGGGGCAGCAGGATATAACATAGTGTGGATCAAGTGCCATAAATACTGCCTTCCCATGACGCAGTCAAACTTTAGCAAGCTCCCCACAGTATGGAAGACGTTATGCTGCTGCTTCCACGTGTTGATTATTTCTGTAGAGTGAATTAACCTTCATGTGTGAAATTGGAGGTGTGCCCTTTAAGCTTGGCAAATAGCTTCTGTACTTGAACGCGGCTTATTTTAAAATTGTGTGTAGCAAGTTGCAAGTGAAAGAATCTTTTACCACGGATGACCAAAAAAAAGCGTGTAACACTCATAAAAAAATGTTTTAATTTCCCTTCAGACACAATGCACCCACACACAGCTCACCCACTCATGCACCACAACTCCTCTTTATAGCTGCAGTGTTCATGGCAAAGCCTCACGCAGACCGACGCTGTAAGTGAAATACAGCATACCACACTGTGTAACTGATTTATTTTCCCAGCGCTTTTTGTACTGGTTGCACACTGTGTCACGAACGAATGTACAACACATGTATTGTATTGTCTGCATTGTCGAGCACAGTATGTCACAGGGTTCTTGTCGAGCCTGTTTTAGCGCTGAGCTTTTGTTGTTCTTTTTCTCCCTGCATTATGTTGTGCTGCTGTCATCATGTGTCCATAATCTTCAGAGAACAGAGGAGGCAAAGAAAGCAAACAAACAAACCAACAAACAGCCTCCTGTCCCTGCCTGCCTCTGCCCTGCGGATGCCGCAAACACATGCACATATTTATTCATGGCGAGATTGCGAAGAAGGAAGCGGGCATCAAAACGGGGGGGAAGATGCACCTTGTCAACATGAGTCGTGTGCTGAACTTTAAGTTATCCTTCTTCACCCAGGCAGAAATAATGCTGTCGAATAATGAGGTCTGTATAATGACTTCACGTCTGTTATTTTGAGTGCGTTCGCAGAGCCCCAATAGGCTCCCAGTTTATCACGATAAAAAGGAAAACGGCCCGTGTGACGATTCTGTTTTGACATCTTTTAATCGGATGTTTTGTTTGCCGTCGCGTTCGGCCTCACACTTGTCAATCATTTCTCTTTTTCTGCCGCTGAAGTTCAGCTTCCCGCCGCCAGTAGGTAAGCTTCTGCTGCCTGTGCCAACTGCCTTTTCTTCCTTTCATGTCCTCGTGTCCTCGTATATTATAAGATATGCGCCGCTGCGGCTGAGGAAGCTGCACCATTACAGGTGGATTATTGCCACTGAAGGCCCACCAGACGCTGAGCGTTTAGAGGCAGCAAATGGGAAGAGCTTTCGCGAAATGAGCAGAGGTTTAATCGCCATTGTGTTGTGTCCACTGGCAATTTAGATGGTGCAAATGTCTACTAATAATGAAATAGATGCCATTATATTTTGCCCTATCTTTTCCATAGGTGTAAATTGTGTTGTCATCCAGCGGTGAAGCATCACCGATAGCTTGTCTGCTGCAGCTTTTATTTTTTCTCCAAGGCGAGTCAAAGGGGATACTGGGCCTGTCAGTCTGTTCCGCTGGAACACATTGTCTATGTGTTTCTCAACGGGCTGCGAGCACACGCACGGGAGGAGCCAGACAGAGAGCCTCCATGCCCCCCCCCACACACAGACACGAAGAGCCAACCGAGGATAAACATCACATCAGCACCGAGGTGGTAAATCGCCCTTCAGAAGCCTTCCTCAAGGGAGCCAGCAGCTCAGCGCTTATCGAACCACTATCTGATTACAAAAAGGCTGTTCTCGGTTATAAATGAACCCGCAACATGTGTGTGCTCTTGGTAATGCCGGGGCCTTGGGAGCAAAAGCCATTAATGGCTGCTGTGAATCGGTTTAGGCCGGCAGAGCGGTCAGAGCACAGCTGCCACTTGCCAGTCAGTTCATATCTGCTGTTACTGCAGTCGGAAGATGCTCTAGCTGTGTGTGAGAGGACTAGACCGGAGCGAACTGAACGCTCTGGACCGAAGTGGCTCAGAAACACGTCGAGGGCAAAGAGCCTATATCGGGTTCAGGAAACCGAGGACCCAAATTGTACAGAGTCACACAGGGGGCTTCCTAAATCAGTAGTCGTTTTAATAACAAAGGTCAAACCGGGAATTCAAACTATGCAACAGTACAGACAAGGATAAGGCAAACTCAGTAATCGGAACACGGACTAAAGATCGGACACAAGGAGACTTACACGGAATATACACTGGACTGCTCGCTGACAAGACAATCTGGCACAGGAGGAAGGGAACACGGGGGTTAAATACACAAGGGAGAGTTAGACAATTGGACACAGGTGAGACACATTAGGCAGAAGGAGTAACCACACACACCTGAAGGACAAGACCAAGTGGGGAATAGACACACAGGGACCTCAAAACAAGAGAGGAAATACAAACTGATCCTAACAGACAGACACTTGATACTAGCAGACCCTGACAGCCTATAGTGTAAAAAAAAAAAAAAAAAGAAGAAATAAATAGAAAAAAAATTCGTAAAAGTTGGGTTTGAAAAAGAAGTGTTTCAATGAACACTTGAACTTTTGAAAAGCTTTATGTAGGCGAGTCTATTTGTGGTGTGTACTTACTGTCGCAGCAGGGACAACTTGAAGCAGCATATTAAGTTTAAAAGCTGCGTGCACTCAAAAAGCTTGTGGATCCATCTGTTCTCATTAAGGTGGAGCTTAGTGCTGCAGCTTTCGTGTAACTGCAGTTTGACAATCAGGCAACGTTTGAGAGAGACGCTGTCTTCTTTTGCTAAAATCACTCACTAAACTATATTTTCATTGTGTGGTTTTAGTGGTCGTAACAGTGCACTTGTTGCGTGTTGTTGTGCTCATTGCCGAACCCTTAAAAATAGTGAATTTTGGACTTTTTCATTGTGAACTCTTTTGTGGCCTTCTACATCTTTGCCTCATCTCAGTTGTGAGGATATTTAACTATGCCAAATGTGCTGAGACTCAATCAACATGTTGCATATTAAACCTTGAATGACCCAAAGTTAAATGATTAACACTCTGCAAAGAGCTGACTCATACAGCAGTTCTTCATGAACTAGATGTGCATTTTTACTTTTACTGGCAGATGCAATCAAATGGTACATCAACACATATAAAGATGACGCATGAGAGCCCTGAAAAGGTCAAGCCAAAGCATCTCAGTCTCACCCTGGTAGAATGCTGCAGTATAGGTCATAAACACATCCTCAGTGACAATGATTGACAGTGATTAACTGGTTTGACGGCACTAACTGGTTTTAACTGTTTTTTTTTAATTTTGGTGCAACAGTACCTGGAGTGACCAGAGCCTGAAAACTCACCGAGATGTGACAAGAAAAACTGATATATTGCAGACAATAAGCATTCAGATTCTCCATCCATGCTGCGCTCCTGCAGAACCTGATGGACCCATTCAGGATCTTAACGTTCTGAAGGAAATCTAATCTAATGTTTTGGAGGAAATTTAGTATTTGTTTCAAGTTTGCAATGTAAAACCAAAACAAATCTGCATTTTGCAGCCACGTGCAATACGGGAATATTTCTATAAAGTAATCGACATAAAAGTATTTGATTTAATAGATTTGATTCCATTCTTTGTAGACAATAAGACGTGCTGTGCTGTCCGGCCGTGTGTTTTTTTCCCCTGCCGTCCGCCATCTGCCAGATTCCATGTGAATGCAGCATAAACTACAAATTCAAAGGAGCCCACACATTAAAACAAAGTTTCCCAGTCTTTTTAAATAGTTATTATCACCCTGCTGTGTGTTTGAGTGTCCACTTTTCTGATCAGTTTGGTTTGAATGATTCATTTGAGGCCATAAAAGCTGGGTTTTTCACCCAGTCGTCATGATTGACAGCTGAAATCCACATACTTGTTGCTGGGATGGCAACACAAAGATGAAGCTTCAGATATCTGAGCCGCTTTCTTGCTGGCATTCGTTTTGCTTCATGTCTAATATCCTGTGTTCAACAATACCAATAGAACAATGCTGCTGTTAATCTGATTTTTCTCTCCCACATCCCCACAAGAGCGTTGTCTTTTTCCACGAGCCCACATGCAGCTTATTAATTAATCCCATCCCCAGTTCATCAGTGCAACACTGGCCTGTAATTGTTGTTCCGCGAGGTGGGAACCTGGACACAGGAAATGTGTTTGCTTATTACAAGCTGTTGAGAGCAGGAGAGATCATTTGTCGAGGAGAATACCGTCGTTTCTCGTGTCAGGGAGTTTAGAGGAAGGCTTTAATACGGTGCTGTGCATTGAGCTCCGACCGCACGTGGACACGCGGCAGTACAAACAGAGCACCAAAACAAAACTAATTGCAGTGACAAGCGAGGCAGGCGGCAGGTCTGGTAACAGGGAGCGAGGATGCTGCATCTCACAAACGCAACACCCTTAGGAGGGCTGAGAGATACTCTAATTTTCCTTTTCTGTGAGGAGCCCGGGAGTTGGCCGGGGGACAAGGCACGCCAGACAAATTGCCTGTGAAGGCCTAATTGAACGCATCATGAACGTGGTGTGAGTTGGCAAAATTGGATTCAGTTGACAGATACAGTCACCTGCCTGAGCAATGCTGTGATGTCTGGCCATGCACTTGCACGAGCAATTAATGGACGGCTCCTCTAATTACTCCTACGCAGACAGAGAGATAGAGAAAACAACTGAGGGAGGGTCAACCGGTCTAACAAGCCTGAATTTAAAGAGCCACCGTGCCTGTGCCACAGCAAGTAATACCCCTGCAGAGATGCTTGATTTGGGCCTGAAATTAAAAGCTGAGCTGGATTCAGTAATTATGCCGGTATGTTTGCCTGAAACAAACATGGGCTTGGGTAATGGACACATTTGTAATCATCCAATGAAAGCACACATGTTAAATGAAAAGGCCGTGTTTTTCCAGGACCACATGAGAGAATTCGGTTTCAAACCTTCAGAGTTGACCTTTAAAATCACCTGGTGGGAGAATCAAAATGTTAAAACATTCTCCCAAATGGAGACTATTCGATTTCCTCCAGACAAGTTCTGAAGTGCGTGGCTACTTTACCGCTTAACATGGTTTTCCCTCATTTAAAAGTTCACAGGCCACCACCGGTGCTTGCGTGAGGTTGCCTGAAGAACAATCTGAGTGCGTCAAGAGGCGATGGAGAAATTGAGCCTTTACAGTACATGTTGTAGTCTCACGGCCGGACTTTGGGGAGGAATCTGTGCACAAGCCTTAATTTTTTTAAGCAAAAACTGTTATCTGTGACCAGACTGTGGTCGGGGAACAGGGGAGTCAACTCGGTCCGCCAAGTTTGGAGAAGCTATAGCTTTCATTTACTGACAGCTTGTTTGGCTACATTTAAAACACTGTTAGACGGTGAACG
>KV751334.1:30898295-30923267 GCA_001698575.1 Mola mola
TGCACGGTGAACGAGCCGCTAGCAGCAATTTCTTTAGTCGCTTCCATTCAACTTTCTGTCTCTTGGTGCTCGCCCACTCTCACTTCTCCACACACCCCTCAGGCGCCGACCTTTTCTTAAAGGAGCCGCGCTGGTCTTACAACACAAATGGCATCAGCGCTTCCCGTATTTAAATCATTTTGACGAAAAGGACCGACTCAAAGTTGACTAAAATGCAATGACTTTTCATTGACTAAAATTGGACTAAAACTTTAGTCTAAAGACTAAGACCAAATCTAAAATATTGGTGTGCACCAAAATCAGTGACTAGCAGATGTTGCACAACTGTAAGTACAATCGTTTCTTTTATGTCTTTTGTCTTTAGCTTGTAAAAAGCAGTGGCTGGAACAACTTTTAAGTGGGGTCTTTAACCTGTCAGTGCTTACTGTTCTGAATGCCTGAAATGCACATGAAATAGACAAAAAATTTCAATATTAATTCTTTACAAATAAAATAACAAATACTTTAGTTCATCAGTTTTGTAAGAAATCTTGTAAAACGATACTGTATTATTATTTTGCATTAAAAAAGCAGCTACAGTAAATGTTGAAATGTTTAAAAAGTTCAGTGTTAAAGGCGAGGCTTACCTTTATTATTGGTGAAACCGAAATAATGATTTGTGGAAAATGCAATAAAACATTTAATAAAAAAACTAAAGAAAAACTTGTATATTTATCTTTCTATTGTATCCTTAATTGTGAGAACCGTGAAAACGTGGTATTTCCTCCGACAATAATCGTGACGCCACAATCTCACACTTATCATATGAGCTCCATCCTGGAAAAAATGAGGAACAACTGGAACATTAAATGCCTTTTTAGAATTAATTCAATTATAATTAAAATAATAGACAAATGAGGATGGTAAATTTGTACAAAATGTTTTCTAAAACTCCATAATCATGACTTTGTGATACAATAAGCCGTGAAAGAATCTACTAAATTGACCGTGTGGTCAGATTTTCTAAACAGTTCATCATGTCCGTGATAAATAATATGACTGATTTTTTATTTATAATATGGGATTAAACATGGATGTTTTTATTGGTAATATTAAACACTGTCTACAGTACATTAACTGTGCTTTCTTCATAAGGGGCTGAAAGACTGTAAAAACACACATTTTAAATGAACTAAATCATCTATTAATGTTATGATAGACAGTACGAGACAATTTACAGTTAAGTCCAGATGTATTCGGACAGTGACATAGTTTTTATCCTTTTGCCTCTATACACCAACACAATGGATTTGAAATAAAACAATAAAGATGTGATTGAAATGCAGACTTCCATCTCTAATTTAAGAGGTTTCACAAAAAGATGGCATTTACCTTTTGGGAATTACAGCCATTTTATGCACAGTACCTTCATTTTCAGGGGCTCAGAAGTATTTGGACAACTGGCTGATAAGCAGTTTCATGGCCAGGTGTTGTCCATCCCTTAGATAAAAGGTCTGGAGTTGATTTAAGGTGTTGAATTGGCATTTGACAGGTGTTTGACTGGAGCTGTCATCATGAAGTCCAAGGATATATATTAATAAATAAGCCATCATTAAGTTGAAAAAACTGAATAAATCTTTTTGAGAGAGAGAAACCTTTAGGAGTGGCCAAATCAACAATTTGGTACATTCTGAAAAAGAGAAAAATGCACTGGTGAGCTCAACAACATCAAAAGAAGAGGAAAGCCTGATTGACAGATCTAAAAAGCCTCCAAGGTTCTGGAATCAGATTCTTTGGACAGATGAAACCAAGATAAACTTGCATCAGAATGATGTAAGGGGAAAAGTATGGAATGGAAAGGAACAGCTCATGATCCAAAGCACCACATCAGGGTGAAGGCAGTGTAATGGCATGGGCATGTGGCTGCCAAGGGAACGGGCTCACTGGTGTTTACTGATGATGTGACGGCTGACAGAAGTAGCGAGATGAATTCTGAGGTGTGTTGGGCTATACTCTCTACTCACATTCTGCCAAACGCTACAAAACCGATGGATTGCGATTTCACAGTGCAGATGGATAATAAGCATAAACATACTGCAAAAGACACTTGAGACTTTCCACAGGCAAAGAGATGGAATGTTCTTCAAGGGCCAAGTCAGTCACCTGATCTCAACCCAACAGAGCAGCTTTTCAGTTAAGGCAGAAAGGCAGAAAGTACCCACAATAAATAACACGACAATAATCAGTCTTGGTGTTTCTTCTGAAAGCAATTGGACTTCTTATAGTTTCTTGAAGACGTTTCGCCTCTCATCCAAGAGGCTTCTTCAGTTAGTATATTTACAATTATGTTAGTTTGTCCAAATACTTTGAGCCCCTGAAAATGGAGCTAATCCGCATAAAATGGCTATTACGGTAAATGCCGAAGTTTTATAAAAATTTCTTGATTCAAATCTGAAAATCTTCACTTCGATGAGATCTTGATTGTTTTATTTCAAATTCAGTGTAGTGGTGTAATCGCCAAAAGATAGTGCTGTAATGATAACGACTGAAAAACTTCATTATAGTATGAAAAAGTCCATATCTGACTCACAGTTTTACTAAGTAAATGCTGATATGAGACGGACATTTAAAGGCCTCTGACTAGACAACAGTTGTGCTGCCGGTTATAGACTCATCCTCCCCTCTGAAATATTGACTGATAAATTTGAGGAAGGAACATTTTTCTTGAACAGATATATTGCTTTTTTTTTTTTTTTTTACGGTAGGAGTGCTCAATTATTTAGTGACCCGGTGGCAGAAAGTTCCAAGTTTGAAGTGATGAAAAACTAATATCTGTATCACATCCATCACACCTCGAGGTGAAGTTATTCAAACGGAGGATTTGCTTCCGCCACTCGAGCACACGCACCCCTCTCACCGCGAACACAAGATTTAATTTGAAAACGGGCAGAGGAATTATTCCCATTATCCTGCTCCCAGACACTCATTTTTAAATGACAGACAGAAATATGCAAGTGGCTGTGATTATAGTGTGAGAGCAAAAGTGTTTTTCCTTTCTTTTTTTTTTTTTTTTCCACCATCTTTTGATGGCACGGTGGGACGTATTTGGACCTTATTACTGGTCACTGCATGGCAGTTTAATCAAACAGTCACTGCAATAGCAGCACCGCAGAATGACACAAACAGGACTCTGAATGTGATTATCGGTTTGCATAACAGATCTTCCAAAGCAGCAATAATACAGAAAAACGCTGAGCAAAATTTCTTTTTTGTCTACATGTTCACAGAATTCACTTATTTCCAAATCCCCAATTCACACAAACACAAAACAGAACATTTCCTACAGGGTGATCAAGATGCAGCACAGCTGTGGGGATAATTCCTGTCGAGACAACGGAAAGCTGTGCTTTATTGTTGTCACGCCAACTGCAGAGCGATTCGCCAATCGTTGTTGCTCCCAACTCTAATAAAACTCTCTCCTTTTATTACTTCGAGGGGTGATCGCCAGTAAGTGTGCATGCATTTCTAAATGTGTCTAAAAGTCACAGAGCCTCTCTGGATGTTCCTTCAATAGGGCACATTTAATTTTTTTTCTTTAATGGATTCACTAATTTCATCATTAGTCAGTCGTGCTTGTGATCCGGCGGAAAGGGCACGTCCAGCGAAACAAGTCAAAAGAAAAGACATGGTGACATTTTTGTCTAATTAGACCATGTAAAAGTCACTTTTAAAGATGCTTTGTGCTTTAACTTTGACCCACCGCACTTGATGTCTTCCACACACTTTAGCTGGATAACTGTGCCCAAAAATGCTGTTCTGCAACTAGTCCTGGAACTGCTCGGACACGTGCACGCACGCGGCTAATCATAGGTCACATGTCGTAAAGGTTTGGAGCCATTTTTTATGTTGAGTTCTTACGTCGCCTGACCTAAGGGACTGTGTTGGATTGGTTTGGTACATATAACACAATGATATGACAACAAATCGGGCCCTTTGGTCAAATGGTCAATGGCAAAATGAGCCATCTTATGTTCGAGCAGAGTACTTGTTATGGTCAAATCACGTCTGACACAGTAATAAAACTTGAGCTCGGGGTCTCATTGGACCGTTCCTTTAATCCATCCAATCTGCTGTAAAATCGTAAAATCTGCTTTTAATTTTGTTGTATTTCTATATAGATTCACAGGGTTGATTCTGTTCTTTACTGTATAATTTGAGTTGTTGCTTTGGCTTTGAAGTGACTTGCTTTAATAACTTAAGTTTTGTGTACAGCGACTTGCGCATCTGTGCATGAAATTCACTTTACATTATATTCTGTGCCATAATTCATGTTGCCTCGCCAACAGTTACACCTTGTTCTAGTTTTGGCTCAATTCAAGCCTTTTCATTTTCCAACATCATGGATTTATTAAACTCATACATTGTGATTTGCTCCATGTCACTGTTGCCCCTATGAAGAAAAAAAATCATGATTCATTATAGATATGTTAGAATTGATTAAAAATAGTTACAATATAATCACAGTTTTAAAGGCCACCATTAAATTTGATGGCCCAATTATCTCTTCAGTCCCTTCATTGTTTTTTGGCTTCTGTTATATATTCTAGTGCGTCCCATTTTCAAGGTTAGACACCAGGAGGATTTGGGACAGAAACGCCACAGGGATTCAACAAAGCAGCTGCCGGTGAGAACTTTGTGAAGTTAGCATAAACATATTCTCAATTGGATATCATTGCTTTCAAACGCTGTGAGGGAGGGAGGGGAGTTGGTTAAAAAAAGAAAAGAAAACACCTTTTGCAAACGGCCTCCAGGAGTTTTCCTTCAACTTTCAACTTCTTCAGCTTTAGATATTTTCGGAAATACAACTTTGCTGTGTGATGTGCGAAGACGACATTTAGCTGAAGCATGCGGAAACCTTAACCGGTGATAATAGGGCTTTGCTGACAATGCGTGGCTGTCCCTCTCACCTCTCTGCACTGCTGTCAAACCCATAATCACAGTAATGAACGCCCGCTCAGGTGCTATAACATGCCACACCGAGAGCCGTTATCTCTCCGCTGTCTTATCATGGCCAGCAGCCCTACCGTGGAATATGTGCCTCCGGGGGGGGGAAAAAAAAAAAGTGGACTCACGCAGTCAGGTGACTTATTATCATCTGACATCAGGACCACCCACTTGGTGAGCAGGAGGTGTCAATATGGAGGGTAGAGGAAGCATCTGTCTCGGTGCAGTAACAGGCAAAGAAAGGGTAGGTGAGCTGCCTGGTTTCACAGGTTTTGTTTGATATAAAGTAAGGTAATCCGAGAGCGAAAACAGTCCGTGCGATGTCTGAATTAGTCATTAGTCAGCTGGATTGTGCCTGGTACAGCACTAAATCAGATCCTTGCAGAAGTCAAAGCGAGGATTTAATAATCCCAGCATAGTGGACTAAAGGCCGAAGACAGATGTTGAGGCAAACAGGACCGCTGTGGTTGCAGTGTTGATGCACTGATATACAGCCTCAAACTCTATTTAAATCATCCCATCAGGCATTGATTTGGTGATTGACATATTCTATGTACACCTAGGACCAATAATTGATCTTAAAACCCTTCCAAAAGCAGCTGTCAAGTCCGTCAGTGTGCGTCCCGTTCAAGGCAGATTCAGTTGTCAAAAATGACCTCAATTTAATCCCGTTTAGCCATAACTGTGACTCACTGATTGATAATGGCTTTGATTGATATGTTGCGAGACACTAATTGGGAGCTTCTGGATTTATCAGAGGAATTAGAGGTTGTCTTCGTGATCAGTATTTTGTACGACAGCTGGATTGACAGACAGAATGGAGCTGCCAATCCGACGAGAGTGTGTGAGGGAAGAGTCAAACGTGCACAGATTGCAGTCACATATGTTGGAGTGATGTCTTAAACATGACTGCAACGCCCCCCAAAAAACCTCCACAAAACCAAAACAGCTGTACAAATCTTACAGTAGTCCTTCCTAATGTAACTATTCAACATTTTTTTATTTTTTTTTACTTTGTTTGATCATTAGCCCGGAAACATCTGTACTGCTGTCATTGTAGTGCAATAACTTCATATCATCCCAAAACAGCTATGGTTTAGGGGCCAAGCAACATATCTAATTTAATCATTCTTTGCATTTATTCTGCTGGATTTTGTGGTTTGAGACATATCAATGATATATTGTCCCTTCTATAAAAGCAAAGGAATCTCGGTCAGATTGACCCGAGGATGTGCATGTGTGATTTTGGTGCAGTTTGGACACGCGAGACGTTCGATATCAATATAAATCTTGGCAATTTACGTTGAGTGCTTCTGGTCTTTAGTCCAACAGGCACATGTCACCCGTACTAGTATTAAAACGGAACAATAAAAAATATGTGTTGCTGAGGGAACAAACGATTTTGAATAGCGGTTAATTTTGCAAACAGGTAGAGAATAACAAGTCCCTGACAGCAACAGAGGAAATTCACGGGCAGCAGCATGTACGGAAGAAATGGAAGACAGGTTGTCTTGCAGAGGTTTGTTTTAGAATGAGTTTAAGTCTCGTCGTTTCCCTCAGATAATTTTTGAGATGATGCTATTCGGGCTACTTTGATCTATTGCAGTGCGGCTGTGAAACCAGCAGATGAAGACACACATTTAAAGGACACTCGTAACGATTGATGAAAATGACAGAGGGCTTGACAGGAAAGAAATCATGAAATCATCAGAAATCATCCGCCGCTGTCCCCCGAGGTCCATCTTGTCAGCGTGATTGCGGAAAAACTTTTGGAGGTTGGATCTTTAGTGTGTGTACATTACTATGTCCACAAGATTGTCTGGGTAGATTTTCAGCATTTTCTGGCATCAGGATTGGCCACCAGGTGGCGTTTGTATAAAAAATATATTTTCAGCCATGACTCCATTACCATGTGTCCAATATAAAGAAAAAAAAATGCAAATGTCAGGAGGTATACCTTCATGATGAAACGCTGATGTGATTTCTGCTGTGCTGCTACCATAGCTCACTTTTGTGGCGTTTACATGGGGATTTTCTCAGCTACAACCTTGTGGTCACATGTTCCACGGTCGTCAATCTTCTTCAGATACACAGAACCTTTTTGCATCTCTGGTTAATATAAAGGGGCCGGACAACATGTCACGTGTGACTGACACACCAGGTTTATATTACTTAAGTTCAGTCGTAAAATAAACGCATGTGACCACTCAACCCTGACCTCCACTCCTCACTCCCTCACGTTGTAAACTAGACTAAATCACACTACGTCGCTTGTTTAAGTCTTCTGATAGTGATGCAAACGGTGTGACACCATTAAACCCTTGCATGTCTCTGCCTGAGTTCCTTGTGTGCCTGGAGCAGACATAAGTTGCTTTGACAAATCGTCGAGGTCTGACGAGCTGGAGATGAGAACGGCCCGGGATAAGTTGCGGAGGAATAAGCTAATATGGTGGAGATGGGGCACCTCGATTTCTTAAATCTTAACCCTTTTACATCATTGTTAAACAGATTTTTAGATTTGAAATGTCAGTTTAGATACGCACCCCATTATTACCCGTTATTCATTTTCAAGCTAATGTTGAGTTTTTTTTAATAATTCTCTCAAATTAACCTGTCAGTTTCAAAGTGTAGCCAGTGATTACCTGTAAGACTTTTATTTTACCTACAACTGTTTTTAAAGGGGTAAATACACTTAAGTCATTCAGTGTTTGATGAATAACCCACCAACCGACAGCAGAGCACACAAACATGAACTCACATACATAAACAAAGAGCTCCAACCGCTCAGCTGCAACCCGAGCCACAACCTTTTCAAAGCCGCTGCACAATTCATTTGATCCAAGATTGGGAGAGTCAAAGGGCGAACACTAACCTTTCACAATGGCAGCACCACGGGGGGAATCATGACTTAGAGGGTGGATCATCTGCAGCTACAGTGGCAGAACACTTTCTACTTTCTCAGGCTGACCAAGTCTGCAATCTTATTTATCCCTGAAAAGAGCTTAGGCATGTCCTGATTAAAGGTTTTCCTCCTTCAGATATAACTGACATGTTTTCACTGCACGTGTCAGAGGTTTCTCTCTTTTGAATGGATTGAGAATTCGGCCTCATTTAAAGATTTGCTCAATTAGAAATGCTGAAGCATTGGAAAGATAAATTAAAACAAGTGAAATGATCTTGACTCGAGGGCATTTTTTTCAGCAATTTAATTAAAATAAGAACTTGCACAAAGCTAAAGTTGTTCTGGTTTCTGTAAAAGGTAACAAATGGAAGATGAAATGTTAAGTCTCACATCTTCGGCTGTTAATCGGAGGCCAGTGCAAATGTTAAAAAATGTTAGAGGTTATGTAATTTTGGATGAATCGTCCTTTTTCTGCGAGTTCCTATTGGCTGTGGCTTCAACTGAATACATTTAAAACTTCGGAGGCCAAAATGTTCCCATTTGTTATCATAGAGCAAAACTCAATTAACTTAATTCTAGTTTACTTAATACGTGCTGTGTTGTTATTTAATCCCAATAATAAGTTTCACCTGGAAATGTCAAAGGTCGATACCACAACAGACAATTTTGTAGAAATTGCTGTATTTCAAGACTCCCTGAGGAGAATTTTTCGAAAATTCAACTGAGGTGCCTGTTTAGGTAGTTTCACAATTGAAAAAAGCAAAACAACAAACTAAATTTAACCGCAGCTGATTTTTTAGATTGAACTTCTCAGTAGACTGATATTCTACAGAAAGTTCAATAGATGTGACAAAAGCCCAATGACAAAAGGTGACATTAAAAGGCAATGAAAACTCCCCTGTAAGTGAATGTTGGGCTTCTATGACATTTCAGCCAGATGTCCCAGAAACAAAAAGCACTGTCACACCGTAGAGGAGGTATGTGCTCTTTGAGTGCCCTTACTTTCTTATTGAGCAGGCTTCTCCTTAAACATCTATATAAACCTCCGATCACATCACACAGCAGCATCTCAGATGCACCTCCGCATATGTCAAGCAATTAGCAGACAGTCATTCATTAACATTTAAACATGCTGTAGATCTTAAAGGTAAAAATGGACATTATGCCCCACCATTTTCTCCCCATGCGATTGGTTTCTCTGGTGTAAACATCAGTTCGGTGGCAAGACATCAAGAATTCTAAAGTAATGATATGATTTGAATGATTCATTTTCATATAACTGTGTTTGATTTCTACCCGTCCCATGATAGCATTAATTCAAAGTCCCATTGGTTTCTGGAACGGTTTTTTGAACCACCCAAACATGCCAAAACACGGCCAGTTGATTAGGTCACAGTTAGACTGACCTCTGACCTGAGTGCTATGCTAACAGATGAAAGGAATGAATTAGGTGTACTTATATTTCCACTGATATTCATTATGTTAATGTTTGTTAAATGGAAAGTTCTTTTGGTTTGCCTTCCCCAGTCAGCAGCAAGTGGAATTAATTTTAGGTGACATCAAAGGAGCTCCTCAAAGGAGGAGGAATTAAGTGGTGCTTCCAACTCCATCAAATCTGCATCAGCGAGGGGCGATACTGCAGGAGGCACGATCAGGTCCTTCATCTTCAGGTCAGCCATCGCGGAAGCCGTCAGTAAAGGTGTCGAGTGGGCAAAGAAGGCTGGGGAGCAGCCGGCACCCAAGAAGACATCGGCAGGCATCCTGACCTCTGGAAGGGACTGGCAGCTGTTGGTGGATTTTGAACAGCAGCTTAAGTTCCCCAACCACATTGCAGTCACCATCTTGCATCCAGACATGTATCCAGACATGCATCCAGAGAGGCCCTCAAGATGGCTGTGGCTCTAAAGAGGGGAACTATGGAGTCAGAGTCATGTGGACACAGGTTGGGGTTTGATCAGGTCAGGTCACCTAGAGGAGCGTGTATGATGTTGAAAGACATGCAACAGCCGATGATGTGAGGAACATCACTGAAAATGTGTCCAGGGGCATCAGTAGACGTATCAGCTCACCTGTACAGCTCACTTTACAGTCCAAATTTGTACGGAAGAAAAAGATCTAGTCCTATGAAACTCAAATTGTTAAGGTCTCATTGATCCTATTGCTATGTTTTTACCATAGCCTCCAGGCAAAATCAGATCCCAGGTGAAAAAGTATGTGGTTCTTTACATTTAGCAGCCAAATCCAAGCGTGAGTGGGTGGAAAACAAAGAGGCACTCACTGAAGTGACGGACAATTATATCACATAAAATAACACAGTTTAATAGACAAACATAAACTCTATAGTTTAAAGTTTAAGTGTGAAGATTTGGGACCATTAAGATGCGATATTGGGTCTGATGTAAGATAGGACATAACCTTTGAAACTGAAACCAGGTTAAGCATTTAGCTGGCTGGGGCCAAATCAATGGTAACTGTCGGATGGACCAACAACATTCAAAGACTTTGCCACTGAGACAAAACCTTTCCTGACTTTGTGCTCAATATTTTTCATTTGGATGATGAGCTAGTGGCCTGGTGTGCCGTATGAGATGAGTTTGAGTTCACAAAAGCAGTGGTTTTTTTTGTGGGTTTCGACAGCAGGCAGTGGCCAAAGCCACAGCTTTGTAACAGAACACCCAGCTGGGAAAACAGCAGACACGATACATGACACTTGAAATGTGGGTACAAACAAGCGGGAATCATAACAGATGTCTTCACCTTCTCTGTCTAAAGGATGTTTTCCCATTCCATTTTCCCTGAGAAAATGGAATGGGAATGGAATGGAATCTCCCTTGAGATTAATTGATATTCTAAGCTGAAGGTCATGGGCCCACAGGATTTAACGCACACCATATTGTGTCTGTAGATTGATTCTTGGCTGTTACGTAACTATTTTTCTTTTTCAGGGCATTGACATACTCTGTATTAAAAACACACACAGAACAAAAGGAAATGCTAGATTCAACTTTGAGTTCTGGAGTCCCATTGCAAACTCATTCCAATTGAGAAATGAGGGTTTCTTTGTTTGATAGATGGTGTTCCTACAACTGCACTTCTTGGTTTCACCCAATTGGTAGAATATTTACATTTGTAAATGTTAATGTTGGAAGAGCAATGTTACCTGCTTGGATGTCCGCTGTTGAATCAGCCTTTCACCATCTATAGGGTCCCTCGCTCTGAAATGACCCGTGATTGGCTGAAAAGTACCGTCACCGGTAGATTTTAGTAAAGCCTGAATAAGAAGCCCAGAGGAGGTGCAGAAGCCTTTTATCTACCTTGATCTTTTATCACACCACTTGAATTATGTTCTCAAAAGTTATCGTGGATTTTTTGTCACTGACGCCAGGAATGAATTATATACACCAGCTTTGGGAGGGTGTTGGATGCAGAATATGTGTTGACTGAAGAGACGTCCCTCCGTGTACTGAACAGCAAGTTTCACTTTAAAAAGCATTGAGATAGAAGTTTGGATAAAACCAAAGCTGTGCATACATAATAAACTGAGGCACGACAAGTGTGAAATACCATCTCTGATGTTATATAAATGCTATTTTGCGCTAGTTAAATTAGCTTCAAATGGATTGATAAGTTCAATAAGAATAAAAATATAAGGCTTCATGGTCATCTTAAACTGCAAAACAACCTGAATAACGTGATTATTGACTTTGTACCCAATAAGTTACAGAGATCATTTTCTTGAACTACTTTATTGGTTTCAGCGTGAACACTGGGATGGAGCTGGGAGGTTGTTGCTCACGGCAAAACGCTACAAAACTATCCTCCATATTTGCTCTATCTTAGCAAATCAGTCATGCGTTTTACAATTACAGCTCGACAGTCAGCATGCTCATTCACAATCACAAGAGCAGACACAAACAAGAAGATTAAGAATAAATGATATGAAACACACTCACATCTCTAACCAGACCGTGACAGAGCTACCCGACACGGTCCAACTCCTCCTGAGACAATGGAAATATTTTAAGAAACAGAACGAGTGAAGTGGGCAAGAAGCAAAAAAAAGTGACGGATTTGTGGTGACGATAGAAGTTGTTGTGATTGATTACATGTGATGTAGAGCAATTAAAAGAAATTAACAATTTGCATTTTAATAACATTATTATCGTCAGTTAAATGAATTCATTAGTCTTGATTAGTTTGGAAGCAGTATGACATGTGCAGCTCAATAGAGCGTGATGAGTCTAATAGAAGGCCGAGAGATGCGACCGGGGCCGAGGCAGATCGGAGGGGAGATAGGAGGCTTGTTGTGAAAGCGAGGCTTGTTTGTATGGGGAGAGGGAATTTATCAGCAAAGCTGTCTCTAAAGACCGCAAAAATATGAAACATACACACACAAACTGGATGGTTATCCTGCAAATTTCACATCCAAAGATTTTTGCATGAGTGCCTTCAGTAGAACTGAAAGTATCTTCTTTGAGGTGAGTGATCAGATGTCGAGTAATTAGAACCGACGTGAAACATCTCAGTCAAGCATTACCGTACCTACGTGGGTGAACAGGCCTTGCTGGACTGTCCTTACCTCAGCCAAGGAGGTAATGTTTTTGGTTCTGTTTGTTCTTTTGTCTGCGTGTTTGTCTACCATCTTTAACTGATTACATTTCGGTCAGGAGAAGAAGTCAGTCCATCGATCCATCCATCCATCCATTTTCTACTGCTTATCCTATGCAGGGTCATGGGGATGCAGGAGCCCCTTCCAGGGTCATTGGGGGGAAGGCGGGACACACTGGGTTTGCAGGGCTGACATATACAGACACGCAACCATTCAAACCTGTGGGCAATGCAGAGTAACCAATTAACCTAACTTCCTTTTTGCATGCTTTTGGACTGTGGGATGAAGCTGGAGTACCTGGAGAGAACACCCAATTACATTATGTTAACATAATTTCTCAGCCAAAAGTCCACCAATTTCCTTCCTAACTTACGCCCACCATAAATGTGTACTGTCAAGATTTAATAAAAAATATCTCTGAGCTTGAAAGTTCAAAGTTCAAAGTCACAGTAGAAAAATGAAATAATCACTATGTCTCAAGGCTGCCTGGCAGAATTCAGATGAGGTAAAAATGGATTACAGTATTTATTATTCTTTTTCATTTTTCAATTCTTTTCTCCTTTTAAGGGAATGTTGTGACTTATTGTCATTGACAGGACACGGTGCTGCGGTGATTTGCGCTGCTGTTGCCTCACAGCAGTCCAAAGACGTGCAAGTTTGGTCAACTGGTCACTCTAAATTGCCTGTTGGCGTGGCTGTGTTTATTTGTCTGCTTCTCTGTTGGCAGGATTATGAAAAACTACCAGATATATTTCAACTAAATCTCCTCAGAGGATAGGGAATATGGCACTGAAGAACCCAGCCTTAATGTGTATCTAGATAAAGGTGTGCATCTAAGAGTCCTATTTCAAAGGGACTGTTGGGCTTCGGCAAAGGTTTGGATACATCCATTGTAATTCAGCAGGCGATATTTAGCCTGGTTTACCCATATTAATAGTAATAATGACGATGATAATAGTGATAGCTAGCCAAGATTCCATTTACGTGGAGTTTTTGAAGTGTTCAGTTTGAGCCCTTACTTGGCAGGCTGGAGCGCCTCAGTTGTCACGTCACACTGAGCACATGTGAATGCAGAAATACATGAATGCGGTTGACAGCTTTGGAAACGTCAAACAAGTGGAGCTTGACTGCCTGTGATGAGATTATTTCTTCAAAATACTGTTTCTGTTGTTCGTGTAATGGCCAAAAGAACAAAACATAACCTTTCTCTGATTAAATGTTGCACACTGACCTTTCCTTATCAGCCATTTATTTGGTGTTATTACTCCTGCGACTCAAGCGTCCTGTCTCAGATCAGTTTTGCAGTACTGCCAAAACTGTCCCATTATGGATAAACAAAAAAGTCAATGGCCCTGGCTGACTATGGGTGAACCAGAAAACTGCCACTCAGGTGAGATATACCTTCTTTTCACAAAAACAAGACGTACGATTCTGACAGAATAAGGGAGAACCAGCTCGATAAGATTGCCGCAGTAGTCAATATCAAAAATGCCCAAGACATATAAAATACCGTGACTCCTATACAACCACCACTTGTAGTCATGGCAACTATGCAATCTGCACCCCGTGCATTAGATGTTGAAGACAGATTTGGATGTTTATATTTGTTATTTTCATACTTTATTCACAATGAGAACTGGAGGGAACTAACATTTATTTTACTGAGCAATCTGCTTATTTTGTTCGGTTTTTGCCACCTTCTGTTATGCCGCCCTTTTGGTCCATTCTACATATTTCCAGGGTGCATTTTAACATGTGGCCAGAAACAGCATAAGAATGATTTTTTTCTGCTAATTACTGCTCAAACACTGACACTTTGGGTAGTAGCGACCAGTTTCTGATAACTTGGTAAATACTGTCGGTATGTGATGTTCTGGGAATGAGACTCAGCAATCAGCTATGTTGCATATTATATATTTCAAGGTTCTAAGATGTTTGGTTGAACCTGTAAATCAATTCACGGCTGGTATAATGCTCTCAGCGGAAGGAAAGCGGCATCACTCCTTAATCTGTAGATAAGCACCAGAACGTCCCATCTGCACTTAATGATTAAAACAATTACTTACTGCAGCTCCTATGTGATTACGCAGCCGTGCATGTTTCCCATACGAGCTTACTGTACATGCGTGATGATGATGCTTTTGCTTACATATATCAGCTCTGTCTTCTCATGCTTGATACTTCCTCCTCTCTCCTCAGCCTAAAATCTCACACAGACTTACATCGTGTCTGCAGCTCTTAGAACACTCCAGGTGAAGAAAAAGATTTCTGTTTTCGCGAAGATTTCGTATGTTGCTTGGGTGTTTCCCAATTGCCCAGTCTTATAGGTAATTAAGTCAAAAGGAAGGCTACGCTAATCCTCTGCACTGATAATCATCAATTAATTAATGGTCACATGATGTGATAAGACACCAGTAGCCTCTGTATGGAGTATGGAGTATGGAGGACAATAGCTGGATAACCCAGCTATTGTTTAGGTAACGCCTGGAACGTCTGCAAATAGTGTTCCTACTCCTGAGAGCTGCATAAACAGTCCAGTCTGTCTGAGTTGTGTCTGCATGAGTAATCCTGTGTGTGCATTTAGGTTGGATTTGAGTGTAATACTTAACAGACAAGTGTAGCTTGTGTGTAACTGATTACAAAAAGAAACGCTGAATTTAAATCTTTGATAAAACACATTAGATACAGTGTCTGTTTGCTTATGTCTGTATGTTAAATTGTGGTCTACTGCCATTTATACGGTTTGAGTGAGATATGTATAATGCTGTAATGCTAATAAAAAGCAAGTAAAACAAGCTGATCTGAACTGGTTTTGAAATGAGACAAGAATTGGAAGCAAATACAAAGCAAACAACATTGGGCCCAGGACAGAACCTTGGGGAATACCACAGAACAGATATCCAGCTACTGATGTACGGTATAGTTATCCACTGTATCTGAAAAAGCATATTTATTAAATTACAATGTAATAAGGCATTTTTATTTGAAATATTGAGATTCAAAAATAGGGGTAAAAGTCGGTTTAAACTTATCCCTCTGCATTAATTTCAGTGCCATATCCCAAAATAACAGAGGTGTCATATCTTAAATTTAGCCCCTCCCAGCTTGATCACCTTGCCGATTTCACTGCCGGCTCTCTACGTGCTTCACTCGATTCCATTGCCCCAGTTAAAAAGAAAACAAAACCAGTAAAGAGACTAGCTCCGTGGTATAATCTTAACACTCGCAAGTTAAAACAGAAAACTCATAAACTTGAAAAGAAATGGCGTTCCACTAAACTGGAAGAGCCACACATGGCCTGGCAGGATAGCCTTAAAGTATACAGGAAGGCCCTTCGCCGAGCAAGAAAAGACTACTATTCAGCGTTGATAGAAGAAAACAAGAATAAGCCCAGGATCCTTTTCAGCATGGTAGCCAGGCTGACTGAGAGCCATCATTCTATTGAACCATGCATTCCTAGAGCCCTCACCTGTAATGATTTTATGAACTTATTCAATAATAAAATTAGACTTATCAGAGAAAATATCCTACACTCCACAGATTCCAGTTCAGCAACAGGAATTATAGAGGCTGTTATTAGTCCTGATGTGTGTTTGGAAAGCTTCCATCCAATTGACCTTAAGGAACTAACAACAACATTATCTTCATCTAAATCATCAACCTGTATACTAGACCCCATACCTACTAAGTTGCTCAAAGAGGTTTTACCCCTAATTAGAAATCCACTACTAAACATTATCAATCTATCCCTTGTAACAGGTTATGTGCCCCAGTCATTTAAAGTAGCTGTAATTAAACCGCTCCTAAAAAAACCTACCCTAGACCCAGAAGTTCTAGCCAACTATAGACCAATATCCAACCTCCCCTTTCTTTCAAAGACTCTAGAGAAAGCAGTAGCGAAACAACTATGTGGCTTTCTTCAGTATAATAGTCTATTTGAAGAGTTTCAGTCAGGTTTTAGAAAGCATCACAGCACAGAAACGGCATTGGTAAAAGTTACAAATGACCTCCTCACTGCATCTGATGCAGGACTTATCTCTATACTAGTCTTATTAGATCTTAGTGCAGCTTTTGACACTATCGATCATCACATCTTACTACAGAGGATGGAACACCAAATTGGCATTAAAGGATCTGCTCTAAGATGGTTTAAGTCCTACCTATCTGATAGATATAATTTTGTTCATGTTAATGATGAATCATCAAGATATGACAAGGTTAGTCATGGAGTCCCACAAGGTTCTGTGCTTGGACCATTACTATTTACTCTATATATGCTTCCTGTAGGTAAAATTATTAGAAAGCACTCCATACATTTTCACTGTTATGCAGATGACACACAACTATACTTATCAATGAAGCCAGATGAAACCCATCAGTTAGCTAATCTACAGTCATGTCTTAAGGACATTAAAAACTGGATGTTTCATAACTTTTTAATGTTAAACTCTGACAAAACTGAAGTCATTGTGCTGGGCCCCAAACACATTAGAGACTCATTATCCAGCAACATAGTTAATCTGGATGGCATTGCCTTGGCCTCCAGCACCACTGTCAGAAACCTGGGTGTTATCTTTGACCAGGAGCTGTCTTTTAAATCACATGTTAAACAGATTTCAAGGACCGCCTTCTTTCACCTCCGTAACATTGCTAAAATCCGGCACATCCTGTCTCAACAAGATGCAGAAAAACTAGTTCATGCGTTTGTTACTTCCAGGCTGGACTACTGTAATTCTTTATTTTCAGGTTGCCCTAACAAAATTTTAAAAACTCTTCAGTTAATCCAAAATGCAGCAGCGCGTGTACTGACTAGAACTAATATCAGAGACCATATTTCCCCCATACTGGCTTCTCTGCACTGGCTCCCAGTTAAATTCAGAATAGAATTTAAAATCCTTGTTCTCACCTACAAAGCTATTCATGGTCAGTCACCATCTTATCTTGAACAGCTCATAGTACCCTATCGCCCATCCAGAACCTTACGCTCCCAGGATGCAGGGTTATTGGTGATCCCAAGAATTTCCAAAAGTAGAATGGGAGGCAGAGCTTTCAGCTATCAAGCTCCTCTCCTGTGGAACTATCTTCCAGTCTTGGTACGGGAGGCAGACACACTCTCTGATTTTAAGAGTAGGCTTAAAACCTTCCTTTTTGATAAAGCTTATAGTTAAGGCTGGCCTATCTAGCCCTTAGTTATGCTGCTATAGGCTTAGGTTGCTGGGGGAACACTCCATGATTCACTGAGCTTTCTTCTCTCCCCCCTCTGACTCCGACTCCTTCTCTGCTCCTGTAAATGTCCATATCCTTACACTAACTTTACTTCTTCCCCGGAGTCGTTGTGCTTTACCATCCTGCAGGTTTTTCTAGGTCGCGGTGGGAGGTGCTGCTGTGGTCCTGCCTGATGCCCCCTGGCCACATTAGGAAAGGAGATCCTGTGACTTGGATCCTGTGACTTGGATCCTAGGCTGGATTTCCAAGTGCAAATCGGGACCCACAGATCACAATGGCTTCTGGATCAATAGACTACACCTGCTTCTGGACCACTACACTTCACATATCCCTGGATTTACAGATTCTACATACTCTTGGACTCAGCAACACCCAGATCTTCCTACATGGAGTACAATGACTCCTGGACCAACAGAGTCCACCTGCGTCTGGATCACTAGACTTTCCATACATCCGGACTCATAGAATCCACAGACTCTGGGACTCATGGATGTTTTATACATTCTAAATGAACTGTTGTTATCATGTTTTTGTGTTCTGTACAAGTGACATTTATTGCACGTCTGTCCGTCCTAGGAAGAAGGATCCCTCCTCTGTGGCTCTTCCTGAGGTTTCTTATTTTCTCTGTTTAGGGTTTTTTAAGTTTTTCCTCACCTGGTTCGAGGGTCTAAGGGCAGAGGATGTCACATCTGTACAGTTTGTCAAAGCCCGGTGAGATAATGTGTAAATTGGGATTTCGGGCTATACAAATAAAATTTGATTTGATTTGATTTGATGGTGGACATGCTGTACTCTAAGATGGAACAGATGGAGAGATATTAACAATGGAAATAAATCGTTGCATCAGAATTTTGTAAAGCCTGGAGATGTAGTTTTAAAGCTGTGAAAGCTTGACAAAGACAGGCTATAAAAGCTGATAAAAGGAGGTTGTACTTGCAATGGGAAGAGGTCCACATGAAAATTACAGTCTCGATGAAAAAAAAACACAAAAACAAAACCGTGCATGTATTTTAGAGATGATCATCACCTCATGGGCTCCAAACCACTGCCAAGTTACACCGAGTTCCAGACTTCATCATCCGATGAAATTGCACCTATACGACACCATAATTTCATCTCAGAACATTGTTATTATTATTTTCCTTGCATCCCTTGTGTGAACAGTAGTAAGGTTGATGATCTTTGCCAGCGCCAGGTCTACTAAAAAACAGACTAACAATGTCTTGAGAAGAGACGTCACGGCTACATTGTGAGCATAGATAACACGCATAGCTATTCAGTCCAAGTGTGGGTGCATGCATACATTTTTCTGACATTTCCTATATTTGCTAATGTTACTCTGAGCAAGGCTGAAATGTCTCAGCAAAGGACTGGATCAGTGCTGTGCATACTGCAGGTTATCTGACGTTGAAACAGCGAGACATACATCTCTATGCGCCGCATGTCCTTTGTTGCCTGCGGAAGTGTGTATGTGTGGGTGCTTTTTCTTGTAACTGCAGTTGACCGTGTGGGTGGATGGATATGTGATGTGTATCAGTAGTGACTGTCTGTGTAGAGAGGTCTTCCTCTAAAAGGCTCGCCTGCACGGGCAGAAGCGCAACACTGGGAATACCTTTCTTCCAAGATCAATAAATAGCTTAACCAAGTATTTCACTGCGTTCTCCTGTGGGAGCCTCAGCCAGCGTGTGCATTCAAGAAACCACTCCTCCTGCGAGCAGGTCCCCCCTTAGAAGTAGCAGAATTGATATACAGCACTGTGATCCCCATTCGTTTGTGCGGTCATTTATGTCATTATTGCCACTGTGGTGCTTAGGAAAGGTGAAGCCTTCGCTCTGAAGTAAATGGACTTCACAGGCTTGAGGAAATTGAATGGATATATTCAGTGAAATGTTTGTGACAGGAGGAAATATTGGGCTAAATCGGGTTAAAATTTCCTCCGGGACTCCGTTGTGTTCGGAATTGAGATGCAAAGGAGGAAGTTTTATGACAAGCAATGAATATATTTTACCTATAATGGTGTCAAGCACGAAGGTATTTTGTGTGTTATGGCTAAATGGCATCTACCTGTGCTAATCAAGCAAGTCACACACACACACACACACACACACACACACTCACACACAAACACACACAATGACAACAGACACTCACAGGCTTTTCATTTATAATTTGGATGAGCGAATTAGACCCAAGAGCTGACAGGTGCTCTTAATGCACTGCTAATGGCGATGCAGAATGCCAGTTCGCAATTTTCTCCCACCGACTGATGACTGGCTTTTCCACGGCTGAGTGTCCTGAGGTCTTTCAAATTATGTTTTCTATTTTTTCTTTTTTGTCCCCAGGTAAACAAACTTGTGGAGGAGCGGGAGAACTAAGCTTGTGTTGTGACACACGCTGGAATCCACCATGTCTAAATGCTCTTTTGATGAGATCTGGTCCTCTTTCCTCCCTTGACAGCCCACCAATAAGGTTATTTCAAACTAATGCCCCTGGTACGCTGCAAATTAAAGACCTTTTCCATTCACCACTACGTCTGCCATATTCAGCTGGTTGTCAAATACGGCACATAAATTAGCTGAAGATGTTTTGCTAAGACAGCCAGTGTGTTTAGAGGAGGCCAAAAATACACCACAACACATCAATAATTAAGAATTATGCTTTGATGGCCATTTGATGAACTGTTTTTAATAATATCCCAGCATGGAGCGTCTGTCAAGGTATTTTCCCAGGTATTTTTACATACCAAGTATGTAATAATCATGATGAATGGCTTGTTAATTGTGTTTGGCTTGATTTGGACACCGTCAGGAAGAGGCTAAGTGAGTTTAGACAAAGACTAAAGACTAACGGTAGAAAAAGGTGAAGAAATAAAGTGCTACTGCAAGTACAAGGTGACTACTTTATTGGCAATCTATAAATGACCACTTTAACCAATTATGTGACGATTTAAAGGGGAGACCTCTCAAACCCTGAGATGGTTCATAACCACGGGGAAATCATTAATGGTGTGTGTGAAGCAAAGCGGATGGATATCAATCTCTGATTCTCTCCCATTACAGCCGGCCGGAGTCCCAGACGTAGCCCCATCACACGGGCGGCCTCGCAGATTTCTGAGGCCAAGGGTGACTTTGAAAGAAAGCCCAACAAAGCCTCTGCCTTTTACATGCCGTCGGGTTGCACTGCAAAAGTGCGATTTATAATCCGTCTGACAACTTCTCCCCAGCTGGCACAAAAAAGGCATCACTCACAGTGGCGGCGCTCTGCATATTACGAGTCGAGAGCGTTTAATGGTGAGATGTAACTTCCCTCTCCTCCCATTGATCATGTGACAGGCTGCGACTCCCATGAGCTGCGCGCATTAACGCCAGTGACAAGCGGAAAACATTACAAATGAGCTTTAGCAAATTTGCAAGGCAGTGTCACCTTTTTGATGTATAGATAAGTAGATGGCGGCTTCTTTCTCTCTCTCCGGCTGGCTCTCCCCTTCGCCATCCATCTCTTCCTCCCTGTCTGCCAGAGTCTCCTTCTGCCCCTCTCCTGCTTTTGGATTTAACAAAACCGATGCCTGTGAGAAGCCACCGTGATGAACACGTCGCCACTCTGATGAGGCTCAGGGTAAGCGTGTCATGAATCACCCCCTGGAGAGCGAGGCGGTGGGGGGGGGGATTGTACTTTGATAAATATTAAGAGGTGGAATGAGCAATAGTTTTGCCACAATGCGAAGGCGCCCACATCTTCCCTTCACCATGAAATGTGGCTTTGTGATTGGGCCTGGGCAGTGGCTGGGCAGAGAGCTGTAATTCAAGCAGCTGCGGTCGAGGATGCTGTTTAAATCCACATGCGTTTGGAATACAGTCACAAGTGTTAAAGTGCCATCTGAGCTGCGGATTTTGCCCTTTTCTCACTGCGCTGCCAGACTTGGGAGACACGTTATTGAGATAGAACGTGCAAACAAAGCCGCCAAGCTGAACTCATATATCTTTTACTAAGCACAGCTTAGCGCCAACTGACCCACCTCACCCCCGATACGATACGAGTCAGTGTCGACTCTGCTGATTATCTCACACTGTGTGGGATGGTTTTCTCTTATGGTTTGGTTTGGTGTTGGTGCCTCAGGGGGCTTCTCCCTGTCAGCGGAAGGACATTTATGTATTCATGTATAAATAATGATAGTGAGTAAACTGTGGGGCACAAGAGTTCACGCCCATCAAACACACATCACGCTGAAACATGGTTTCACTTGTTCAGGAGGTTTCAGGAAGAAGAAATGCCAGTTAACAGTCCTCTCTAATCTATACTGGCATGTACTGCAGGATTCGATGCTCAGCACATTTGAATCTTGCAGAGAAAAGCTCTTGAAATGAAGCGTGGCCCTGCGAGGCCAGATAACATTCGCTGTTATTTTCCTTCCGTGGACCAAATAGTCACCATAAATCCGTCCATATCCTGAGTTCTGCGGTGATGTTCGCACACCATAGTTATATAACACATTCGTGAGGAATAGTTTGCACCAGAAAAATCAGAAAATCCGAGAGTATAAGAAAACAATAATATAAAATGATACTACTTGTTGAGCTGCCAACAGGATAAAAATGGACTACTGTTCAATGACGCAAAACAGTAATTTAGCTCCATTTAGAACCTGTTTCAACCTGTGATATGTATCATATTACAACACCTGGATAATGACACTCCATCCTTGGGGCTCTGCATTTTCCACCTGGTATTAATAAACATGATTCATTCTGCCTGAGTCTCCCTGAACTGTGATTAGATCTCATTGCACAAATTAGTCTCAGACATAGCATTAACACCACCGACAGCTGAAGTGGAAAACACTGACCCCAAAGACAGTGTTAGCGAAATGGCTACTGATAAAAGCCTGGCAAAAACAAAACCAACAAAAAAAAAATTAAATTGGACGTCAAAAAAGGGTTTAATGTACCTGCAACGTTACTATGAGATGCTTTAAACAGATAACAACATACTATCAAAACCAAGAAATGAAGGGTAAAGGGATGATCAGAGGGTCATAATTGTCCATTTGAAACAAGGCATCATCGGTCATTTTGTAAACATAAATTGTATCACTTTTCTTTTCTCAATCAAAATCATGGTTCAATGGTTTTAGGGTTAAATTTGACAAAATTGGAACAGACACTGTGTTTAGTCTTAGAGGTGCCTGACAAATCATCGGTATGTGATGACCTTAGATTAGAACTGGTTGCAGCATTAAGGCCAGGTGTAAAATGAGTTTTTCCCTCTCAGCCTCATCTAACTGGAGCAGGCCATCTGCATAAGCACAAGGTGTACCCAAGGACCTAATGATACCACACCTGTTCTCATCATTACTTAATGAGCAGATGATCCGCACAAGAAAGAACTACCGGTGACACAACTCATGTACTGAAACGCCCACCCGCTGCCAAGTCACATGGCCAAGGAAATGTAGACAGCAGCAAAAGTATGCACACATTTTATTTTTTTCTATACCTTTCAGAAAACATTGACTTTTTCGCACTGAAAGCTCACAGCCTGTGTACAGCCAATAAAGTTATGTAAGGGTTGTATAAGTGTTTTTAGCTGTTTGTAATGAGCTGCAAATCAGTTGCAACTAGGACAGTGAAGAAACAGTCGTGAATCAACATCGCTCGGCCCTTAGCCGATGAATCTCATCCAAAATATGCTTCATTATGGAGAACTCAGTGAATAGCAATGCCCTCCCAGGACGATGTACTCTGAAACTAAAATGTTTTTGGCACGGACTACTTTTTGTGTTGTAGCTTGCTTGCTATATGTGGTGGCAGCGTGACTGTGCGGTAAAAGAGGCTGCTTCAAATGCGGGGAGTCGCACGTTTGTTTTCCTGCAAAGAGCCACAACAAGCGTAAACACCCGGGCCTGCTGTCAAAGCGTCTGAGAGAACGACTGAACTCTGAACAGTCTGTAATGATCGCAGCAAGTCACACAGCTAAATGCTTATGATGTAAAAATGGAAATAAGCACGGCCGTTGAACTGTTGCACTGGTCCTAATGGTAGCGGGAGAATGTCAGATGTATATTATCCAGTGATGATCAGTCTGCATATCACTACTCATAGATGTCATTATGTCATTACCACCTGTCACACTTCTGTAGGATCCAGAGTCTTTGTCAAGCTGAAATATGGAAATTTACCTTGTCGTTCTGTCTCATCAAGGTTTCCTGACGCCGGGCCAGTCGGTGTTATAGCTGAGCTCCCAGCTCGTCCATTAGGCACAGCTACAGCGTCAAACGCATCTTTCTGTCCACGGCTTTCAATCATCCACCTACGGCTGAGCTGAACTTGCCCTTTTACCTGGGCAGAAATAACCTTAATGATGTGGCACATTATGTGAAGCCAAGAAAAAAAACTTTGAAGTGTGGTGTTACGTGTGGTTAACCCCCCCTCGTTTTTAGCGCTTTTGATCAGTCCTTGACTCTCTAAATTTGGTCCAGACTGAATGTTGTCACATTTTGTGCCAGGAACACCAGAGACGGGCTTCGACCCAAATGCAGACACTGAGAGCTGAGTCAGCACAGCTCAGCACTTTGTTAAAAAGACAAAATTACAAAGAGTTGGGAAGGTCTTAGGAAGGCAAAGGACAAAACCAGAGTTAATAGAGTTAATAAAATGGGGGCACAGGCAAAATCCAAGATCCAAGAAACAGACCAGGAAACAGTTTGACAACATGGGACACAAACACTAGGAAAAGAACTCTGTAACAAAAAAAAACAACTGAGTAATTGGAAAACACAGAGGGGAACACACAGACTTAAATGCTGCGGGAAGCCATTCAATTCTAATCACTTCAGTGATCCCCTGACTCTTTATCTGGTGCCACCAGCAGCTTCAAGATTTTACGTATCCGGGGAAATATCAGCACACATAAGATGTAAGTTAAGCTTACATTAATGGTTCTAATGGGAGACTTGGACTTTTCCTCCAGAGCCAAAAAATCTCCACAGTTGTTGCAAACTGTTGAGCACAGCAAAGCACTGCGAGTCGGCATTCTTTATTCTCTGTAGTGACACGTTTCCTAACACCAGCATGGGGTTAAAAGGGTTGGAAAGTAATGACACTCTAATGAACACATCTACATGCTAAAATATGATTCGGTCTATATTAAAAAAATAGCTGCTAACTATTAGCATTTTAGCATTGTCTTATGCCTCCTACAGATTGTGTTTCTTTTACTTTTTCCATATCTCTAAGGGACTGTTTTGTGTAATTCT
>KV751334.1:30928419-30944126 GCA_001698575.1 Mola mola
GAAAAGAATAATAGTAAAACCCTGAGAATAAACCAAAACAGTGAAGTCGCAGGCTTGCAGGCTAAAACGAACAGCCGGAAGATGCCAGTCCTTCATAGATCTAAGTCGAACCTTAGAGATGCTTTACAGATGATGACTTTCAAAATATTGCCAGTATCTAACTTCTAGACTAGAATACTGGTGTGCTGCTTATGTTAAAGCTACCACTAGCGCAGGTCACTATGGACCTAGTGGCTCTTAATAATGCTAGAATACCTCGGATTTAGGGGGAAAACACGGCAGCCAATTGACTCAACTTCTTCAGCCTGAAGACCAGTTTGGAGGATTCACTAAGGTGGCGATTTCAAGGACTCTGGAGAAAACAGGACTCAAGTACCAAACACGATGTGAGTGTGGAAGGACAATCAAAGACTGTGTCTGAAATCCCTCCTCAGCGCAGAATATGAGGTGTATGTCATTTTGTAGTGGCGGTTAAATGTGTAGTGTGAAATGCTCATGACACAGACAAAATGCACAGTAAAGAAGTTTGTCAAGATTATTTGATGTCGGCCAATGTTGATAACATCAGCCAACCGATACATCTGTCGGGCTCTGTCATTAATATAGACCATCATGCATTGCCTATCAGCTACAGACTCTGGAGGATTCAATAATGCAGGGAGACACACAGGGAGGTTCTTAATCAAAATCGTTTTACTGAGAAAGTAGATCAACACCAGGAAATCTAACTAGGCAGCAAAAGGTACAGTTTAAGGGACTGGCAAACTCAGTAGTTGAAAAAAGAAACAATGATCAAAACACAGGAACTCACTAGAGATTAACACTGGACTGCTCACTGGGAGGACAAGACAATCTGGCAGAGGAGGAGAGGAACACAGGGTTTAAATACACAAGGGAGAGGTAGACAATTAGACACAGGTGAGACACATTAGGGAGGAGAGGCAATCACACACACCTGAGGGAGAAGGCTTGACAGGACACGTGGAATAAGACACAACAGACTTTCAACATAAGATGGGAAACACTGATTGACCATGTAAGAGGAGGATAAAGTGCTGCAGCATTATGTACAGTATTTGAAGTATTTATTTAACTTGAGATGATACGTTATAGTTTTTACCATTTTTTACAGCAACATTATACATTTGTATGCAGTCGTACATATTGAGCCATTACGTCTTAACACAAGCACAGCTGATCCGGAGCGTTTTGATTGTGTGACAGCGATGACATCAAAACTGGTCAAGTTTTCCGGACTTGTTTTTTTTTTTTTCTTTCATTTAGCCAGTGAGCTCAATTTATGGTGATCTACCCTGGGAGCCCTACATGGAGAAGGGAGAGATTTCAGATACACAAGTTGTGTGTTTAATTGAATTTCTATCCCGTTTAAGTTAAGGATGATGAGTTAATGAAGCAGTAAGTTCATTTTAGTTCAGTAGAAGCCTGATTTCAGATCTATGGTTGTATTTTCTGTTTATTTAGGCAACCTAACACATTTTGTGAATTTGATTACATCACGAAACTGGATGGGCCAGGGCTAGCATGCTAACTTATCTCTGAAACACAGCACATAAATCTCTTTGAGTGCCATTTCTTCACATTTTATTGACTGTGTTTGTTCTTTTTGTGAATGTACAAACGACATCTCGAGAGGGACGACATTTCGGTTCCATGTTATCAATTCATGTGTACCAAAATATGCATAGAGGGAGTTTACTGGAGCTGTTCTGAGGGCTGCTGGTGGAACTCAAAATATTTCTTGGAACACACATTTCATTTGGTTTTCTGACATACCATGTTGGTGCAGCGCTGTGTCCTTTCTGCTCATTGCAGTGAGGACATGTGATGATTTATTAAGTGATAAGGAAAACAAGGGTTTCAAGCAGCTTTGAACTAAGATGACTGCTGATGGACATCTCTTTGGACAAGAAATACTGTTTGGAAACAACAGTATTTCGCGGTACAACACAGTATATCTGATGAAAAAAGGGCTTCACAGGCTTCATTACACTGATTAAAGAAGCTGCAGATCACCTGGAGCTGGAATGATCAACGATATAGCCAACTGTCAAATGGTTTTCTTCAGAGAGGCTCTATCACTCTTAACAACGCCGCAATCTTCTCCTTCTGATCCCTCTGCAACACGCTACTGATGTTTCGTCTGTGTTGGCGTGATTAATGCACCTTGACATTCATTTCATGCAAAGCAGGGAAGGTCGGTGGTGTTTGTTCTTAAAGATTAGCTCTGACGTCAGTAGAACATGGAGGGGGGGGGGATTATTATGCAGAAGAAGACAGACAGATCCTGTCTTCAACTGGAGAATTCATAATTAAAAGACCAACATTATAATGAATTGATAAACTGTATCCACCTACACAGCTGATACTGCACAACCCTTTGTGTTCTATTCTTTCTTCTGTCATTTTGACGACTTTTCACTTTGTCTTTTGTGTCAGAGTTTTAAGCATCAAAGCTCATAAAACCACTGGAAAGACAGATTACAAAAGCCCAAAGGACCTTCCCCCCCTTATATAAGAGAGGGGAGGTCTTTTGATATAAGGGAAATAAAAACATGAAAGCTGGAGAAAGAGGAAAAAACACAACTAATAATTCAACAAAACTAAAAGATAATAAACAATTAAACTATGGTAAAACAAAGTGTAATTAAGAATAAAAGCTGAGACATCAGATATTTTATCGCAGTCCAAAGTAAGTGACCAAAGTAAGGTGGAGCCTAAATTTACCCAATAGTGTCGTTAATGGTACAATAATCAATCAGCATTATCTGCACACGTCACAAAGGGCTCGTTTCCCCGCTCGTTTTCTGTGTGGAGAGGGAGTGTTCTCCCCATGTTCAGGATTACTTCTAACAATAAAACACAGCTTCGTGTGTCGGGATGAGTTCCTGTCTCTTCCAGAATATATTTTGATTTGCTCAAGACAGGTGTAAGTGATGATAATTTCTTTTAGGTCAACCCCCCTCTAGGACCTGCTGCTGTGCACGCTTGCCAAAAACAAGTGGACGCACTGTGTCACGCCTGTATAAGTCACACGCAGCCCAACTTATCAATAATGCATGCGGGGAGCGATTTCACAAATGGATAACCTTCACCACACACACACACACACCCACCCTCAGACCCGCTCAAACAAATCTTCAAATCCATCAAATTAAATTTTCGATAAAAAGCCCCTGCGATTGAGCAGCATTCTCAAATGATCTGAGGGGACCCGGAAGATGGGCAGGCACAGTTCAAGTCGGAAGCCAAGAGGCTCATCTTTCACCTGACGGCACCGCGGGACGCGCTTGTACACTGCAGCAGCGATGATGTGCCCGAGTGAATGAGTGCTGAGTGCTGATTGGTTTCTGCTGCACTGCTGTGTTAAATGAATCACACCTCATGATCCAGTCTTATAATGCTCTCTATTATGACAAGGATGCTTAGATTCAGCATGTATGAGAGGCAAAAGCATACTTGTCTGAAGGATGGACAATTAATAATTTACAGACTAGTTCTTCAAAAAGAACAGTTATTCTAATTATCATTAGCCTATATCAGAAGTTTAATATGAACTGAAGATGCTAGTAATTGTTTTAAATAATTATTATTAAACATTGACACCCCTTTTTATATTTTATGTGCAATGAATTTGGTGTTGTTGTCAGTGTCAATAAAGAAATAAGAAGAAAATGAAAAGAAGCAGCATATTCAGTAGCTGTGTGACGCGAGGTGCAAACAAAAACTGGAAGGAAGGAAGGAAATCTGTCATAAATATAAAATTGCAATTTGCAGGATCTAAAAACCGAATCCATGAGGCCTGTTACTCGATATGAACTGATTACTCCCTCTTCCTGAAACATGACACCACAGAAGGCACCAGTTTCAGGTTCTGTGTCTTTCTGGGAATATTCTGACAAACACAAGTGTTTCTTTTTTTTGTTTTTACAAAACTTGCATTCAGACTGTCTGAAAAAGAAACCCCAGAAAACAGCCTCGTCGAGCTGTTGCATAGCTGCTTGTCGTCAGCTGTAGAGGTTGACGGTGCTGTTTGTTCTGTAGCCCAACAGTCTGGCTGTCCTTTAATAAAGGCAACAGTATAACAGTGAAGGCATGCACAAAGGTCTTCCCTTTTGCGGTTTTATAGAGAGACATAAAACCTTATGGCATCTGCACTATTGGTTTGAAAAGGAAGGGGCACTTTTTACACATGCACATAGTGGATTTATATTATAGTGCACCTATTGGGGATGGCATAATGTGGTAAAAAGTCTTGGCTGAAGCAATGGGAATAATGCCCTGGAAAAATTCAGTGGTGGGACTTCATCTTAGCCAGGCACACTCTAAAAAAGCAACAATAGTGCCAAATAGCTCGGGATAAGCAGCAGGCCGCCAGGTGGCTGTTTGGTACAAGAGCAGGTGTCTGTGGCGTGTAGCAGCAGCATGTTGACTCCAGTAGAGGGCAGCAAACACCACACAGTGATAGTAAAGTAAGCAACTTTTTTTTAATTTTTTTTTTAATGACGCTGCTTTAACTTGTGTTGAGTAGTAGAAAAGTGCATTTACTTTGTACATATTAATGGTATCCATTTAGATAAGTTATTTAAGGCTAACAGAACCCAGACGACTTGGCAGTGGAAATAAAAGCACATCAGTCAGAGAGTCAGTCATCGAGTTCGTTCATAATTGGCGTTTTTGAAAAACCTCCAACATTATACTTTGTTGTGACAACTGTAGCGCTGAAGCCAGTCCGTGTCTTCTCATAAACTGCTCCTTTATCCAAGCCATCTTGAAAAAGTTCCGTTAAGCGTCAATCTCATCTGCTGCAGCTGCAGACACGATAGTTTCTCTGCGTCTTCCACTCAGCAGCAGGACTGCAAGGCCTTCCAGAAGGCATGTCACTCTTTAAACACGCTGCGGCTCAAAAGAGCTCTACCCTTAAGAGTTTTCAATAACATTTTTATTCCTGAAGCAAATTTGATAGAAAATGAAGTCAAATCATAATAAGAAGACAGCAATTAGTAAATAAAAGGAAAAAAAAATAGAAATATTAAAATGTTTGGGCTTTGTCTGAATGCCAAAAAAGCCCTGAGGGTTCTCCTCTAGTGTCGGGGAATTACCACTAATCGCTTGCGGGTAATTTTATTATTAGCGATAAGCACAAGCAATTAACATTAGCAATAACGATTTGCTATTTGGTGCTCGTATCTCAAGGCCAGGTAAAGCAAACTAATAACAATTTTCATCAGAAATAGAGTCCAATAAATGTTTTAGTTAAAGAGCAATGTGCCAGAAGTTCATGAGGTGATGATATTTTATACCTTTTATGTACATTCTGTATTCAGACTGTATAAAAGTTAAGAATGTAAAGTGGACGAGCAGAAAAAACAGCAGAAAAACCTGCCTAACTAACCACTGCAGTTACAATAACTTGTATGTGTAATAACCTTTAAAATTCTTTTGTCAAGTTGAGTTATGGACAGTTCTGTTTCAAGTCTGAGCAGAAAAAAAAAATCTAATTGCTTTGATAAAAGAGCTTAGAAATATCTATCCAACCTCCCCCCTCTCTTTTGTTTGGAACAAAATACCAACCTCTTTTGTTGACGTGGAACAATGTTTGTCGAAGTCTTCAAAAGAACCGGTGACATACAGGGACTGTGCACAGCCGAACGGATCAGCCCTGACATTTATAGAACATGAGGGACGCGTCGTACTCCTCTTTATCTTAGGTCTTTTATAGTCTGTTATACCACAGCTGAATGCTTATTGTTCTTGTGAGGTTGCTGTGATGTAAATAAAATAGACAAAAAAGATTTTCTCTATTAAATTATTCAGTTATTATATGCACACATGTGAAAGAGAAGGAGAGTGAATGGACGAATGAGCAGCATGTTTTACCTTCCCGAAAAGCAAAATCTATTCATCTGTATCATGTTCTCATTGGAAACAAATGGTTCTAGCAAAATGACATACAAGGAACCAGACATTGAAAAATGCTCTTTCTGCATAATTATGAGGGTGTACGTGTAGGTTAACAAGAATTTATTCAAACGGTCAGCTAGACAGCATGTTGGAAAGAGGACGCTCATAAAGTCATACAATATAATAATATCTGAGATTTCAGATAACATAAACAGACGTGACCTTACAACAGCTCCGGTGGCAAATTGAGCATGATACATTTGAGACAAAGTTGAAAGTGTAGTTAGTGCTGCAGATCATTACAATGCTGAGATGCAGCAGAGCAATTTCTCAGAAGTGTTGCCATCAAGCAAAACACAGCTCGAGTAGCAATCATAGCAATTTTCTTTTTTCTTTGTCAACATATTCCGTGAAACTAAGGGAACCACGGCAGTAATTCCACACACTTTCCACTGATTGCATGCCAATCAAACTGCCTGCATTGCTTTGGCTTTTTTTTTTACACTGCTGCTTCATTGATGTTTACCCAAACAACCACATCTCAACTATTGTGCATTTCACATATGTGTATTATGAAGAAAACTGAAAGCCATCAATAGCAAAGCAAGGCTTATACAGTTTCTAATTCTAACTGGACCCAAGGGCTCAAGACCTACACACGTGGATGGCCATTACTCCCCAAAATTAGCATGCACGTTGCTCTTTTGCCAACAACACCTGTCATTCAGTCTTATTCTGACCGAACAACTCACAGAATTGAACTGAGGAGCTTGTGTGAATGAAGTGTAGGCAAAGGTTTGGTATATTTTTAGCTGTTTGGATCAGATTTAGGATGGCACGGGCTAGAAAAGGTGATGACAAATGAAAAGTACCCGAAAAATGTGCCCCCCGGATGTGACGCAACTGGTGCATAATGAGTATTTGTAGAAGAGCTGGATGGATGTGAGGGGAATGAGTTTGAGTTGAACCCTCCCAAACCATGTATTCCAACCAGACTGTTCCTCTCTCTCAATTACTCCCTTTTGCAACAGTGGGATGAAAAAATCATATATAGAAGAATATTGTGATCAAAATCCAACCGTGAAAGCCGTCTGCTAGTCAGACCTGCCAAATTAAAAACTCTCTGTTGAGCGAGTTTGTTTTTTTTTCCTTCTTCTTCTCTTTGTTCTGAAGTTGAGGCAGTCTAAAGTCAACTGTGGTAACTTCAAGAGTGCAACCATTCACGACCAATTTCTATGAAGTCAGTGCTCAAAAGTTAGCTGAACAGCCTGAGCCATTATGTAAAAAGATATACTTGAAAAAAGAGACATGAGTCAGAATTTAAGCGTCCTTCTGTCCTCCTACATTTTAAATAAATAGCCTTTTCTGTTTAATCCATTATTTTTGGAGCCGACTTAAGAAATGACCTTCAGACCAGAGCAAAGCTAAGAAAAAACTTTGAAAAAACAAACCATGAAGTAATATACACACTGACTATTGAATGTAATGATGGACAACATGAGAACTGGCCCAAAGTGAGGCCAAAGTATCTCCCGCCAAACCCCACATGTTATTAAGATGTTGTTTTTTTTGGGCTAATATTGGTTCCTTCATCGCCTTAATTACACCCCAAAATAGTCATTGATTTGGTCCAAATTGAACCCAAAAGGAGACATTGAAAATTGGTTTGTGTCCTTATAAAGTCTTTATGATGATTTCATCTATCCATAATTCAACTGATGAACTCGAATTACTATTAATTATTCTGATCAGTTTGGTTTTAATTAGTTGTTTGATGCTATAGAAACGTCGTGCATGGCAGTAGTGGCCGAATAGTACAAGAACTCAATACCACAGCTCCACAACCTGATCACTACTAGTCTTGGCAAAGTCCAGAGATTATTAAAAGGTTGTGTTATATATTAGCCTTGTTTTTAACAGTGGGCAGAAGTAGACTTTTAAATCTGACCTACAGTATTTTTTTAAGCGTACTCTATTGATATGATGATACAAGAGGCAAATATAATTGTTGAAAATGTTCATTTTAAAGGTGAATATGCAGATTTTTCATATATTGTCCAGACATACAAAAATTCGGTGCAGGTTAAGATACAAACTTGTGCTGTTAATAAATCGCACTTTAATCAAGCCCTTTTCCTTGTTTTGACATCTACACTGTCCGCGCTCAATAGAGTCCACAGTTTACAACGTTATAAGTGCAGAGGACCTTATAGGCATAACTCTCCATGCAAATATTGGATTTCTTTGAATGCAATTGTCTGTTGGCCACAAGGCCTTAGCCGATATCACGCACTGGGAGTAATACGTTGCATTTACGACACCTATATGTGCTCATTCAGAGACATATATTAGGTAGGGAATGTGCTCACGCATGCTACTTAGGTGTGAACCTCTTTAAGGCATGCACGCTCGTGTCGGTCTTTTGTAATTTGCACATGCAAATTCCCAAGCACGGGGATGTATTTGAACACAGAGGCCCTCGTCTTTACGTTGCTGTGTTCGCCCCAGGACGAGGCAGGGACAGAATGAAGGGGCTGCCATATGTGCAGAAATGCCGCAACTGATCATTTCTATCATATCATCCTCTGGGCGCAGGTCTGCGAATGTGTGACAGGCCTCTGCTTCGGTGGGAATGTGCCAGTCCTGGTTAAACGAATGATGAAATGAGGCCAGATGTGAGAAGAGAACAAAACAACTTTCTGAGGAAAAAAACCAAAATGCTGTAGGAAGAAAAAAAAAAAATGATATGAATGTCAGGCAAAGTCACAGGAGAGTGCACTATTTCATACAATAGCAATCTCAATTCCTCAACCAAGAAAGAGCATAGAAAGAAAAGAAAAGTTGTACTCCAACGGCGATGAAACTATTGATTTCATTAGAAAAAAGAAAATAAAAGTCTGCTGGAAGTGAAAGCACAACCTCTCCGTCTTACAAGTCTGGGGCCTGATCATTGTTTCAGTCGCTGTGGCCGAAAGTCCTCATGTTTGTGTGACAGGTTTCCCATCAGCGAAGAAATATCTTCACAGCGTGTGCTCGGCAGCTTCCACAAGATGCGGCAACTCACGTTCTTTAACAGTTACACAGCAAGGCTGAGTCTCCCATTTAAATCCAGCTTGTTCAATAGATTTAACTGAATCCCCATTGTGTGCTACCACACTGTCGAGCATTGATCAATGACAGCCGCCGTCAGGGGTCACTTCAGCCTTGTACGTGCTGTGATGGATATGTAGATGGACCGGCGAGCTCTCTGTGACATCACTTCTGTCTCATCAGATTGTGATGGATGGAGCAGGTTGCCCAAGGTCGGGATCATGATATTTGACCTCCACGGTGAATGTGCAAGAGAGAGAGAGATTAATGCTCCTTAATAAACCAGTCACAGCCAACGCTGTTATGGAGTCTGACATACAGTTTCATAAATGGCAGAGGTTAACATGCATCTTTGCAAAGCTTTGCCCTCACTGTTCCTCAAACTGTAGGGTTAGTCGAGCAGAGCTTGCTTTAAAAAAAACAAAAAAACAATTGCGTGACAGAATTCCATGAACATACAAGGACATGTTCATTCCCAATCATGCATCCGAGTCCTTCATATCCCATAAAAATATGCCGGCGATCCACACGTGATTCTCGCTGTCACCGGTGCCTCCGTAGCGTGCAGACTATTGCCCTTTTTCAGCAGAGTGTGACACACAGCACAGCTCTACAAACTTGGGGAGACACAAAGGTCACCGGCTGACAGCACTAAGACATATCGCGCCCTGAGGAGATATTCTTGAGGAGTGAGCAACTTACTGATTTCACCCTCTCTGGTTTTGGGAAAATTGCCATTAGTGTTCAAGGACAATAGTCATGCTTCAAAGTAGGTTCTTTTTTTCCCCTTTTTTTTATTTTTGGCTTTAAGGCTTTGCTAATGGAAAGTTTGAGCTTATTGTTATTTATATAAGAGGGCTCCTTCTTCCTAGGACGGAAAGACGTGCAATGGATGTCACATTTACAGAACACAACAACACGACAATAACAGATGAATAAGAATGTATTAGTTCACGAGTCTATAAATCCAGATGTATGAGAAATCTCTTGGCCCACAAGCAGGTGTAGTCTGTTGGTTCAGGAGTCATTGTAATCCATGGATACAGATTTGTGCAATGCAATCCAGCCTTGGATCCAAGTCACAAGATCTCCTTTCCTAATTTGGGCAAAAGGCATCAGGCAGGACCACAGAAGCATCTTCGACCACGACCTAAAAAACCTGCAGGATGATAAACTACAAAAACTCCTGGGAAGACGTAAAGTTAGCATAATATTTTGTTAGGATATGGACATTTAGAGGTACAGAAATAGAGTCAGAGGGGAAGGAGAAGAGAGGAGCTCAGTGTATCATTGAGTGTCCCCCCGGATAACCTCAGCCTATAGCAGCGTACCTAGGGCCTTGATAGGCCATCCCTAACTATAAGCTTTATCAAAAGGAAAGTTTTAAGCTTACTCTTAAAATCAAAGAGTGTGTCTGCCTCCTGTACTGAGACTGGAAGATGGTTCCATGGGAGAGGAGCTTGATAGCTGAAGGCTCTGCCTCCCATTGTACTTTTGTAGATTCTGGGGGATCACCAGTAAACCTGCATCCTGGGAGCGTAAGATTCTGGTTGGGTCTTAAGGTACAATGAGCTCCTTAAGATATGATGTTGCCTGACCATGAATTTGCTTTGTAGGTGAGGACAAAGATTTTAAATTCTATTCTGGATTAAACAGGGAGCCAGTGCTGAGAAGCCAGTATGGGGGAAATATGGTCTCTGATGCTTGTTCTTGTCAGTAAATGGCTGCTTCTTTCTGGTTTAGTTGAAGATTAGTTGTTAGAAATATACAGTTTTACAACTTGGCTGTTCCAGTTGTCCACTACAGCAGGCAGCAGTGATTAATCCTCACTACGCTATCTGCCCAGCACCAAACAGCCGCCCAGCCAGTGACAAATATCCAACATCGAACCGCTAATGACCCCAAATTTTTCTCAGAACTTAATGAAACCAAACAACAGTTAAGGCCTTTTGTTAGTAACATGGCAAAAACATAACCCCCAACGCCACAACTGCACTCAGTGAGGGTTTACTGCAATCAATCAAAGTAAAGTAAATGCATGTTTCCTGATCTGCTAACAGTATGGGTCAGGTAAGGTGTTTGCATCTAAATCTAATGCCAGTGGACCTCATGAAAATACGGTATGTGTAGAAAAACGTGTGCATACACAAAACGGGAATCGAGACGACCCTAAGCAACATAACAAAAAGTTTATTTACAAAAACATGAAGTAAGGAAACCGTTAAAGGGTCAGTGTCAGTAATCAGAGGTGCAGGCATGTATGGATGTGTGTGTGTTTGTATGGAACAAAAGGGTAAAACCGCCGTGCTGTGATGTTCACACGTGAAGGGTTTATATGGGATGGAACTATACTGGGCCCAGGAATAGTTCATCACATGATGATGACCCCACCTTGACAGGAACCTGCAACAGCAAACAGAACCAACAAATCGAGAACACCTAGTGGTAGGGACGGGTGGTCGCAGCACTTGTGCATGTGTGCAACGGCCAGTTTTGTTCTTAGCAAGTTGCTTCTGTTGGTGAATCAGAATCACTCTAATCTGATCCATTTAATATATACACTGTCGTTCCATTGCAAAGTAAGACCACGACCCTCACTTGTCATAGTTGATGACTTTGATTATGAAAGGGTGTCAACTTCGTGGTCATCTAATACATTTAGTCAATGAATTGGTAAATTAAAAGTTTAAATATTGGCCATTTTTAATGAATGTGGCATTAATTCGCTGTGCATTTACTTAGAAAGGGTGTGTTTACAATTTCTAAAAAGCCCTTTTTATTTGTAGGTGCATGTGCAATTAGGAACATTTAACTTTGTTCATAGAATACGAACAAAATTAGGTAAAAACATTTTGTTTGTGAATGAGGCTAATTGTATCATAACAGTATGACTGCAGTGTTTATTTTTATCCTTTAAGTTTTTTTTTAGAGGAAAAGTGTCCAAGCAAACATTAATCAGGCTTTAGCACAAAAACCACTTGGCTAATTTAGGGAGGTAGGTTGTTGTTAAAACCAGCCGTCAGTGACCAGCGTATTCCAAACATGATAATGTTTACAAGCATATAAAACGAAGCATAAAATTTGCCGTGAATGGGCCTCAGCATCCCCAGTCATTATTCTGTGTTTTCCTTCATGGCCTTTCTCGTTAAAGCAGTCATCAAATGTTGTTATTCAGGCAGGTACCAGGTAGCTCAGTCAGCTGTGAATGGCTTAATAAGGCAGGGAAGGAACCTGTGATCTCTGCTGCACGAAAACACCTCATGCTATGTCCAAATGATTAATAAGCGTAACAGATAAACAGAAACATGGGCACCGAAGGCGTAAGGTACATTCCCACACACACTGCAATAAGAATTCAATGTTGGTTGAGGTCAGACGGTAGCTGACTGCCACAAAGAGATGTGTTCATACAGAGCAGTGGGTTTCATCAGCCCTTGCCTCCCCTCGACACGTGTGTGGGAGCCGTGTGTCAGAGAGCCTGAGGGGGGAGCAAATGCGATGAGACTGAGATACAGCTGGTTGAGTCTATGTGCGGCGGTGGGGATGGGAATACTTTGGCGAAAAAGAGAGAAAATGATGGGTGGCGAGACCGAGAGTGAAGTCGGGGGGGGGGCAGGGAGGATAAAAGGTGAAATAGAGAAAAGTAAAGCAGTGAAAGAAAAAGAAGAAGAAGATGAGGAGGGCGAGTGAGACGGTGTTCACAGTTTGCTGTTAAGTGAGATGCTGCAGTGCATATTTTGCCTCTAACTCGCCATTTAGAGTTTAAAATAATGATCACTAGTGCGCTCAGACTCACAGCTTTTACAAAAACACTAATTCTGTCACTGGGGAAGTGGTGCTTCAGTGCGGCACATAAGAGGGAGATACTCATAGATTAGTCAAGATATTACTGCGAGTAATCAGTAGAAGTACACAGAGCATGTGTCTTCCTCCACTTAAAACTGTATTTCTCCTCTTCCTGTTGAAGCTTTACTGTGTAGAATGAGTTGGACACGATCATGCTGTTTAGACAATGATCACTTGGAAGTGTGCTCACTGGAAATCCTTTTTCTAACATGATTTATGACATCACAGTTAGTGCAGGAGCCAATCCCAGTCCTATATTTACCGTACAGAACACAGAGAATGGACTTTATGGTAAAGTAAGAGACATCCGTGGTCCAGCAGGTTCACTGAAGTGAAAATATTTGTCTATCATATATTTTGTAATTTCTATGAGTGGGAAAGTGGGAAATTTTACAAATTTCAATGTCTTGGAAGTAATTTTACACCTCTTCATCCCACCTCTGCCATCTTCCGACTTTTGAACTAGTCTACTATACGCTGCACGGTGGCAACTTCTAACACTGGAGTAATTCAGACATACATGTTTGAACCAGATAACATTCCCAGGAAGAAGAGGAGGAGCTACTTGACTTGACTTGTGTCACTGTCACTGGTGGGTTGCTGAAGGAATCTCAGTTGTGACGATGACTGCCTATTATATCAAAGGGGAATCAAAACATAAGGTATTGATAGAGTTCAATTTATTTAATTGATAACAATAACAATAATGATAACAGTGTTAATGGCTTATTAGGGATCAATATAATGTAGATGAAAAACGTAATGGTGGTGGTGATGGTGAATTTATTTGTAATTCAGATCCAGTCGTAGGATACCATCAGTACAGTCACTGAAGCCTCAGTCAGGAAACTTTCCCCACAGCAGGATGGTTGCAGCCTGTTACGGTAGCTCCTGCCTAGCACTGAACCTTTTTTTATTTTTGTGTTTGTGCAACTCTTGTTTCTATATCTTATTCTCTTTGGGTATGGCAATTTATTATTTATCTATTCTGTGCTGCTGCTGTAACACTGAAAATATATCTTACCTTCCAGTTTTAATATCTTATTGGTTCAGCGGGACTGTGAGGCAGACACATACAGCATACACTATCTATAGAATAGTTTACATAGTTTGTAATAGCGGATTTTTGTCTGAGATTAGTCATATAAAGAAATGTTGACCATTAATACTCATATTTTACTCACAATCTACCCACACCAACCTGGCACAATGGTACAAGTGGGCTTATCATGAGTTGATCACTGCATTTACTGGAGGGATGTAACAACTGAGAACATCTGTGTGTGTGTCTCCAGAGCATGTTCTGCTTTCAAAAAGCTAGAGAGGGAGTTGATTATCCACTAGAAGAGAACTGATCCTGGATGGTGATACCCTCTTGGACAAATGAAAGAAATTCATTTCGCCCTAAAAGTCCGTGAAGGTTCTCAGTCATCCAGGTCATCTTGATCTCGGAGTGTTTAGTAGGAAACAACTGGACTTCTTATCTTGTTTGAAGACGTTTCGCCTCTCATCCGAAAGGCTTCTTCAGTTCTGAGGTTCAGTGTGGGAAACCCAGGTATTAAACCCTGAGTGGGTAGAGAGAATCACCAATCACCAACAACGAAGATGTGTTTTGAAACCAACAGCCTCCTTTGTTGGTGAGACAATCACCAACAAAGAGGACGTGTTATGAGACTAACAGCCTCTTTGTTGGTGAGACAATCACCAACAAGGAGGACGTGTTTAGAAAAACAACAGCCTCGTCTGGGGTCGTCTGGCTAGGCATCGTGTGAGTCGTTAAGGTCACAAGAGCCCGGGTGTGTATCACTTGAGCGTGTTTGCCCCTCTCCCTTGGTTCCGTGTGACACCTTTGGTTCACATGGCCCCAGGTGCGTGTGGGGGTTAAACCGCCTGGGGAGGGCTCCCAAGACAGCATTGTAGGTAGCAGACAAATGGTGTCTTAGTCCACCACCCCTGTTAAGAGAGGGTTTCTCCAAGTGGACAAAGATGGCCTCTTTTACTCCTCTTTCAAACCATCTGCCCTCTCTGTCCAGAACGTGGACATTGGAGTCCTCAAAGGAGTGATCTTTCTCCTTAAGATGCAGATGTACAGCTGAGTCCTGTCCCGATGAGGTGGCTCTCCTGTGTTGTGCCATGCGTCTGTGGAGGGGCTGTTTGGTTTCACCTATATAAAGGTCAGAGCACTCCTCTGTGCATTGAACGGCATACACAACATTGCTGAGCTTATGCCTGGGTGTTTTATCCTTGGGGTGGACCAGTCGCTGTCTTAAGGTCTGGCCCGGTTTGAAATTGACTGGAATTTTGTGTTTTTGGAAGATTCTTCTGAATTTTTCTGATAGACCTGCAACATATGGGATAACTACGTTCTTCCGTTTTTCCCTTTCTGCCTCAGGTGGTTCTTTGTGGCGCCTTTTGGACGATTTGACAAAGGTCCACTTAGGGTAGCCAGTCTCATAACACGTCCTCTTTGTTGGTGATTGTCTCACCAACAAAGGAGGCTGTTGGTTTCAAAACACATCTTCGTTGTTGGTGATCGTTGTTGGTGATACCCACTCAGGGTTAAATACCTGGGTTTCCCACACTGAACCTCAGAACTGAAGAAGCCTTTCGGATGAGAGGCGAAACGTCTTCAAACAAGATAAGAAGTCCAGTTGTTTCCTACTAAACACTCCGAGATCATTTCGCCCTAAAACTGCTAAAATGTAAGTGCTGTACAAACACACACAAATATATATATATATACTTAGTTTCATTTCGTTTTCTTCCGCTTATCCGGGTCTGGGTCGTGGGGGTAACAGCCTGAGCAGGGAGATCCAGACGCTCCTCTCCCCAGCCACTTCCACCAACTC
>KV751334.1:30946049-30977167 GCA_001698575.1 Mola mola
GCACCAGCGACCTTGCTACCACAGCTTTGAGCAGCCGCCTCGACAATGGCAGCGCGGAACATGGCCCCCTCAGACTCCATGCTCCCCCCTACCTCCGGGATGTGGTTGAAGCTCCTCCGGAGGTGGGAGTTGAAGACCATTTTCACAGGGTCCTCAGCCAGACGTTCCCAGCAGACCCTCACTATTCGCTTGAGCCTGCCTGGTCTGTCAGGCTTCCTCCCCCGTCACCTGATCCAACTCACCACCGGGTGGTGATCAGTTGACAGCTCTGCTCCTCTGTTTACCTGAGTGTCCAGCACATACGGTCGCAGATCAGATGATACGACTACAAAGAGTCAATCATTGACTGTCGACCTAGAGTGTCCTGGTGCCAAGTGCACTTATGGACACTCATGTTGGCTGAACATGGTGTTAATTATGGACAAACTGTGACTAGCACAGAAATCCAATAACTGAACACCACTCGGGTTCAGATCGGGCAGTCCGTTCCTCCCAATCACACCCCTCCAGGTCTCGCTGTCATTGCCCACATAAGCATTGAAGTCTCCCAGTAGGACAATGGAGTCCCCAGTAGGGGCACTCTCCAGTATCTTTTCCAAGGACTCCAAAATGGTTGGGTACTCTGAACTGCTATTTGGCGCATAGGCGCAAACCACAGTCAGGACCCGTTCCCCAACCCGAAGGCGCAGGGAAGCAACCCTTTGGTCCATGGGGTGAAAACTCCAACACGTTGGCTATGTATATACTGTATATATTGGTGTCTATTAATATGTGATATTCTCATTTTTAAGTCTACACATGATGTTTGTGTGTGTGTGTGTGTGTGTGTGTGTGTGTGTGTGTGTGAGACCACTGCTCTGAAAATGAGTTCAAAATGAGAGGGCACTGGGCATCAAGGCCACAGTGGCCCATGGGCACACAATATTCAGAATCTGAACCGGCCTTATTGACCAACTAAGTGTGCACATACAAGGAATTGGACATTGGTTTAACACAGCTCCCAGTGTACTTAGACAGAAGGACAGACAGTTGAAGAAGAACAATAAAACTGAGCATGAGTGGTTTTCATCAAGGCCATGGTGACCATGGCTGTCGCCAAAAATCCTGCCCTCAGTATAATTATATTTTACTGCAAAAATACAAGTCAAGCACAATTGTTATGTTTACCTTGATACATGTTTGTGAGGGATCTTACAAACTACAATGGCTTTGTTTTGGTTTTTTTTATAATTATGTTTTTGCTCTCTGGTGCAGCTGAAAAAAAAAAGTTGTCCACACATTTTAAATGTCAAACCTGTGAACAAACAGGTTTTTATTTACATTGCTTACTTTCCATATTTAAACAGCTGTTATAGGATAACCATCATTCCTTTGAAGAGTTTTTGTGTTCTTCATTGTTTGTTTTTTGCTCAGATTTTGGTCGGTGTCTGTTTGCTGTTTAATCTTTGACAGATGGGCTTTTGAAAGTGAGATTTTGAAGGATTCTTTTTTTTTGTAACGAACCCAGTTGGAGTTGATGCTGACAAAGCAAAACAAGAAAGTAAAGTTTCTGCTGGATGCCTAAACAGTCCTCTGAAACTCGCTCTGATGCGCTGTAAAGCCAAGGAAAGCTGCCATTGTAATCTCTGTGGACTCGTCACTAACAGCAGCCACTGTGTGAATGCAGACCCGTGCAGGCAGGACACAGAAGATCCGCACAGGAAGACCCTGTTCCAGCTCAGAATCGAACACAAGAGTTTCCTATTTCACATGAATGCAGTTATTGACGACACTGTGTCACATTTGGCCGATATTCTCAGTAAAAAATCTCTACTCTGTCTTTTTCTCTAAAATTTAGTGTAGTAAATTATAAAAAAAGAATGACTTGGGTAAAATATGAGTGCTTGGAAATGATTTTTCAAAACAGCGCTGGAGTACTGTTCTGTCTGAGGTCAGAAGACCCATTTCACATTGATTTTCAGACAGTGAGAAATGGTGAGTAGCAGATTGAGGCTGAAAAGAGATTTCTTCAGGGATCACCTTCACTTTGGAATTGCAAAACTTCACTCCAGTCTCACTATTCTCACCTGCATAGCTTCAGTTTTATTGCATTATTCTGCCAAAACATGCTGACTAGCTCCTTATTCATCTTCTTGCTCTTCAAATGAAATTTGCACAAAGTGGCAGCGGGAACCGCTGGGTAATGAAACCTTCTTATGTAGTTAACTACATCCACACCACACGTCAAGTCAATTTTGTAGGCTCACCTAATTTTTTTTCTTATATTATTTTTGAGTCATGAACAGCAGTCGTAGGTTTTCAAGACACCATACCTGTATTTACAATAGCAGTGGTTCATCATTTTATTGCATCGCAGCAACGCAAATTATGTTAACACTCTCTTAAATAAGATAGTCTGCCTCCTCTCCCAAGATAATAGACTTGACTCGTAGTGTTGAGATATGGCTGAAAACATTAATTATATATAATTTCTAAATCAAAACGCCACCTGGTGGCCAATCCCAGTGTCAGAAAATGCTGAAAATCTATCAGTGCTTGTTGTTTTTGGCCTTTTGGTGACATGAAGGATCTGTGGCGGCGGTGCTAATGATTCCCATGACCCCCCAAACAACTTATATGACTGTCAACAAAATGACAAATTCCAAAATTGCGGCTGGCTTACCTGACCTTCTTTGTTGTGAAACATTTCAGTTTGGTTAGGTTTAGGCTCCAAACCATGGTCAGCTATTGGTTAGGTTTTGGACAAGATCATCATTTGGGTTGAGGTTTTGGGTTTGCGGTACACATGAATGTACGCATGAACAGCAGGTGAAAGTCACATATGATGCATGATCTGTCCAAAATATATGAGACGATGTTTCACCGGTGTCAGTCATGTTTTCTTTACAAGCTAATGTGAGAATTTGTGAAAAAAAAATTGGAGAGTCGTACCACGTAGTGTTGCAGCATAAACACAGCTATGCTGAAACATAATTTGCGTCTGAGAAACATCTCAGCGACGAGTCAGCCGCCATCATTTGGTAGCACTTTGGTGCATTTGTTCAAAGATCGAGCCCCGCTTCTCATTATGAACGTAGCTTTCTGGGATATTTACTGGCTCGGTGTTGCTGATTTTGTTTCATTCAGTAGCCGTCCTCCCGTCACACCGTGTGGGCCAAGACCTGCTGCGACACTGATTTCCTGAACAGTGTTGGTGTCACAGCTCCTGGAAGTAGAGTCCCTCTGCAGAAACAGACATAATTCTGTCTTCCAACAACCTAATGGCTCCCCTGTTTTCTTCTTGTCGCAGCACCGGCAGCGGTCTTTACAAGTTCCTCTTTAGGGATCTTATTCTCCTGAGAAAGACTACTGAAATAGGAAAGTGGAGACATTTTTGCATCTCAGATCGCATATTCAGGCTATGATGGATGTCATCTTTCCTCTGGAGGTTGCAGATCCTGACAGTCCCTATTCATTTTGGCGCATATCGCCACAGCACAGCGTGCTGTTACGTAACGGCCTCGTTGTTTTACACAGAATTGATTTATAAACCTCTCCGTAATGGAATTTTTTTTGTGTTTTGTTTTGTTTCGTTGAGGGCCTTGCTCTTTTTCTGCTCTGACCTCAGGTTCTAATGCAGAATGAGATGTTATCCCCAAACATAATGAAGTGCCTGTAGCAGCATGCCAGCGCTTGACGTGTCGGCGCTGACATTTGTTGTGGGTTTAGCCCTCTGGCACAGAAAAGGCACACCGTTTGGAGGCAACATTAAGCACAGAATCACCTTGTAACCTGCAGAAAATGAGTTTTAAACTTCACTTTTTCTCACAAGGACTAAAAATACTTGTGTGTGGTGCAATATTAGAACATCTCCATCACTTATTTTCCTTTCATCACAATGCAATTAGAAAACATTAATCTTAAGAACAGAAAATCACAGGGGCTGAATGCATTAGCACAGGGTAAATGATTGGCAGTGCTGTAGAATCCAGCTGGCTAATTATAGTCATAATTATTTTGGAAATTTTAAACACTTTCAGGCAGAGTCTTGATACTAAAAAGAATAAAAAATGATTTATTTATGACAAGCTTTCATGTTTATTTTGAAAAATTGTTGCTAGTTAGAAAAAGACATTTTGTGCTGGATTTGACTTTGATTTGATGTGCAAATTTACCCATCATGTCTTTAAGATGCCAACAGATTCCTGTGGCCACCTTGATTTAAGGGAGAGGAGCTAAGCTTAATTTCCCAAACTTTCAGAGTCCAAGAGTTCACAAAATACATAAAAAAAAAAAAAAAAAAGAAAATTTCCAGTATGGAGTTCGGAATAAAAGACTTTAAATTTCATTTACTCTATAGTCATAACACATAAAGTTTTGGGGTTTAATTTTGATGATGGAGGCTTATACAGTCACAGTGAAATATTCTATTTTGAAATGTTTTTTTTAGCTGTAGGCTATAATTATCAAAATTTAAATAGAAATAGTTGAAGGATTTTAGTTTACTTTGTTTACCAGTATTGAGTCTGGATTATTAAATGTTCACTTTTCATTACCCTTTGCTGCAGTTAAATTGGATTTATCCTGCCTGCTAGTGATGCTGAGCTGAGAGCTCAGAGAGTTGAATGCAGCAAAATCCTTTCACAGTCCTGTATTTATGTGGGAAGATGGGCCACTGAAAATTTTATTGAAAATCAAAAATGCGATTAAGTTGCAAAAGGTTAAGAACTTCTACATTGCTTAGGAGATGGTAAGTAGGCTATTCTGTAACGGAGTGTGTGTGTGTGTGTGCTTCCCAAATAGTAACTAAAATGTGCTTTTGAGGCTTATCATAACTTCTTCTCGCTTCAAGCTTTATTTCCCTGTCAGTGAAGGTTATGTTTTCACTCGTGTCCATTTGTTGGTTGGTTGGTTTGCTAGCAGGATTACACAAAAACTACTTGACAGATTGAAATTTTCATAGTGTGTTTTGGCTTAACCTACAGCTGATTAGTGTTTGTTGGAACAAGGTCAAAGGTAAAGGTCACTCAAAGATCGAAAAGCTCGTAGTTTGGCCATAACTTCTTCTACCTTCTACTCTGTCATGTCCCAGTACTTGTGTTACCAACTTCACCCCGGAGTCCCTCTGCCTTATCGTCTCTCAGCCACCTGGTGGCGTGGGCGTGACGGTTCTGCGAGTGACCTGCTATCCGGTGGAGATGTGACCTCGTGTCTGGGATCATGATCAACTTCACCTATCCTACCCAGCAGAAGGCAGAGTGGCCTGGAATCCTGAACTGGATCACTGTCCGGTTCCTGGGCTCTGCACTTTAATAGCATGCTTCTGGACTCAGTTCTCATGTTTTTAAATCCATAGACTGTAATGACGGTCATATTGTTGTGCTCTGCGCTTGTGATATCTATTGCACGTCTACCCGTCTTAGGGAGAATGATCCCTCCTTGATGGTTCTCCCAGAGGTTTTCTTCTTTTTTCCCAGTCTAGAGTTCTTGGCGTTTTCCCCACCCGGTTTGAGGGTCTAAGGGTAGAGGGTGTTGTTATCTACGGATTGTAAAGCCCTCAGAGGCAAATTGTTATTTGTGATTTTGGGCTATACAAATTGAACTTGATTGGCCGATTCATAACTCCAGAAAGAATGGAAATAGAGAAGTCTAACTGGTGTCATTTTGTAGCTGACAGCAGTGGCTACTGAAGGCCAAAGGTCAAGGTCACTGACAGTCAACAAACCACATTCTTTTTGCCATTTCTTCTAAATCAATTGACATAGAGAGATCTAACTGGTGTCATTTTGTTACTACCCCCTGGTTGGCTCTATGGTTAATGTGTAACATGTCAGGTGGCAGCAACATGTGCGCATTTTCCAACTAAATGACCTTGACCTAAAAATTATGTGTAGGAATGTCCTAAACAAACAATAACACTACTGTCTGGTAGAAATACAGAATTTTTGCTGTTGAGTTGGTGGAGGTTTGCACTCTCTGAGTGCTTTCTATTTTTGTAGTGTAACTGCCTGGATGTTGCGTCAAACTGTCATGTCCGATTTCTTTATGAATTTGTTTTGTAGCCGTTTTTCGACCAGCACTGTACAAAACACCACTGTGCTTAAGCACCATTCACCAATCTATAGACACTTTCTTCTGTGTTTTTCATCTTTGTTTTAATTTTCATTCCCCATTGATTTGCAATTATACCAAAACTGTGACTTGTATAACTGGACACACTGTGAGTTAACTATGAAAAAATCCCTTTAACCAGCTGACAGCAAAGGGTCTGTGTGTTTGCGCTTTCAGAGAGGCAACATGATCTCAACCGTGCTTTTTTGAACATGCACTTATTTCAAGTACATGCTGAGAGGATATAATAAATAATGGAGGCCGGTAGCAGATGTTCCGAGTGAGAAACAGGGTGTCTCATCGAGCATTAGCAGCAGGTCAATTACAGAGCGGAGCAGTGATGAATATTCCCAGCACTGTTTGTGTAAAGCCAGTTTGTTGTTAATTCAGCATGTCTTGCTAAACTGCTGTTCCCCCCAAAATAACCTCACTGTTGCATGAAAACAAGGAGACTTACCTTCCCATCGACCCCAAATACCCGCGGAAGACTGCAGACTGCTGGAGAATAAGCTGATGAAGTTGTCCGTCTCCAGCGTGTCACACTTGATATGGTTAGAATGCAGATGAGCCACTGACAAATTGCTTTTTTCCCGGAGGTTCACCCAGAGGTAAAAAGCCCCAGGTTCACTCCACAGCGGGAAGGGGGGGAGTGATTTATAAAGAGGCAAAGGCACGTCTTTGTCGGCCCTCTGGCATTGACACGCGCCTCATCAGCGTCCAGATTGAGTTTCATGGTCAACCAGAAGGCACTGATGCAGCAAGAAGAGATTGGCATCCGTATTCACCGCCTCTTCATCCTGTTTTCAACTGGGGAACATCGGCGTCAGGCGGAAGAATCAAACCAGACATGAAGCGTGAGATTGTCATGTTGATTTTATTTGTAACCTTCAACACATCCAAGTAAAATACTGAAAGTGAACTAAAATGACTCATTCTGTCTGAGATATCTAATTTATGTTCCTGTAGGAACTCCGCAATTATGGTGGCCCGGTCTAATCCACGTTGTTCTTTTCCCCTGTGTTTATGACTTGACAGGTGAAAACAAGGCTGTGTCAGGTTAATCTACAAACAAATTAAAAATAGATTTTTTTTAATGTGTTTCTGTAATACTCATTGCAGCCACACAAGGCTGAGTAAATAGGATTAAATGGGGATCTGAACAGGATTACATGAAATCATGCGAGTTTTAAATTCTCCACAGACAGACAGACAGACATGATGGCGATGTTACAAACAATGATCCATGATTTGAGCCTGTCTCGATTGTCTCTTATGCCTCCCAAAATAATACCTAAACAGCTTAAAGAGAAGAGCCATCCATGTACATTTGATGACATTCAAATGTTTTAGGGGTTTATTGTTTTATTGTGCAAATACTCACTAACCAAAAGCATTTTCCATCGTGTGTTAGCACGCTCACACACATCCACACATCCACGTACACACAGCTTTCTGGCAGACATGCAAAATATTGCATTTTATTCGTTCTTTTTATGTTTATTTTTATTTTAATGTGCCATGTAGCTTATTTGGAATTTCATTAATCCTTTAATGTTTATGTTCCTCCCTTTAATTGTGCTTGGAGCAGATTTAAAGTTAAGTTTCACTCTTACTTAGCTAGTTTTTGATGATGATACCACTAAAGACTATTTTCTCTCTCTTTTTTGCATATTCCAAAAAGAAAACCGAAAAACAATTACGGGTCTGAACACTGTTTGGCTGCATCAGTGTTGGGACACTATTATTCCAACCAGCGGTGGGTCGGTAGGTGTTTAAAGGTAAGTGAGACAGTACCAAACGCTGGGAGATGCTGAGTTTGAGAATGGAGATGAAACGGAAGGATGTGATGACCCAGGGAGCTGAAGTAGAGAGAGAAATGACCCAGAAATTAGCCAAATAGAAATATCAGCACTGAGTTTGTCATAATGAAGGAGCACATCATGCATCCAAACGTGCCTCGATGAGGTGGCGTAAGAATAACACCTTTCAGGGCATTTCACACATGGACAAGGGCTGCCCACATCCATCCCTATATATCAATCAATAATCAGAAAACACCTGCTGACAAAACAAGAATATTTACACAATTCATAATCCATGTATGTAGACATTTTTTGTTACATTTTTGTTACATTTTTTGTACAATATTTTCTTCTCTTTGCACCCTAATGAAGGATTGGTTGAGCTGAAACACCTTGGTCACCTGTTTTTCTTATTTGGGTTTAGGAAACAAAAAGACTTGGTTTGGGTGCACATGCCACATCACTCACTTAACACTTTATTTTTAAAGTAACTGATAATTACTAATCCAAGAATGAATTACTGTAACTAGTCTTACGAGGAAGAATCAACAACTCTGTCTACTGCTTGTCCGACCCACCAACCACCTCAACCTCCTTGGACCTTCTCTGTTACATTCACTAATAAAAAATAATGAGAAAAGCCCATTGCTCATGACATTCAAAAGGCACATTCAAAAAAAAAAAGTTTGTATAATATGGAAACTAGCTTGTTATTGATACTCCATTTGGTGGATACCAAGAAATAATACAGATTAATATGAAAACGATATACCCATAAAACACAATAAAAACACAATAGGCACCTGGTGCCTGAGGTGCAAACTGTTGAGAGCGAAGCCACCAAAAACTAGCACACAGTATTGTAGTGCGCCCCCCCGACCACCACCAGCATGTTAGAGCCGTGCCATTGTCTGGGATCTGAAGTGAAAGTCTCAAAACTGAGACTGTATGAAAAGAGATAATGACGACAGCGATGGGTGGTGATATCCAAAGTGAGTGTTCACTTGTCACTTGTCACTTGTTATGTCTGCCTCCTGCTGCGAGTCCGGAGGTGAAGTGGCGGTAGAAGCTCCGCAACTCACTGCTCCACACACTGGAAGCAGATATTAGAGACCTTCTTAATGGAGGAATGTGGATCGTAATGAGCAAAGGGAAAATAATGATTATCATTAAAAGGCTTGGGGGAGGAGGGCAAGTACATGGGAATGCTTTTCATTCGCCTCTGTAGAGCCACTGAAGAGTGATGCGTCTCTCAGTAGACTGTTGTTAATGTGCCATCGGGGGCTTCTGCAAACCTACCGCAGTGAATGATAAGTTTAATGATGATTTTTCTCTGTGATGACACTTCTACAGTCCTGGGTAACCACTTAGTATCAAACCAGCACTCAACCGCACGCACCTGACCACTTACACTGCACTTAGCATTTAGTTATTCACTGTGGTGCGTAGGAATGCATTTCGTGATATAATATTTCTGTCAAAAATTGATTCCTTCTTCTGCAAAATTAGAGACGATTGTGAACATTTTTTCCTCTCTCCCTGCTCCCTCTCTCTATACTTTAACTGCCAGGAATCAGGCACTATGAGAATGAATGAGCTCTCACTTCATTTCATGAAAGTGCCTTGAATTTCAAATAATGTGACCTTTTTAATATGCCCTCCCGGTCTGGCAGGCTTGTGAAAGGTTCGATTGGCAGGTGGGCACAATACGCAGCAGTCGGACGGGTATTTTTATTGAATTCCCATCATTTGAGTAAGAGTGAGTCCCAGACCCCAAACGCCCTCTTCAATTTACATCTCAGATATAGATTGGTGAATTAATGGACACAAATTAACTGATGTTTACAGACCATAATCATACCTACAATCTTTTTGCCCGACGGAAATCGACTCCAGCAGAGCGTTTCATCCAGATAATGAATGAGTACAGTGCAGACACGAAAGCAATCCTTCGAAAGGGCTTAGCTTCTCTTTGGAAATAACAAACGGGTCTGGGCAGGGCGCAGTTACATATCGCTAGATTCAATTTGAGCATATTTGCTTATTACAATAAAAATGAATGGCTTCCAAAGCTGTGTATTCTCATTACCAAACACAAAAACTAACTTACGTAATTCAACAAATGGAAATAAATACAAACAATGTGCACAGCGAGAGCTGCTAGTTGCAATGCAAGTTTATAATCACATAAAAGTGATGATGTTATGTGATTGCACACTCAACCCCTTTAAACTATGCAGTCATCTTTTAAGTGACATTGCCGTAAGCAATGATAAAAGATCCACGGCAATATACTAAAATGAGCCGAAGGTGCAGTCACAAACACCAATGCCTCTGCTTTTCTGCTGCCGGAACTTAGTTTTTAGACACATTTATTTGCTTTGTTATGAGGTAAATATGGTATATAAACCATATAACCATGTTTAGATGGTTTCCCCATACCTCCCGTTTTCACTGAGCTCGTGAGTGTCGGCACGAAAGGAGTGATTTAATCATTTCAGAATCAAAACAGGAAGAGGCACTGCTCTCCCAGAAGAGTGGAACAAGTGGACATTTCTTGGAAAATTAAGACGAGTTTTGCATCTGGGAGTGATTAAAAATAAACAAACAAGCTAAACAACGTTTTATTTTTCCTCATATTACAGAGTATATCTGAGTAATGTGAACACTGGCTCTTTTTCAGTAGGGGCACAATTTTTGAAGAGACAAGCAAGTGTTATTCAATGAAGTTTTTTTTATTGTTCTTCATGATAATGTTATTAAATTAAAATAGTTTTTAAAGTTCTTTATTTGTACATTTTCTAAATAACACTAATATGAACTTAATAATACAATAAAACAACATCTGTCACATTTTTGTTGGTGACACATTATTTATAACACAATGGTGATGAACACTGTTCGGAGGGGCCCGTTGTAAATTTTCCCCCACAAACTCTCTGACCACCACTGGATACAGCATGAGACCAGTGTTTCCTGCTGGAATCTTTACAGTTGCCGTTGTTTGAACAGGCGCCAGGCTGCTAACATTTTCTCTTGAATTTGGGAACGGGAAGTGGGAGGAAAGTTGTCTATTTTCACTTTATTAAAATAAATGTACGAGTGTGAAAAGCAAAAATGACTCCTGTCTCTGAGGTGGTTTGATGTGGACATGACTGGTTGAGATGTGTGTATTCTGATTTTTGATCTAAACCCTTCTGGGGACTCAAACTCAAAGCATCTCGAAAAATAAAAGCAGTAAAATCACAGTCAGGAAGCCTTTCATGTGGTCGACTGTCTGTATTGAAGCTGAAAGTGTACGATCCCTCCGGGCCTTTGGCGTGACCTCTTCCCACAGCTCTGTATTCACAGGTGACTCTTGTCTGTTTCTACTCATTTAGTCCTCACGTTGTGTTTCAATTCTCCAAAACACGCCGCCTAGACGATTTCCTGACGACACGAGCCGCGGCAACCAGTCCGGAATTTAATGAGCTGTCTGTTCTGCCGCGTGTGAAGCCTTCAGTGATACTGACGAAAGGCTAAAGCCAAATCAAGTATGGTCCCGCTAACGCCATCGCCATGGTGATTGTTCACGTAGGGTATCAGTGGTTACTTAGAGGAAAGAAATAACAACACAAGCGAAAACAAAGGGTCAACTCAATTAACCTCGAGGATGTGCTTACCATGCCGGAGTTTCCACAGACCCAACAGTGACGGCTGGCTTTAATTGCTCGTGGCAAAGGGGCTGTGTATGTTGATGTTTTGAAGCTTAAAGGGCCACTGTGGAAGCACTGTGTAAACATGGAATTACATGCTAATTAATTGATTGTGCTACTTTCAATTACACAAGGAAACCAGATATGGATGGTTGGGGGAAAAAAATCTTCATGTTCACACGAAGAAATGTAATGGATTTTCCAGATCTAAAGTTGTTTTGAGACTATCTGTCTAATGGATTTTGTGCAAAATGGATAACTTATTATATCTTTGAATATGTGAGAGGAAATCCATTGAACACGTACAGGCACGCAGTAGTGAATTTTCTCTTTGGAGCAACAAACAGCAGCAGAGACATCAATAGTTTTCTTTTCATCAGTCCTTCCCACTGGGCTATTCTTTATATTGACGGTAAAAGGAACAGATAAACAAAAAATGCCGCCTTTAATTATGTCCAGTTTGCGATGGTGCATTTTGTGTTCCGTTAATACTGTAACCACTCCGTTCTCATGGCCAAGTGGAAACAGAGTTTATTAATATAAACTTTTAAAATTTTTCTAAAACTTGCTAAATATTTTAGTAATAACTGTTTACAATATGGACATAAAACTGATAGAGAGTTGAGAAGTACTGAAACACACTCATTTGAATATTTATGGATTGCTTGAAGGTCAAGCATTGAAAATATATATAGTATAGATGTATGTACAATAAAAAAAATAGTTATAATGATAATAAGTTCCACAAGAATCACCTCACTGTTTTCAAATTCAGCATCATTTTGGTCAAATGAACCTACCTTGACATATTATGGGATTCTGTTCTTTTGTTTAAAATTGAGCTTTGAACCGACTGGACTTGTGTGAAACAGTCTTAACATCAATGTGACGATAATATTACCAAAAATCAAAGGCGGCTTTTGAATATCGTATTAAAGTCAACACATTCTTATTTCGTGTGCCAGAATGTGGAGAAGCTCATATATCCGATGAGCTTTTACTTTGGAAGGTTCAAAATGTTACACGTTCTCAGTTTTATACAATTTTCCAAAACCGTGCTGAAGTAATTTGTGACATGTGCTGGAGCTATAAATCAACGACATTTTTTTGGCCATATTATTACATAAATTGACTGACTCCCATAAGCCGTCTCTACTACACACCACTGAATGTTTTTCCAGGTGTGTGTTTTCAAGGAGTTTCTCTCCTATTAATCATTAATTGTTAATTAATTGATTTAGAAGGATGTACAAAATAAACTTAAAAGAAACAATATAAACAAAGAAAAACTCGTTCAAAGTTGCGACGTGTTGTATTGTTGGGAAAGTGTAAGCTAGACCAAAAAATCTTCCCAATTACTCATGTTAGAGGCTGTGTTTTGCTCCCTGCCAATTTATTTTATCATTTTCTTGTAAACACAGTGTCAACGTTCATCATTTATCACCACAATAGATTGTGAATCCTTTTCCATAATGAACACACTGAATGGATGTACTGCTAATAGGGTTCTTGTAACGTTCTTGAATCCTGAATCCTAACAAGCAGGCAGCAGTGTTCTTCTTTCCGGCATTTGCCGGCCCATTGGTGCATTTCTAACAGCCATCTGTGGGTCAGCAGTATAATCTGACACCAGTGGCAGGATCGGGCATCGCATCTGCTACCTGCACATTCATATGCACCATCACAGACACGCAAGAAGCACAGAAGAAACGGGATCTTGCTTGTTGTCGTCCTGGTTAAAGTAAGCTGTCAGACAGACTAGCTGCTATCCGTTCAACCCGTCAACCCTTTTTTCCCCCTGCTGTTTCTCTCTTTGTCAAAGCTGTTCTAAGTCTGCTGCCTCAGCTTATGACAAGCAGTGATGGAATGTGGAAAACCTACGCACGAGGCTAACCTTCTGCTTGGCAGGTATCACAGGGTGCTGAGGGAAGTTAACAGTAGAACAAAGGGTGAAATGCTAAATGCTGACACCTGAGGCAGAGCTGGGGGAGTTCAAAGATTTAATGCACAACAAATCCAAAGTGGAAAAGGCTTACAAGGTGGTGAGGCAGGCAAGGGTCAACGAGACAAAGGAGGTTCAATCAAGCAAACAAATCTGTCATGGAGCAGGCAAGAGTCCAAGAAAATAAAAAGGCAAATGCCTGACAAACAAGGAGGTCGGACTTACAGGACCAAAATTAAAACTCGCAGTACGCCTCAAATGCATATTTACCGAAGCGGTTTCTGTTTTGTTAGGACAATCCTGCCATGCTGATATGTGCTCTCATGTCCAGTTTTATGATTAGTTGGGGTCAAAGCTAAAGTCGGTAATATTGGGAAACGTGTGTCGCTCTAGCTCCGCCTCCAAGCTCCTCCCTGCTGAGAAGGCTGCGGCCACCAGTGAAGTTATTGAGGCGAGGTGGGGACTGCTCGCTGTTTGCTTACATAAAGCGGTTGGCGCTTTCTTGGCTTTGCTTTACTGTAGTGGTTACCGACTGAAGTAGTGAATTTCTTTGGATTACTTTTTGAAAAAGGGGTAAACCAGCACGATTGACAGCTGCGCCCTGCTTGGGCATATGGGCCGAAGCTCAGTGCCTTGGCTGTGCCTCTTCAATGAGCCTCTTGAGACTCCAAATGATATCACCAATACAAGATTGCTTTTGATTGTTTTTTATAATTGAATAATATGCTTAAGAAGCGTAGATACTGTTACGTTGGCTCTTGCTTGCTGGTTTACTAAAGGAGTAGCAGTCGTATTAAAGGAGCAGTCTGCAGAAAGTCAGCTGGAGGGCCCTTTTGGACTGGCTGGACTGGTTTCGGACACTGCTCTCGACGCTCATGCGCTTCCCAATAACGTGCCAGCAGGAGCGGGAACAAAGGACAGGAAGTAAAAGAAAACACAAGAGTGAAACCTTCAAAATGAAAAAAACCAACCAAACAAACAAACAATAAAAGAACCCACTAAAAACCATGAAACCAGGACTCTGAGTCATAATTTGGGTTTAAAATTATTTATAATTATGAAGCACTCCACCCTGCTCTTTGCTGATATATAACAATCAAATGCTCGGGATGTATAGGGACTGTCCTGAAGCATTAACGGAAAGTTTGGTTGTTTGCGCTGAATTCAGGAACCATCGCTTGTTTCAGCGCTGCCATATACATCAACAAACACCCAGTGAGGGCTGTGTTTGTTTTACTCTAATCTCTTGGAGACTGATAATGGCAGCTGGGTGCTTTTAGTGGCGAAGAGATTAGTCAGGTTTGATATTCATCTGCACTGTTCCATCATCTAAATCCAAGCGGGACTCAGCCACTGAATGCTAACGTGCTCGGTCCACATACATTTTTTTATCTGGTTCAAGTGAGCGCTCGCTCACAAAAAAATGCCCTCTTTTATGCCTTTCATAATGTTTCAAACAGATGCACGTACATGTTTGACTTTTTGATATTCGGAGCTGCGTTGAAATGCCTCGGAGCTCGCTGTGCTGTAGCCACGTGCGGATAGTGAGGCAGGACATGTAAAATGCATGATCTGTTTAATCAAAGCAAGCGCACGCTGGAGATAAGGCCGTCAATCAGCGGGGAGGCTCTGAAGATGATTTATTTTTTTAAAAAAACATCAGATTATTTCAACTTTTTTGGAATCATAATAATGTATGATGATATTTACACTGGGTTGAACTCGCCCTTCAGAGAGCTGGAGTAGAATATCTTTTATTTTTTCAAAGAAAAGATCTAAATAAATGACAAATGTCTCATGATGCAACTCTCATGAACCCAGGAGTTTTTTTCATACACTCATACCCACTTTATTTCGTGCTCTTGCAAGCTTATTCATCTCATGCATAGTCATAAACGGTAAGCATTTACTTCTGTTATTCTTCCATGTCAGCTGTCAAAGTTCAAAGCCTTTGAAATATCTCCCAGAGTCTCTTTGAAGAAATTTAAATTTTATATGCCCTTTTGATTTAAACGCAATCAGACAGAATATGGCTGCGTTGGCACAACAAAGGGAGAACCGTTATCACGTCAATACAGTATACATCCCATTCATGTGAATCATTCATGATTTATTAACACCTTAATCATCTCTCGTGGGCAGTGGCACATTGATTTTTTTTTTGGTTTTCTTTTGGTGTGTGGTGTTGTTGTCTGGGGTTAAAAGGGCTGCACGCAGACAACTCCGGCATGATCGTTATTTCTCAGAATTGGCACCGCAACATTTAGTCTCCTTCACGTCACGGGGCCCCTCATTTGTCAAAAGTTGTTATCATTTTGGCTCGGCGTGAACCGGCGCTTCCAGTGCTGCGCCTCGCAGAACAAACGCACGCAGCGCGGAGGCCTCAAGGCTGCTTGTGCGCTCTTCAGTAAGATGTCTGCCATCAAATTGGTGTTGCAGCTACACGTACGTTAAGACACCCCAGGCATGTGTCCAATGTGTCCAAAGTCATAATACACTGCATGAAAGAAATACACTCATGTACTGTAAATATAAATATCAAAGTCCTGCACACAACCTTCGGAAGGCAGCCAGACACACACAAGCTGTAATCTCTGCCTGTTAGCCTGCTGCTGCACTTGTTCTCCCATTTTCTTAGAGTCTAACTGGTCTCAGTAGCAGAAGGGGGAGGGGAGAACAGCTGGTGTTCCCCTGTGCCACACCAGTAGTTCCGCTGGAGATGGTTGTTGAAGCTTAATGAATGCGGGAACACAAACGGAATCACACTTGCAGAGGGAAAAAAAATGAGCCGAATCAATTTTCAGGTTCGTCCCAGTTGGGGCCTTTTTTTTTTTTTTTTTTTCCTCCAACTGGTTGTAGAATAGATCTCTGCTTGATTCTGAATGTGTCTGTCCTCCACATTGTCATCCAGCTTTATTTTTGTTTTTTTTAGGTTGATGAGCTTTGTCACAGCCTGGCTTTCTAAATGATGTTTTTGTGTAATTTGGACATACATACATCTGGATTTCTATGTTTGCAGATGAGAAGGCACAGGCGTCTTGATTGATCAGTGGCAGGTAGGAGTGGATCACACAGTGACATTAAGTTGTACTCAAGCTTCCACTAAACGATGACAGTGTGTATATTTAAGTAAGACACTGACACTGAGGCCACTAAACTGATTTTAGATATACGTAATTAGACATTTTGGTGTGTTTCAGAAAGGAGAAATTCTTAAAGCACCTACAGGTGAAATGCTCATTAAGGTTGTTAGCCTTTGTTAGGGGTGTGAAATTACATTTGGCTTTAATTGATAAGAAATTGCAGCAGTATCACAAGTTGAAAAATAAATGGGGCATCCTGCAGCCAGCAACCCTGCGCAGCAGCAGCAATGCCCCAATTCACCATTTCTCTGTCTGTTGTTCTGTCAAGTTTGGTGCTGCAGCTCCCTAAATTTAAGCATCACCAGATCTTACTCCTGTGTAAAATTTGGGAAGGACCCAGCCCATAGTTTTTGAGCTTTTTTTGGTCACCCACATATGCAGATGCACAAAAACAAGACCGTCTGTTTGGCTACGCAAGTGCGCAGGCTAAGTATCACACTGGTACACTGGGACCTGTGATGCAGCACCTGAGCTCTCTGTTGAACACAACGAAGTTTATTTTAGGGTTTACAAAGTGCACCTGAATTTACCTTGAGGCTTCTGTCTCCGTGTGCGGAGAAACTTTTGCCTTGAAGCAAAGTTGTGAGGACATTTCTGCTGTGTGATGAGATTTTGGTCGGCCCTTGCTAACTTCAAGGCCGGTTGAAAAAAACCCAGTTTTATTGTTAGAGTTAGAAGAAGGTTTCAGTTAAAGGTTATGGTTAGAAGAGATGAAGAGAATGAGACAGAAGTGTTTAGGTGTATGAGTAGTTGAAATGCACACAACGACTTAATGAATTAAGCCTATTAAGTAAGAGTCTTAACTTTACAGATTAATAAAGCTGGACATTCAAGCAAACACTCAGAAATAATGTCAGAAGTACTATAGTTATAAAATAACGTAAGCTAAGGTTTAGGATAAGGCATTTAGCTGTCAGGGCTAAGGTTAGGGTTAGGGCCTAATGAGTGCATTATGAAGAGTCTACACAAAGATAGAAATACCGATCTAAATACGGGTCCCAAATATCATCTCAGAGCTGAGTTTTCACATTTGGTAGCCTTGGACATTGTTACAGTTTAGTCATAAGAAGGCTTCCACACCTGGTAATGTCCAAAAGCCGTGTTATATTATTCTTTCTCTGCTATCACTTGTAGCCATCATGTGAATGGTCCATGACGAGGGAATACGGTGTCCGGCTCCAACATTTGACTCCTGCATGGTACTGTTCTCTGTGGACAAAGTTAAACTACAATAAATGACTATTTGGGTATAAACATCTACTAGCCACATGAGAGGTAATCTTCTAAGATTTTTATCTTTTAATTCTTCTGACCCTGCAGGTGTGTCATCACAGTGGGCCAATTATGCATCTCGCTCACTAGATGGGCTCCGGTGAATATTATTATTGTGTTGAAGGCCACAACGTTCAAGCACATTAGTTCACAAGCTGTTGTTTAATGACTCCGCAAAAGTTTTGCATTAAAGTATGCATAATACCGGGGCGTGACGTGAAATGTTGTAAACTACATGTCCCCAAATACAAGAGGGAGTAAAACTGTCTTCATATAAAATCATTCTCGAGTTAAGGGTAATTAAACAAGTACTCAGTACTTAATGTACAATACTCAATGCACTGTGCATCAACCTTATAAGAAAGGACAGAAAGGGGACTTAGAATTACAGTCAGGCAGAGAGACACATAATGGCAGCATATCCTCCATGTGATCACATCCAAACTTCCAACTGTGCTGGTGGCTCGGCGGTGGGAGCAGCTGGCCAGACGGTCAGTCGGGGTCCTTGCAGGAGAAATCAGGCGGGAAGAAAATGGTCGTCATGTGATATTACCGGGGAGGTTACTGTGTGCGCGTCAGAAACATGAAAAATGAATGTAGAGGTTAAGACGCGATTTAAATGACAGAAATTGTGAACTGAGGTTGAAATAGAAACTACAAAGCACCACTTTACCAAATTAAATGTAAAAAGATAGTAAGTTCTTTGTTAAACACTGAAAGGATTTTATTAAAAAAGAAAATGAGACCAGTGAGTCTTTTTTTTTGAGGCCTCTCCAGCCTCTCTTCAGTTTCCTTAATGAGACAGCGGACAGAGTGTGCCAGCCTCGGCTGATGGAACGCCTGCGCTAAGGATCCAGGTGAAATCACACCCTTTCCGTGTGTGTGTGTTTGATGTGACCAGCTGGTGCCCTGCTGTGGTGCCATTTCCTCTGGCCCCTCGCCTGGCCTCTTAGAACCAGGATGAGGCTTTTGAGGAGCGTCTGCGCCTGGAGCTTCTCCTCATCGTGGCCGATGAGGCAAAACGCCTTTCCTGTCTTGATCGAGTCAGAGCCCAGCTGCCTCCCCTTCACTGAAAGTGCCGATTGACGCAAATCAGTTAGTCCTCACTGCAGCCAGAGCAGTCTAAAGCTCTCTCTGTTGGCTGGCTACAGTAAAGGTCATAAATCCCTCCTCTTCCATTATTCCAGGTAGCACTTGGGCCAAACTAAAGTCTCAATGTGCTTTAATTAGTTCAGGACTGACAGCTGAGCTCTGTTGACTGTTGGGCGGTCAGATACATGAACGAGAACTCGATATCGGGGCTCCAGTTCTCACTACCGCCCAGTATCCCGATCCTATACAAGATGTTTTGTTTAATGGAAGGAAGTGGGAATGCTTTAGCCATCTTTATTTATGTCGATGTTTTAGACACGTAAACGCGGTGGTAAATGATGGTTTTCTGGATGAAAGTCATTTCATTTTCTCGTTTGTCTTTTGTGGACAAAAGAGCGAGGAGCTCTGTAAGTTACACCAAAGTTGGTACATTGGTTTAGACAAAAAATTAAAATAAAATAAAGTGGTCAATTCAATTTTTGTTCCTCAAGACAAAAGAGAAGACCAAACTTTGAAGGCCCAATTTTGTTGTTTGCCTTGTCTTATTTGAGACAGATGGTAAAACAGTAGACAGACAGCAGGTGTTGCATAAAAAGTCAGAATCAAAGCCCAAGAAAGAGAATAAAGCCAGGAATTATGTCTGACTTCTAAAATTCCAGAGAGCTGTTCATCTGATCTACACCAAGTTTGGCTTGTGTAATCTCCTGCTGTGGACCCATGAGCACACATTGTAATATTTGGTCCAATTTGGATCCTCAAATCATTCGGCGTTGGTATAGCTGAAGGTGTCACATTCATATTTGTGCAGTGTGACTTCATATCTTCAGAGCTGAGACTTGATAATCCTTCACAATGACCCGAAAAGTCTTTGTTTTTTTTTTTTTACTAATCCTGTTTTTTTGTCTTTTCATTGTGCTCAAAGTTGCATGTTTTTCTCTTCAGCGCGCATCTTTTGTTCCGTTCTGCTTACTGTCAATCACTTGATGCCCACATGGGAATGAAACAGAATTAAAAAAAGAAATATTTTTAAAAACTTTAGCACAACCTTCTATTTTTGACATACTTGGTAGCACTAGATTGATACAAAAAAAGGATCTAATTATAGAAGCTCTGTATTGCAAAATTATATAGAAAAATGAAAGTGGCACAAACAAGAACAGAATCTGTTGTGTTGCTGTTCTTGAGTAGGACTTCATTTTCTCTGGGCTCTGACTTGAAATGAACTCCCCTTTGAACTTGATTGGACCTGGTTCTCTGCGGGAGTCCTCATGCAATATTTTAGATTTCACCAGGGTTGTTTTTTTTCTTTTTTTTTTTGCCACAGGACACCACAAGAATCAGTCATTTATACCAAAATGAGTGTGAGGACTTAAATCAGACCTAAATTTACTTCCTGCTGCAAGACTCGTAAACTAATACCATATTAGCTGTGTAGTGTAGTTGCATTATCATAGAAATATTCTCCCCCAATCTCAGTTTGAAGTTGAAGAGCCACTCTAATCTGTAGTGATTTCAGTGAGGCATGCTGTACTGTGAGAAATAGCCGTGATATAAAGGGGATACAGAGCCCTTTGAAGCCCCGCTGACTAACACTCGGATTCAGACCTAAATAAAAGATTTTTCCTCCTTTCCTCTTTCTCCCCATTGCAGACGCTCGAAACGGCAGCCCGTTATCTAAGACCCAGCAATGTGGAAGGAGCAAAAAATGGGCATTTTGTGGCCAACTTTCTTGTCAAGAAGAAGCTTTTGTGTTTAAACATTTAACAATGAGCTCAAAAAGGCCGCTACATCTGCAAACATCTCACTGATGATTTACCAAAGGAGGGTTCTTTTTGTCACGAGGGAAAACAAAAGCATGGCGAACACAAGACCGAAAACCTTTCAGAATGAAATCATTATCCAACACTAAAAGCCTCCTGACATTTCTTAAGAACTCAGACGACTCGAGACATAAAAACGCTGCTTTTCACTTTTCCTCCATTGTGCCTCTCTTTGGTGAGGGTGGATCTGTGGTAATTGGGCCAGAGATTGGATCAGCTTTTCTGTCTGGCGATGCCTGTACCAAAATATTCACAAGGGAACAGGATTTGCAAAGAATGACTAACGTGGTTATAATTGTCTTTTCTTCGAATAAAGTCATGTCAGAGGAGGGTGGATGGGGTGAAAATGACAACTTGCAGGCGTAAATGGAAAAACTATTTTTGATGTTCACACAGATGTTTTCACTTACGTCTCATATCAGTGGAGGGGAGGATCAAAGATTGCCCTTCCTGTTCTCCTTTATCTTTCATTTCTCTCTCTCTTTCTTTTTCCACTTCGTTCCTTTCATGTCTATTGCTCTTCTTGAAATACAGTAAACTGAATCAAAAAGGTGAGCCACAGTTAAAGTAGAATTCCAGTATTCAAATCAAATCAAATCAAATTTTATTTGTATAGCCCGAAATCACAATTTACACATTATCTCGCTGGGCTTTGACAAACTGTACAGATGTGACATCCTCTGCCCTTAGACCCTCGAACCGGGTGAGGAAACACTTAAAAAACCCTAAACAGGGAAAATAAGAAACCTCAGGAAGAGCCACAGAGGAGGGATCCTTCTTCCTAGGACGGACAGTCGTGCAATAAATGTCATTTGTACGGAACACAAAAACATGATAACAACAGTTCATTTAGAATGCATAAAACATCCATGAGTCCCAGAGTCTGTGGATTCTATGAGTCCGGATGTATGGAAAGTCTAGTGATCCAGACGCAGGTGGACTCTGTTGGTCCAGGAGTCATTGTACTCCATGTAGGAAGATCTGGGTGTTGCTGAGTCCAAGAGTATGTAGAATCTGTAAATCCAGGGATATGTGAAGTGTAGTGGTCCAGAAGCAGGTGTAGTCTATTGATCCAGAAGCCATTGTGATCTGTGGGTCCCGATTTGCACTTGGAAATCCAGCCTAGGATCCAAGTCAGCGGATCTCCTTTCCTAATGTGGCCAGGGGGCATCAGGCAGGACCGCAGCAGCACCTCCCACCGCGACCTAGAAAAACCTGCAGGATGGTAAAGCACAACGACTCCGGGGAAGAAGTAAAGTTAGTGTAAGGATATGGACATTTACAGGAGCAGAGAAGGAGTCGGGGTCAGAGGGGGGAGAGAAGAAAGCTATAGCAGTATTCCAGTGCCCGGTAACCTGCAGTGAAACACGTGTGTTTTTGAATCAGTCATTGTAAAAACATTGAATAAAACAAACACTTGTGTTCTCTGTCCGTGTGGCAGCTCCACAGACATGATCAGTCGAGAAAAGACTGAGAAAGACATGAATTTATGAACTAGATTCATTCCAGTTCTCATTTGTTTGTCATTTTTATGCACTTTTTCCATGTAATAATTCAGCGTAATCATGCAATCATGTGGCTCATTTGGAGGCCTTTTGATGCGGTACGCTCACGTTCGCGGATTTATCGATTCTGCAGCACGAGGATTGATTTTTGCAGATGCAGCAGGAGACGGGGGAGGCGTTCAGGTACATTGTCATGTTCGCCTTGCGTACAGGTGCTCGTCCTTTTGCATGAGCGACACACCTCTTCCAGTCGTGCCAGGGCCAAGGCATCCTGTATGCAGATCGAAGCTCTCACACCAGTCAAACATGGCAGACTGTGTAAGTCAAATGTGCTTGTGGGCACGGAACACAAGACCTAGTGTGAGTGCACATGGGGGAGGCCAACAAAGACAGAGGGGGGGGGGGTTTGCTCAATTTTGTTATTTTGTTTTAAATAAAGTTATTAATTGTAATCAGTGTGCTGATTAACATTTACTAGATTCTACGTGTTAATTGTAGTCAGGCCTGTTCAGTTATGTTGCTCTGAAGCTTTATTTCCCTTTCTGCTACGCTGATCTCTCTTTTTAGTTGAGCGCCTTCATTTTTTTGTTCTTTGTCCAACTATTATGATAACTTTTTGTTACTTGTTAATGACTTTATTCAAGTTTAATTGAACCAACTTTTTCTCTTTACATTTTTGTTGGGCCACTGAAGAACAACTGAGGCTTGGGGCTTTTTGACCAGCACTGCTTTTCCCTGATGCGTGTAACTATTGCAAAATTTGGTCACAGCCAATAAAAGAAGCTCACAAAATTCCTCCAATGACTCAATATAAGAAATTTGTGAGCCGTATCAATTTTGGCTTCATCCTATCCACAACCATTTGGTTTTAGGAAGTCAGTGCAGATGTTTACTCCTTCATCTCCAACAACACTGAATGCTTCTGCTGCTCCCAGACTATTCTTTAAGGTGGCTCTTATTTCATTGACAATCGACCTCATATAACGCCCCCCCCCCCCCCCCCGGGGTACTGACTCTAACCTGGACAGCAGTGCAATCAGCTCAACTGAGAGCGTTTAAAGGCCCTGTAAGTGTTTATCTGAACTTCAGCAGCCTTCAGCTGTGTTTGCTTTTATATCTGTCCACTGATGGTCAGACTATATCAAACAGTCCTACCTACTGTAACTTTTATGTATTTTCCCAACCTTTTCATGACACAGGTGCACAATGCACCTTGCACACTCTCAGAGGCCAGATAGTACATAATACTTTAGTATATTTCAGTATTTGTAGTATTTTACCTTTTAATTGATCCTTTCTTATACTGCACATTGACTTATGTTGGTACTTTTTACCCTGAGCTGCTAGTTTAACCTCTGTACTGCTGTGTCAACCTGAATTTCTCCAAGGGGGATCAATGACAATACATCTTATATCTTGTCTTATCTTATCTTAACCCAAAATGGAAAACTTATTCTCTGCGCCGCTCCGACGGAAGGTCAGGTGAAGTTTCTGAACAGTGTCGCAGGATTTTCGTAGATAATCTTCAGAAAAATACAAATGAACACAAAATTGTCTAGCGTAATAAAAAAAGAAAAAAAGTTTGTCAAGACAAAAACATGTGTGAAACTTAACCCCACTTTTTGGTCAAACAAAAATGAGAACGCACATAGCAGAGTGCGTATCTCTACCAACACCAGCCTGAAATATCCCCAGGGAAAAATAAAATAAATAAATAAATAAATAACCCTAGAATGAAGAAAGAACTCTATTTTTGAGGTTAGCATGATAAAAATGAAAACAAAAACAAACAAAACTCGACAAAAGCAATTCAATTAGAAGATGAGAAAATTGAATTACATTTGTTGCATTTTTAGAACGTTAGATGTGTTCATTTGGTCAATAAATGTTTAAACACCAGCCTGAAAATGGTCAACATATAACATATAATCCCATGGGAAGGCGTATAAACAGAACGCCAATGCCAATTTACACATTTTAAGCTTTTCATTGTGTTCTCTGCATTTGCACCTTTATGAGAAAAGTCTGATACGTGCAATGTTAAATGACATGCAAAAAGCAAAAAAATTACTTTAATAAGACCCAAAATGACATAAGACAATGGCGTGAAAACCAGGCAGGCGCATAAATGAATGGGAGTCATTTTCTGCTCATATTCAGACAATTTGGATTCTTAGAGACCGTTGTGTTAATCTTCCTGTCGTGCAGCCATGCTAGTTTCATGGACAAGCATCAGTTGAGTTTGAACAGTTGAGCAATTTAAACTCAAAAACTGCTGTGGTTCAGATCAAAGAAAGACATAGATGTATAGATTGAAAATAGCTTCTTTTTAAAATACATATTTTTTTTGCACACTGTTAAACACTCAAGAGTCTTGAGCTGCGTTCTAAGTGAAAAAATCTAAGTGCGTGGTCTCATGTGATGAGCTAGCATCACATTAAGCCAATTAATCAAGGGGATGTGTCGATGCTTAATTGCCCGTCGCCGAACATCTGTACAATAGGTTTGAAAAATCATTATATTTATGAGATTATGCCTAATTTCTTTGTGAGGAATGGACTTGTATGCACAAATAATCTTGGCGCAGCAGATTTATAAACAAGGCAGATTAAGGATGCTGTGGAGGAAACCAGGAAAAATGAGCATTGATTTATAGCTGCGGTCTCAAAGAGGCTAAGCCTGAGGTAAAGTCTCTCTCTAAAACAAATTCTGCTGTCACTCATACGTGGAGTTCATTAATGATTGCGCCGAATTGGGGATGCACTGCGGGGTAGAAAAAAACTCAGCATTTTAAGCCATAATTTAATCTTGCGTTTGGGTGCTAAAATGTGAGGAGAGAAATGTCTTTGATGAAGTGGAAGTGGTCTCTCGCGCTGGCGCTCAGCAGCATGGCGCACACACACCAGGCACGTTGTTCTGACAGCCTCCATTTTTCATAATTCCGCCGTTTTGATTACAACTGCGCGATGATTGATGGAGCCCACCGGTTGACTTCAGCGCATCACGCTGGGTCTCGAGGTGGCGTGGCAGCTTGACATGAGGAAGTGTTGAGAGACTCGCTGGAGTACAACACTGAATGACAATTAGCGACTGAATCTCGCCTCAAACCGTCCCCTGAGCTTACCTTTCAAAATATTTATAAGACCGACGAATAAACAGCGATTATTAATTTTCTTCAAGGCCTTGCAACCACCTATTCCTGATGCATGCAGCCAACTAGAGGCCATAATGTGACCCAGTGCCAAGATGCCGCCTTGTTATGATCAACATTTAACTTGATGTGTGGGTGGATTTATCTATGACATTCTTTGTGTGAGTACTGTTGTTAAACGTATCTAATGGACTCTATCTTGTATTTGAGTTAGTTTTCTTCTCGTTTCTTGAGGAGCGCGGGAGTCAAAAACTGCTGGGGCAGAAAAGTCTGCTCAGTGGCCGACATTTTTGATAGAGGCAGAAAAAGCAGAGACAGGAATAAATTACATAATAGCCTGTGGCTGGTCTATCATTTATTTCATCTCAAAAGTCAGGGTTGATGCCGAGACACTGGGTAGGTGGTGTTGACACGGCTTTTCTTTATATCTGGGAGCACCAATCTGTATTTATGATTTACTCTGTTCTTTTGTTAATAGTCCATGAATCCTAGTGTCCAGAAATCATTTGAAATTTGAAATTCTAATATGCAGCTGCAGACTTCAGTCAGTCCTTCACAGTTTTTTTTTTGGTTTTTTTTGAGGAGTTTGGCACGGCATAGAAATAAAGTTTAACTTTAAAGAACCTGCAACACTGTACATTTTGAGCTGGTTAAGCATATTTTAATGCTGTCTGCATTTTAAATGTTTGCATTAAGGGGAAGACAGCGAGCGGCTTTAATCATATGACCTCTGTTGTCATATTAACCTGACATTTGTTCACAGTTGTAATAATGAGACCTAAAAACATCTCGGCAGGGTTTAGGCCAGGACTTTTTAAAAACCAAAAGGGCCACTTTTCCCCCCAAATTTGTCTCCAACCAATATGTTGTGATCACCAGAGTAAAAACATGATAATTGGTATTAAGCTTTTGGCATTTTTACTTTTGTTTATTTTTGAGCACATTCAAAAAAAAAAAAAGCTTTGTACTGTTAATTTTGTTCCGAATTTGAAGCTGACCATTTGGCACCATCAGTGGCCTGTGGTAGTATAGAACAGCTGGTTTAGGCAGTAAGGTTAGATTCAAGTGAGACTTAGTAAGGGATATTCAAGCATTTGGTTGAAATTAACAATTGGGAAGTGAATCAAGTCAGCGAGCAAATTCAAGATAAAAGATCATTTTGGACATTTTTTTTTACAAATGAGAAAATCACTGCACTTCTAGGTGAGTGAGTCCACCTCATCTCCCTCCATGGTGGTCTTCCCTTGCTCGTTATACTACGTCACGCCACATTTTTGTTGTGCAGCTACAGAAATTGACATTCTGAAATCTCCATGTCGACAGAACGCAACACATGTCACACAAAATGACAAACAAAACATGTGTCATTCATGCAGCATTGAGAGAGACCACGTTAGCTTCAATCCTTTGGGTACGCTGGGTAAAAAGATGGCCGTCCAGATGGCTTAATGTATGGAGCTAGAACCAATAGGGAACTATGTCAACCAGCACCAAGATGGAACAGGAATGAAAAAATGTCCTTGCTCCCTGTTGAAACACTGTATTTGTTAATGCATTTATTTGCTAACAATCAATCAATGTGCTAACTAATCATTTAGTAATGTTAATCGAGATACTTTATATATTCATAATTCATGTATTACTCGGTAATTTCAAATCTGTACTATTAAGTGACCTTTAAGCGGTACATGTTTTCAGAGTTACAAAATAAGGGTTAAAGAGAGCATTTATCAATGGTTATTTCAGGTTAATAAATGCTCTGTTGGGGTTGTGTGGCCGTCTATGTCCACGTGCTTCTCATTGCATTATTTAAGTGTTATTTAATGAATAAATAATTGTTAATCGTGTGGTGAGAAACTACTGAATTACTTGCACACCTTACATAAGCAACACAGCTGTTCTAACATCTACCAGTTCTACCAATTAGCACTTTCGTTTCTTTTTCTGAGAAGTTGTGTTTTTAGGAAGTGAAATGTTCTGTAGCTTTTCATAACAGTGGTTGACCAAGGTTCATTAGGCTAAGCTACTAAACCTCTGGATCTGTAGATCCATGCGTAAGGCTAAATGTGAGTGGAATCAATTTTCGCATTTAACTCTCAAGTATATTTGCTCAAATGTCAAACTATTCCCTCAATAATGGAATTAACATTTTAGATAACTGGTACACTTTAAATCCCTACTGGATGCTTTCAAATTAATCTTTTTATTGTCTCTTTTTCACATTCGCCTTAACCTTTTCCGCTGAATAGCTTAAAATATAAGTGGAGAGGTGACTGGATACTCAGAAAACTGCACAATATAAAGCTGCATACTCGCAGTAGGTTAGAAAGAGGCGTTTCGTCACAGCAGTTCAACCTTTTCTCTGCGGCCGGGGAGAAAAGTCTCTGGCTATATGCAGGGGAATATCAGTGTCAACAGTGTTCAGTCACCCTGCCTGCGCTTATCAACTTACCCTTTTCCCATTTCCAGCTTATCAAAAATAATTATCTTCATTCTCAGGGCCCCTTGCGCTCAGTTTTTATTTTTTTATTTTCTATTTCTCACTGTAAGCTGTTATCTCATGTCGACTGGTACGCAGGATTTATGTCATTTACCGCCGTCGTAACATGCAACCCAGTATGGTTTATTTCTCAATCTCGCCACACCCCTGTGATCCCAGCCACCGTTATCGAACCCCCCGTTGGCCGCTCTACAGATACCGAAAGCCCAGGGGGTCGTCTCGGGGGCTTCTTTTCGCCTGATTCTCCAGGTAGAAAAGCCGACACCTGGCCATTATTCAGTGTCACAGTCAGATAAAAATAAATGGTGATTTTAAAGTCACCATGTGCCACTTCTTGCCCAGTTTCTTCAGACCTTTGAAATGCATACTGAAAATCAGTAACTGCTCTCATATCTGCCCTAATGATCAGAAAAAGGGACAAATCTGCACGAAAACACCCTACATCACAATAAACTACTGAAAAAAGTAAAGACGTCCTTCCTTTATCAACTGATTCTTTTCAATTAGGCAATCACCATTTATTCAGCTTGATCTTTAGAAAAATTGTATGAGTGGCTGAAATATTGGCATATTTGAGTGGTTTTACGAACATCTGTTCAGATTTTGCACCCTTTAAAACTTGAAGCTAAAACCATAAGTTGGACCTGCGGTGGTCACTGATGATGTAAAGGAGATAGAGATTGTTAACTCTCACAAATACCTGGGTTTTTTGACTGAGGAATCACTGAATTTTAAACGTTAGCTGTACCTGGTGAGAAAGCTGAGGCTAAAACCAGATTTTTTTTCTTTTTATTGTCAGGTTGTGTTTTTCTTTTGCTGTAAAAAAGTGTCTTGTTCCTGCAGCTTTTTTACCTGTAGCGGTAATCTTTTTCATATGCACCCCTCTGCTCAGTGCCTCCATCTGGTCGATACAGCTTTCCATATGTCCTTAAGGTTCATTACAACTTGTAAAGCGCTGTCTCACCACTGTGAGTTGTACTCTTGTACCCATAGGCTCTTATATTGGTGCACCTTTGTATAGTCAATTCTTGGTCTATGTCTATGTCTATTCACTGTGTTCTCAGGACCTGCAGAACCACTTGAAACTCAAGCGGCTGTTGGTTTTAAATCAAAATGAAAAATGTAGAAGCGGATTCTATAGGAAGTCAATGTTTAAAGCTTGCTTGGTTGTAAAATTGACACCCAGAAAGTTCTCTTTTAGATTCATAGACTTTGAATTGCAAATTTTAGTGCCCTTTGTGTGTCTCTCTGCAGCTTTGTGTTTTTGCTGCTGAATGTCTTGGCCAGGTCTCCTTCGAAAAACAGACTCTTAGATTCCCTTAGATTTAAAACCATTTAACAACACCAGCTCCTCGAGTTTCAAATCATTAATGGAACCAAACCTGGGTTAAATTGAAAAAAAACAAACAAACAAACAAAAAAGAACTCCATTACAACTCCATCTCAATCTTTGTGTAATCAATCAATCAATGACTTTAAAAATGAATATATCAGTTAGTTATTATGGTTTCCATTGATGGAATGTTGGTAAGGCACAATTGTAATATTTCGTTAAAAAAATGCCATAATAATGTCTTAGTCACATCACACCAGAACAAAACACTGACTGACCACTTCCTGAGCCACCACGTTCACTACATGGAGATCTTAAACTGGGAAAGAAGAAGAAGAATTGCTAACTTGTTTCCCCCCCATGTTTGACATATGGTTTCCTCTCAGGCCGGACAAAAATCTGTCCAGGAAGCGTACCATTGCTATTGTCAAACTGGGCCTGCAGTTTATAGCTCAGTAATGCAGTCATCAATCACTATCACTGACCATCACGTGTTTCACATTAACTCCCGGGTTGACATTGATTTATTCCTACACCCTCTCAGCACGAGGAAAGACGCATCCATTCAGCCAAACTGTCCTCAAACTGCCAATATTTTTCTTTCTCTAGTTTTATATTTATCTCAAACTTTACGGCAGATCTTCCTCTGTGTGAACTTTCTCCTCTTACAGTAGCAGTCTTACGGTCTAGTGGACCTGCTCCTGTTCTGAGCCATCCTGAAATGCCACTTGGCAGAGAGGGAACAGCCTTGTATCCTTAAATCAACTGCAAAGCCCCGGACGTTGCCGGACTCATCTGTGGTGGAATACCCATAAATAATGCTTGACAAAAGGCTGCTCCTAGTCCTGCTTCGCTTGACCTTTCCACGGAGAGAAACTCAACAAAAAAACAAACAACTCCCCTTGACACAAGGGCACAATCTAATTTGGTGCAGAGAGGCTGAAACGAGGCTGAAACGAGGCTTTCCATTTTCAGTCTTTCAGGGGAACTGATTCCAGCTCAGCTCACATCCACATGAGGAGAGGCACACGCAGCCTGAGAAGAAATCAATGGCAAAGGGTTTAACCATAATTGGGCTCATAGTCTAGGCCCAATGGGGTCTTTGGAAGTTTTGTAAATACCAACAGAAACTAGCAATCTGGGCGAAAATAGCTTGTGTCTGTCTCGATGTGGCTCATTGATTTTTTCTGATTTTATTCTGTATTTATCCTCTGATTTGAGCAGCACTCCAGAGAATCCGGCCAGATGAAAGCAACAGATAGGGAAGCACCATCGACAGAAACATAATCCAGTGCATGGTGCAGATTATTATCAGATTATTCATACAAGTAGTACATTATCTCTTTTTGTTTTGAACTTTTGAACACATTTGAAATATCCACAGGAGCTGACGGTCAGACGAACGAGAACATACGTGGCTGTGTTACGAGCACTGCAGCTACTCTGTTATTGTTATAACGTATTTCGAGGTGGACGAGTGCAGGAAGTAATTAAAACCTGAGATAAGAAAGCAGAGCGGAGACTAATTGTGCCGCACTCTTGAAAGTCTGAGAGTTTCTAATTCTGTGTATAAAATCTGACGGGGACATAAAGTGGAACGGGGGAGACTTTAAATATTTGGACTGTGCGAATATGTCTGGAAATATGAGAGAGGGCCAGCGAGTTCAGCCAGCCATTTGCAGAGGGATTTCAGGAATCAAGGGACACCTTTCTCAGCTGGCTGAAGGGTCGAACTGGATATAATTAAAATGACCTCAGGCTCAAAATGTAGTA
>KV751334.1:30991342-31024050 GCA_001698575.1 Mola mola
CATCTGAGGAAATGGTTCACACAAATTTATGTATATAGACATTTACTGCAAAGGGCTCTAGCTCTTGAGACTTTGACTTTGATTTTAATCAGTCGCAGCTTCAATTTGTAGTAAAAATGTGCTATATTTTTTTTAAACGTGACGGCTGGGGGTTTGGGATGAAAAATAGCACAAGGCAAAAAAGAGAGCATGTTAGAATTTCTTTAGACAATGGATTGTGAAAGTGAAATTCTGCTCGGTGCAGACTGTAAAGTAAAAAAAACACAAACTGAATCCAAAAGAGAAAGCATAGATCATGTTTTTGATGAATATCTTAGACGTATGTGAATGCGTCGTTCATGAGGCTGTAGTCTTCCTAACAGGGTCTGGAGATTATTTTCATGTTGCCAATATAATGACCTTCCTCGAACATGGTTTATGTTGTTGCGTATTCCTCTGGTAGAAACTGGAATAACGAGCCACTGATGAGTCACAGTGACAACAGTGCAAATTAATAACCCAGTACCAACAACCAGACGTGAAGGAGTGCAGTTTGATGAGTGAAAAGTGCTTTTATTTGGATGTCTGGTAGCTTCACACTTTGTTTGAACTCCTTTTTCTCGTCAGCTCCAGGGGTTTTCTACAGGAGCAGCGCGGAGCTGCCTGCTCCATTCATTTCACATTGATGCAAATATGTAGGGTTAGATGAATCATTATGTCAGATGTTCACGTTGCCGTCTCGACACGAGCAAAGGACAAAGAGGCATTTACTGCACACGACGGTGCATTTAAGGCACTGATGTGTGGAATTTAACACACAAACATCACCAGAGGAAGCTGACATTCAGTTATCCACACAACAAAGTGCAACCAATACAATCAACAAAAGATTTTTATATATATCTTTATAATTACCCACGCTCATAAATACACATAGGGAACACATGCTGTATATCACACAGCTGTAGCAGAATTTCTAAGAAGGGTGTTTATAAGGTCATCTCTGGCATGAGAATACTTTTAAACTTTTTTCATCTACTGTGTTTACAGTGCACCTGTATTTCTGTTAACCCGTTAAATTGTGGCTCTCGTAGTCTCCAGGTCCCTACATGTTCTCACAGGAACCCGAGACTGGTCGTTATGCGGCAAAATGTGTGCGCGTATCGTGCAGAGAAATAACTTTTAAAGAAAGAAATAGGATAAAATAATGCAAGTACTGTCCTTTCAGTCTGCCGAATGGAGGCAAGATGATCAGCGAGCGAGACAGGAGGCAAATGTCTTATGGTGCAGTAGGGACTCCCCTCTGTTTCTCCACAGCCTGTTTGGTTACGTTGTTGTGCACCCTGAGACAGGAGGCAAATGTCTTATGGTGCAGTAGGGCCTCCCATCTGTTTCTCCACAGCCTGTTTGGTTACGTTGTTGTGCACCCTATTCTCTGTGTCAGCATCGACCCGACATATCCTACAAAAAAAATGTGTTCGCTAATGACAGAGGTTAGAAAAGAGAAGATCTGGCACCAAAATGATGAGCCTTGTTTCTTTATTGGGGACCATGTTCATCCATTTCCAGCAGGAAACTGAGTAGAACCGAGGGCTTGGCAAACAGAGTGAGAAGTGATGCATGTCAGGCTAGCTGATTTGTACATGCTCACCACCAACTCTGGGTTGATGCTATGGATACAAGTGCTGCAACACGCATCCCGCACTGAAACTAAGAAACACTCAATTGTTTTGTATCACTATGACGGAAGCATGAGCAATCTGGAGCACAGTCTGAGAGGGCTTAAATTAGTAACATGAACGGCCCCATTTTATTTGTTAGATCTGCAGTGCAATTGTAGAATAGTGAACAGCCTCAGCATCTCCTATATATGAAAGTTTGTCGATGTGCCTCTGTTTTAGCTGCAGTACCTGCATTGAGTTATATGGTTAATTTGAAGGATAAGATACACAATGCATTTAATTGTAGTTTTGTTCCCTGGGGTTGGACCTGATGTCAAAATATACATACAGCATGCAGACATCTGCACATTTCAGCCATATTTGATTGATTAACACCTCATGCCAAAAATAATCTGCTATTAGAACAGCCCCTACTCCCCTCTAAATGTCTTTCAACGAGATTTTGGATCCTGGCTATGGGGTTTTGGCTGCCTTTCCAACAGAAAAGCAATGGTGAGATCTGCTGATGTTTAATTTCATACTAAAGGTGTTTGGTGGGGTTAGGGTCAGGGATCTACATAGGCCACATCAGAAAGAACCTCACTTTGTGCATGTGTGTCATTGCCATGCTGAAAGAAGAAAGGGCCTTCCACTTCTCCTCACAATACTTGAGAGTTTTAAAGCCCTTTTCATCTCAAACCTTAAAGAAAAACTCTACAATACTGGTACAATAAATGCAAAGCAAGCCCATACACAAAGACTTACACTTCAATAGAAGAGGGCGAGGGTGGCTCTAACTTGCACTGAAAGCGTGGTGGGTGTTGATTAATACAGGGCATCAAATTCAAGTTGGCAGCCCCGGAAAAATAAACAGTCCACGCTTTAATTAACTCTACAGAAGAAAGAGTATATGACTAAGTCAATATTTATCACGTCTGGCGATGGAGGCCCACGCTGGCTTCCCCCACCAGGCCCAGTGCTAATTACCTTGAGGCCAACAGGCATGCTGCTCAGAAATGATGTGATGTAAGGTGGATTGTATCATGAAGTTCACACAACTGCCAGGGATAAGAAAAAACAAGCAAGCAATTATATCAGGGACGGCACAAAACAAGCACATAAAGTGCTGATGGCTGCTGACAAAGAATCTCATATGAAGCGTCACTCATCCAGCACTTAGTCCCAGTGGTGATCTACAGTTTAAATTAAACATGCTGGAAAATGGCTGGAGTTTTTTCTTTTTTCTTTTTTTTTTTTTCGAAATGTACGCTGCCAGTGAAATGGAGTTTTTTTTGAGGGGACAGGCAACAGTCTCTCGGGGGGTTTTAGCTCTGCTTCAAGTGTCCAGATCAAATGAAAAATGAATCATTCTGCACAGGGAAGAATATGACGCATGACTAAAGGGGATGAGGAAGCTGGTGGAAGGCGGTACTACCGTAATGTAAACTGTAAGTGTTGGGGGATGGAAATGGACAAACATGTATGGTTTGGCAAAGGCAAAAACATTCAAAGTGAATATAATTTACCATCAAAGCCTCTAAACCAGTCTCTGATGTAAGTTTAAAAAAAAGTGAAAAACATGAAATATCATTTAGTTGTTGGTCAGAACATCCGTTTAAAATTCAACAACCCTCGGATTTGAATTTTCTACTGCACATTATGGAGCATCATCAAGTTGTTTTCATGTTGATCTTGCTCTAGAGTGACCATCAGCAGGCTTTACAGTATGTGCGAGATCTATGGATAGATATTATTGAATACATGTGATTCATACATGTGTCTCCAATTAGACAACAATACCATACAGGATCGCTGCCTCTAATGAAACCTGCTTTTCTTGTATAATAGGTGCTATACAAATTAAGTTTACTTTTGTAATTGGAATTATATAGAAACAGGAAATGATGTCTTAGGTTAAGATGTGTTAAGTGGTATGCTTCCTGAGTTCGGTGTCGGTGGAGTTCACACCATCACGCCAGTAATGAACCAGAGCAAGAAGTCACGGACTGCGTTCACCACTGCGGTCCGTGGGGGTCCGTGGGGGGCTTTTCAGAGCAGTGATAAGGCTGCAAACTCTGCTGCTAGTTATTTAATAATTATTTTGCAATGAATTTATTTCAATGGAATTGAGACGCAATTTACATTTAATTTGTTTTACACAGCAAACTAGTCTTTCTCTATAGTTTTATAGCTCAATGCTTATTGTCTTATGCTAATCTTTTTTAACTATCCTTTTGAAACTTTTTACAGTTCTGTGAACAACATAAGCAGAGAAAAGCTTAGGTTGACCATGATACACAAACAATAAATAAATAAGGAAGAATGAGGAATCCAAATATTAAGCATTACAAAAATAACACAAATCACTAAGCTGTTGACCCCTAACGGGATAAGCGGTAGAAAATGAATGAATGAATGAATATACATATATATATATGTTCAAAGTAGACTAGAATTGTTTCCAAACTGTATCTAGCTGAGGCTCATTAAAGAGACTGTAAGGTATGTCTTAATGGTGGAAAAAACACCACTCCCTCAAAAACTCAGGAGAAATTTATGTTCTACGATTGTGTTGGATCAATATTTAAGACTATTAATAGAATATTTTCGGGGTTTAGCATTCATCAGAAGCATTCATCTGAGGAAATGGTTCACACAAATTTATGTATATAGACATTTACTGCAAAGGGCTCTAGCTCTTGAGACTTTGACTTTGATTTTAATCAGTCGCAGCTTCAATTTGTAGTAAAAATGTGCTATATTTTTTTTAAACGTGACGGCTGGGGGTTTGGGATGAAAAATAGCACAAGGCAAAAAAGAGAGCATGTTAGAATTTCTTTAGACAATGGATTGTGAAAGTGAAATTCTGCTCGGTGCAGACTGTAAAGTAAAAAAAACACAAACTGAATCCAAAAGAGAAAGCATAGATCATGTTTTTGATGAATATCTTAGACGTATGTGAATGCGTCGTTCATGAGGCTGTAGTCTTCCTAACAGGGTCTGGAGATTATTTTCATGTTGCCAATATAATGACCTTCCTCGAACATGGTTTATGTTGTTGCGTATTCCTCTGGTAGAAACTGGAATAACGAGCCACTGATGAGTCACAGTGACAACAGTGCAAATTAATAACCCAGTACCAACAACCAGACGTGAAGGAGTGCAGTTTGATGAGTGAAAAGTGCTTTTATTTGGATGTCTGGTAGCTTCACACTTTGTTTGAACTCCTTTTTCTCGTCAGCTCCAGGGGTTTTCTACAGGAGCAGCGCGGAGCTGCCTGCTCCATTCATTTCACATTGATGCAAATATGTAGGGTTAGATGAATCATTATGTCAGATGTTCACGTTGCCGTCTCGACACGAGCAAAGGACAAAGAGGCATTTACTGCACACGACGGTGCATTTAAGGCACTGATGTGTGGAATTTAACACACAAACATCACCAGAGGAAGCTGACATTCAGTTATCCACACAACAAAGTGCAACCAATACAATCAACAAAAGATTTTTATATATATCTTTATAATTACCCACGCTCATAAATACACATAGGGAACACATGCTGTATATCACACAGCTGTAGCAGAATTTCTAAGAAGGGTGTTTATAAGGTCATCTCTGGCATGAGAATACTTTTAAACTTTTTTCATCTACTGTGTTTACAGTGCACCTGTATTTCTGTTAACCCGTTAAATTGTGGCTCTCGTAGTCTCCAGGTCCCTACATGTTCTCACAGGAACCCGAGACTGGTCGTTATGCGGCAAAATGTGTGCGCGTATCGTGCAGAGAAATAACTTTTAAAGAAAGAAATAGGATAAAATAATGCAAGTACTGTCCTTTCAGTCTGCCGAATGGAGGCAAGATGATCAGCGAGTGAGACAGGAGGCAAATGTCTTATGGTGCAGTAGGGCCTCCCATCTGTTTCTCCACAGCCTGTTTGGTTACGTTGTTGTGCACCCTATTCTCTGTGTCAGCATCGACCCGACATATCCTACAAAAAAAATGTGTTCGCTAATGACAGAGGTTAGAAAAGAGAAGATCTGGCACCAAAATGATGAGCCTTGTTTCTTTATTGGGGACCATGTTCATCCATTTCCAGCAGGAAACTGAGTAGAACCGAGGGCTTGGCAAACAGAGTGAGAAGTGATGCATGTCAGGCTAGCTGATTTGTACATGCTCACCACCAACTCTGGGTTGATGCTATGGATACAAGTGCTGCAACACGCATCCCGCACTGAAACTAAGAAACACTCAATTGTTTTGTATCACTATGACGGAAGCATGAGCAATCTGGAGCACAGTCTGAGAGGGCTTAAATTAGTAACATGAACGGCCCCATTTTATTTGTTAGATCTGCAGTGCAATTGTAGAATAGTGAACAGCCTCAGCATCTCCTATATATGAAAGTTTGTCGATGTGCCTCTGTTTTAGCTGCAGTACCTGCATTGAGTTATATGGTTAATTTGAAGGATAAGATACACAATGCATTTAATTGTAGTTTTGTTCCCTGGGGTTGGACCTGATGTCAAAATATACATACAGCATGCAGACATCTGCACATTTCAGCCATATTTGATTGATTAACACCTCATGCCAAAAATAATCTGCTATTAGAACAGCCCCTACTCCCCTCTAAATGTCTTTCAACGAGATTTTGGATCCTGGCTATGGGGTTTTGGCTGCCTTTCCAACAGAAAAGCAATGGTGAGATCTGCTGATGTTTAATTTCATACTAAAGGTGTTTGGTGGGGTTAGGGTCAGGGATCTACATAGGCCACATCAGAAAGAACCTCACTTTGTGCATGTGTGTCATTGCCATGCTGAAAGAAGAAAGGGCCTTCCACTTCTCCTCACAATACTTGAGAGTTTTAAAGCCCTTTTCATCTCAAACCTTAAAGAAAAACTCTACAATACTGGTACAATAAATGCAAAGCAAGCCCATACACAAAGACTTACACTTCAATAGAAGAGGGCGAGGGTGGCTCTAACTTGCACTGAAAGCGTGGTGGGTGTTGATTAATACAGGGCATCAAATTCAAGTTGGCAGCCCCGGAAAAATAAACAGTCCACGCTTTAATTAACTCTACAGAAGAAAGAGTATATGACTAAGTCAATATTTATCACGTCTGGCGATGGAGGCCCACGCTGGCTTCCCCCACCAGGCCCAGTGCTAATTACCTTGAGGCCAACAGGCATGCTGCTCAGAAATGATGTGATGTAAGGTGGATTGTATCATGAAGTTCACACAACTGCCAGGGATAAGAAAAAACAAGCAAGCAATTATATCAGGGACGGCACAAAACAAGCACACCTTTCGGTTAATTAGCTCTAAACTATGAACGGATTAAGAGATGCATGATGAAAAGAGTTTGTGTCAAAAAGATCCAGCATCGACCGGACAGCTTCCTGCCAGTGCATTCATGTTTGTGAGCTGGACTAGAAGTAACACCTCTAACTGTCAAAAAAACCCAGCAAGTTCAGAGAAAATTCTGAGGCTTGCTTCTTGTTGCTGCATGCTGACACTCTGACACAGATGATGGAGCATACAATACACCTGCGCAAGTAAGAACGGAAGGGATAGGTTGAGCTCCATCCTGAAATGTGTACTGCAGGTAGAGCAAAACAAGAAAAAAACTGTTGAAGGATGTAGCGCATGTATTCATCCGTCCAGCTTTATGTTGCAGAGTCACAGCAAGCCTGCCACGAAGGCAATAGACCGAACAGAGCACTCGCCTTATCCAATACTAGAATATAAAATCCGTCTATGTGGGAAAAATTTTAATTACGTCCTCATTCAGATGCTTTGTGTTTGATATTTTTTGCCCCCCTGAACATTTGTCTCTTCTTTCTTTTCTCCTTCCATCCCTCTGATATGGAATGGTTTCAGGCCAATCTTGGCTGGTGTGAATGTCTCAAATTGTACCATGAAGGTCAAAGCCGAGTAAGGGTCATTTGAATAATTTGATTACGGCACATTTTTTTTAACCAGCAAAGCTCTTAATCCTGTGGCAGTCTGGGAATGTTAATGAATCACCTGCCTTGTTGCGTTTGCCGATAAGAGAGGAGGAGGAACCACTGTGGTTTTCATTTTGTTAGAGGGGGAGAACAACAGACAACCACACACACTCGATGCACACATGCACAACTCTAATGCAGTGCTTCACTCTTTTTCCAACCAAATCGTAATGGCCCCCAACTGTTTCACATATGTACGGCGATAACTGGTGAGCAATTAATGAGACAATGTGACCCCAGCAGACAGAAAAAGGGCCTCACTCTCTCATCAGTTATCAGCTGCCAAGTGCTGCTTTAAAACAGGAAATGGAGCTTAAATCGTACACTGTGGTATCCATTTTATACTCTTGAACATATCAGGCCCTCTAATATGGGAACTGCTGACAAAGAGGAAAAAAGAAAAAGCTCTACTGAGTGAAATCAATTTTTGGTAAAGACAACGAGTCAGCGCTTTCAAAATGTGAAATGGTGGAAAGACATTTGAAGGGGTGAATGGATCTATCATCACAATGGAAGTATGTATCAATAAATTGAGGCAGTTCCTCAGATATGACCACTTTATCACAGCCCAATGTGTCTCATCAAGACACACAAGATATATCCTTTGGAATCAAGCAGAGACGGATAAAGATATCATGTAGTGCAAGCAATGTAAAGTCATCTGCATCTGTTTGAGACTACCAGGAGACTGGAGTTCACAACCTAAAGGGGCCCTAAAGAGAGGGCTTAGTGCGATAGCCATGGACGGCAACGGACCGGTTGTGCATCAAGTCACAGTAGATTTAGTGAGTCACACAGTGACTAGTGAGTTTGACTGTGTGGCTGGGCTGAACAAAAACACATTTGTAAATTTGAACGGTAAATACCGAAAGAGGTGTCCTTCTTGGTCTAAGAAAGCGAAGGTCCAGCTCTGCTAACGCTACAGAAGGACAGAGGACTCTCTCCCCTGAAAGTTATAATTTCATAAGTTTACTAGGCAGTGCGATTTCACACTTTGTTCATTCATATTTATTGTGAAGCTGAGCTACATAGCAGCATAAGAATTTCTTCCTGAAATATTCATCAGAATCCCACAGGGATATTGTACCATTGAGAAGCTGATATAACAGAGAAAGCAAACATCCAAACTAAATTCATTCAGGGTAAACATTTTACCCTTTGAAATAAGTCACAATTACAGCAACTTAGGAGCCGCTTTTTCTCAGTGTTGATGTTCTAGCAAGAATGACAGAAGGAGATATATATTTCTTTCTTTTTACAACAGTCTGCCATGATGAAACGCATGCTAATGCCTTCTGCAATTGCAAATGCATAGTAATAGCCTTAACCCACTTTAGGAATTCACGATTGTATAGTTTATTCTCATCTCAGCCAAATTGTGAGGAGCGCTTAAGATGAAATCACAAATATTATATCAATGTTACCACAAAGAAAGGGTTGAATTGTTGGTGCATAATGTGCATTCTTTTTCTTGGAATGCTAAATTTACTGCAAATCACATATCCATTTTAGGAAGTCAATCACCTCACTTGTTTTTTGTTTGGTTTTTTTTTTTGCCTCCGCTATGGAGGTGATTTTTTTTTTTTTTACCCTCTGCGAGTTTGTGTGTGTGTTTGTCAGAAAATCAAAAAACTAATAGATGGATTTGTGTGAAACTTTTTTACCGGAGGTGGGCCTTGACCCAACCTATATTCCATTAAATCACGGAGATGATCCAGATTGAGATTTGTATTTAAGAACTTTTTTTCTCCGAGTAATCGTTCAACAGTGGTGAACATTTGGAACTTCACATGGAAATCTCAAAAGTCAAACATTAGAAACACAGGTAAGATGGACATGAGGAAAGAGAAAGATCAGAGAATGACGAAATAAACTAGAAACCCAAAGCAAATATGAAATATCACAAAAGAATGAAACAGGAATAGCTCAAAACCATGATGCAAGAAATAATACTGAAAGACAAATGCCTAAAAACAACAAACTTTCAGAAAAGTTCAAAGCTCAAGAGTATTACAAAAAAATATGGTGGACTGTACTCCAGAGCCCACATTCCTCTGGATCTGATGGTGGAAAAAAATCAGGTTTTAATAGGAATGAGCTTCACACAGCCGCAGTTTCCTTTCACATTCTGACAGAGACAAGGAAGCAGCACCATTTCGTAGCTGAGACAACACACGTTCAGTAATTTGTTGATGGACTTGATGCATCTTAAGCAATTCCAGAGATGTGTTAAGCTATTTCAGGTACAACTCTATGAAAACGGCCTTGAATTGACTTGTGGGTGTCACTGGTGATAAAATTACACACAAAAATGCAATTTTAATTAACACTATTGAGGATTTTGGGGAATAACTGTGGAACTACTGCATATAGAAATTAGGTCAAGGAATTTAAATATCACAACACTTTGGGCTGCAAGCCTTTATTTGCAGCGTTATTAACATGTTAGGGGATGGGGAAATCTCAAATTGCTCTTGTTGTTTCATGCATTCATTAACACTGTCATGATGGCCACATTAAACACCAGGATCTGGGCACTGAGTGATCATCATTTGCCCCTATTCAAAGCCACTGTGTGTTATCACTGTATCTTTGTGCAACCCTGCATTGAGAGATGTGCTGGTTCAATTTGAGCCACAACACTCCACCACTGGAGGACAGGGAGTTGCAAAGTTGTCTCACTGGTTTCTGAACAGTACCAAAATGGCCGAATATGGTGAATATACATTTTTTTGTCCCTATGCAGTGTGACATAGGGAATGAATGTCTCAGTGGCAACATTCATGCAATTAAAAGAGTCCCAATTCTGATGTGTAAAGTCACCTCTGGCACAGATGTGATTTACAAGGAAAGCATAAAAATGCATAGAGACTCATTTGCTTGCAGTTCTGATCTGCACGTGTGATGCCAAATTGGATCCTTCGGCATTCAAATCTGCCAGCATCTCCATGACAGTACATTAATCTCAGATAATTAACCTGAAAAAAAAACTTCATGATTTTTGCACCCATGGCAGCTTGGCAGTTAGAGTGTTAGCAATGATGCCCAGAAGACAAACAATAAAAGGAAACCAAAAAGCTGAAATAATTCATATTTGGGGAAATGCTTTCTTTCAGTCTATACTGTAATATATTGTATGTACTTTGGAGATCAACGCACCAGACTGGATGCACATGCCGATTGTTTTTTTTGCTAACTTTGCTAACTTTTTTTGTAGGTAAGGTAAACTAGGGGAAGTCAAGCACCCTTAAAATTACAGTGTTTTGTTTCTGTTAAACCACATTCGATTCAGCAACGTCTGTTGGACTCAATGACACAAACAGTGATAAACATCTACCTTCAGGGACTTCTCGTGCGGCATAATGACATGTTAGTAATGAATGTTTAGCCATAATCAATGACCAGCCTGAATGTGTGGGCAGGAGGGCCCTGTGGGTCCTGCGGTGTTGAAAAATGATCCTAAACGTGACAGTACATCTCCATTTGGAATCTCATTTGTTTACTGCTGTAATAATGAGATAACCTGAGCTGTGGTCAGATTGAGATAAGATCTTCTGAAATGAACACATCATTTGTGGGGCAAATTTAGCTCAGTGGATGCTCAGCAAGTCGTTGGCAAGGCAAGCCAACGAGTGAGGAAGAGTGTGAAAGTGTGAAATATTTGCTCCAGCTGGCAAGCTCTCCTACAGTCCTGCTGCTGAACTTTGCCCATACTTGGCCCGCAGAACATATTAAAACAGGACCTTGCATTAATGTAGAGAATCAAATAATTCCTCATTAATCCACAGAATCTGATGAGCATAAAGACATGTATTGGTCACCTTTTAAAATTCTTTACTGATCAGTTATCTCTCACAGCTTAAAGTGTAATTACGATTTTCTCTCAGAAGTAACAGTAGAACAGAAGACAGTACAGCACTGCTGAAAAGGACAAAACTAAGGTGGAGGGCTTGACTTGAAGTCCAAATCTGGACTGATTCTGTGTGGGTGTGCAATGACAAATTACCCATTTAGGTTGAAGGACTCGTTGGGCATAATGGCTGTTGGCTTCTTCAGTATGGGGTAAATTACTTTCAAAGTGTATTATAGTTGTAATACTTATTACCAATTACCTTTATTACCTGTAAGTTATTAGTTTCTCTACAATATTACTGTCTGTGCATTACACTAGTTTTATGTTGCTTTCACCAAAATACCTGCTGAAAGTGCCACTATAGCCATAAAGTCGAAGATATAGTTTTAATAATCAAAGCAAATAAACTCAGGTTATTTCAGCCTATTACAATTCCAGGAGTGGCTGATATTGTACACTCGAATAAAGGCCCAGTCGTGTTATGTGCAGGGGATACTTTGGAAAATATAACAATCAGTCATAGGGTTATAATATTGAATATCCATTTTGAAAATGTAGAGTCTCTGCTGTTGCTCCTCCATGTCGAAAACAGAGAGCTGAGGTAGTTCAGGCATCTGAACAAGATGCCTCCAGCCCTGGATGCCTCTTTTCAAAGGTCTTATGCGGTAGATCCAGAACTTGTTGGAGCGATTATATAGCCCATCTGGCCTTGGAACGCCTTGGGATCTCCCGGGAGGAGCCAGAAAATGCCGCCGGGAAGGTTGACATCTGGAATACCTTGTTTAGCCTGCTGCCAGTGGCAACCCAATCCCGGATAAGAGGAAGACAGTTGATGGATACAGGGTCTGACTCTGTAGACGTCTCAGCTATCAACAGGGAGATGTGATGAGATATGAATGAATAAACAATAACTGTAAAAATATTACAAAAATTCTTTTAGATTCACATTATTATTACGCCTTCCTATTGTAACCCTTTTCCTCGACGCTTTCTGTTAAACACAGATGCAGGCATTAACATGATGCATTATGGTGCAATATCACTCAACTCTTTCCACTATCACGACCTGAGCATACAGGTGCAAAGAGCAATACTTGCAGATAAATGACCTTTTAATAGATAATAAGGTTATAGTGTTAAAATATGTTTCTCTTTTCCGTTTTCCTGGTAAAGTTAAAATTTAAAGACTTAAAGATTTAAAGACTTTGGTGGCTTGAATGTAGGAGAAATGTAAATGAAATATTCAAATTAATGTTTATTATTTTGAACTCATATATCAAATGTAGGTGATAAACAAGTAGAACTTACATTTTGTTCTTGTGTTGTAAATCATTTGCATTTGCAGATGCGTTTTTGAGAGCTGTACTTCATTTTTCCTGAGTATGAACATAGGGGAAGAGATGTGTTTAAAAAAGCAAAGGTAAGGACACATACAAAGAATATCTGTCAAAGGGGTGAACTTGTGGAGTAGCTTTAACAATGAATTAAGAATGTTTATGTCACTTTGCATATTAAATGTGTTAAAAATAAAATCAAGGTATGAACAGTTTGTTTTGTTTATTGAAAGTATTTTGTACTTCTGATTCTTGTTTCTTTTATGTTTTTGTTCTTTCCACGACTGATAAATTGATGATTGACGTGTAACATTGATAGGCAAGAAAGTAAAATAAGCTATAGCTTCAACCTAGTCTTTATCCGTCAGCCTAACTTGCTTTTTTTTTGGTAGAATGGTTGTTTCTTTTTGTTATGATTTGTATGTAGACTGACCAAAATAAATTAAACTGAACCGAACAACAATGTAAGCACAAACTCCAAAGATTACTGAGTCACTGGAAATGATCTCACAAAAATGCATCTGCAAATGCTAATACTATGCAAATGTCTTACAACACAACACGAGAAGAGAATATATAAAGTTTTGGATTTTGTTTGTCCCTGGGCCTTCATTTCTACACAACACATGATGCACAGATTTGCAGAGAATGTGCACCTCAGATGTAATTTCTGCACGTGTGATCTGTGTCTTTGAGTCTTTTGAGGGTCCGCACACTTCATAGCACCCCTTTTTTTTTAATGTCCCCAACAGAATAGATTAATGAAAAGGCCATTAGTTCAGAGTAGCAGCCGGATCTCAGTGTCATCATCTTCTAATTGGCTTGACCAATGACACAATGCTATTCTCTCGTTTCCGTCCTTGATGCGCTTGAGATTATCTGAACAAGTCTTCAGCAATTCCCAGGTTCTCATTTCCTGTCTTACATCTAAGATGCTCAGGAATGAGACAATCTGAGGTTGGAAATGCTCCACTTGGGCAGGTTTTTGTTTTATATTCAAAGGGATGTCAAAGAAGAGAGCTTAGATATTCGTCTTAATCAATATCTGCTCCAAAGATTTTAGTTTTGTTGTCTCCTGTGCCTACTTTTTCCTTGCATATTTCTCTTTACTTTTTGCAAATCAGGCCACCAGTGTCACCTTTTGATTTTAGTGAGGCAGTACAAATATTTCCCGTCTTTCATTGACTGTGGTGGTAGCTTGTACCTTGGCACTGCCGTCGCCCTATTAGCAGCACTGGTTTTTAGAAATTTCTTTTGATTAATTAAATGTTCTCAACCTCTGTGCTTTGTAAAACACAGGCCAGTAATGTAATGCCTCGCCATTCCTCAAGGAGCTCAATTTGTAGAGTCACAGTATGACTACAAAAAGGTGGAAATTAGGTCCCCAAACTAGGGTGTGAAACACTGAACCAATCAAGAATTCTGTTTTTCTCCAGAGACATTTGTAAGCAGGTAACTAGAATTGGGACTACAGGGATATCTGATTTGCACTGGGTTAAAATCTCAAAATTCATTAAAATTAGCCACATGATCCCAGGTAGATCCTAATTGGTCCTCTGTGATCGGAGCTTGTGTGAAATTGGCTTATGGTAGCCAAAGTCTCCAACTAATCTCTGCTGCCAAATCCTCGATTCAGTCCGTCTCTCCTTTGGTGTTGTAGAATATATCCAGCGTACTATATATACACTACATACAGCATATTTATTATCCTCAACTGGTTTTGTCAACAAGTCACACAGCACTTAGAGTAAAAATAGAGTGAAAATGTCTTCACAAAACAGCATAAACGACATCATTTCTGACAAATTTATGCTGAGAGAAATCTTTATGTGAGCAAATCGGCAATGTTAACAGACATTAACCTGAAAATAATAAAAATAATATATACACCTAGTTACATACACAGTTAGAGGTGGGGCAGTGAAATCAGATTTCAACATCAAAAATCCCCCAGTATTTTACGTGAAGAAAGAATTCCAATTAACTTGTCTAAAAGCCTCCGTGCCAAAAAGCTTCAGTGTTGTTTCCACACATTTCCTGATTTTAATGTAACTGTGGCAAGCTCAAGGAAGGCTTATAACAAATTTCTCAAGAGACGTGGATCTTCTATCTCCAGAGATCTCAATGACTTTTTAAGATGTGCATTTCCCTCCATACAGAAGCAGGCTTATCTGGTCTTCCATTTGAATAACCAATTGTCTGTTCAGTGCGGTTAAGAAAAAGATCTGCCAGTATAAAGTAATATTTCAGAGCTTCTCTCATTGGCCTGGGCTTTGGTGAAACACATCACACAGCTGACCCTCAGCATCGTCCAACCTCTAGCTTATAAGAAAGACCAAAGTTTTCAGCCTTGTTAGCCAGAGCCTTGGATGTTGTGGGCTCACATCGAGGGACAGTGACTGGAGCTACTAAAATTTGAGATAAACAATAGGATACTTTGCTCCCTGCCCTCTCTGTATCTCATGTATTTGAGTCTGTAGCAGAAATATCACACAGGGAACTTTTTGTTCTCAAGGATTTCAAGATTAGAAATGGAGGATTTCAGTCTTCAAGTATTTGTACAGGACAGCTGTTCAGGATTTTGAAAAGGGTTTCAAGGATGAAAGGTTAAACCCAAGCGGTCCCGTTAAAGACAACTACTATGTGCATAGAAAGGAAATGCTCAGCTATTGCCAGTCAAAAGTTAGGCCTGCTCTGTAGAGGCTTTTTAATTTTGGAAAAGTAAGTGTTCCATTAATTTTTGGTGTAGTCTTTGCATTTTTTCCCCTTCATCTGAATGTTTTTTGACTCAGCCTTTAGCCTAGCCCTTTTGGATTCAGTCACCCTGGTCTGACTGCTACCTGTATACCAAACCTATTTTTTGCATGTTTTTTTTTTTTTTTTTTTTTTTTTTTTGCATTTTTTACTCGTTGGTATTAATTCTGTCAAGTAAAAGGGGATAGTGCCATGATTTGGTATGGAATGCGCAAACATTTTTCTTTGTCAGTGAAGTGTCCGTAATACAATTACGCATTGCATAATTTTTGTACATCTGTTTTCATTACACTAGATACAAAACTTTTCGAAATAGTAGGTGGAGATTTGACTAAAACTGTAAAATTAAAATGAGAATAAATATTGGAATAGAAAATACAACTCTTGCTCTTAGTCTGCTGCATGAATTTATAAATAAGCAACTGTCCGCTTACATATTTGTGTAACATTCTGAGGTAGACGATTAGATTTGGGTTTGGCCTACAGCTTGGTGCACCACAGCCAATTGGCCAATAAGTGTTCTTATACACTATTTACACATTTGCATTTAAGGTTTATGTTCCATTACGCTTTGTGCATAAACTTAATTGGCAGACCAGAGAACAATGTCATTTTGCCACAGCCAATAATCTTATTGCGCTCATCATTTTAAATTCTGTTCCAATTTCTGTTGCTGTCAGCGGTCATTACATTCTGCGATTGATGTGACCAACGTCCGCTCAGTTATATCCTCCAGTTTTCATCAGAACTAGGCACTCAGTAGGCTCTTCCAATTAAATGAGAACCCACTGTTTTTCACGCTTACCACCAAACATGTCCAGAGTCCATTTAGGGTGTATTCCTGTTTGGCTAGAGGGAGTGATTACCCCTGAAAAAAAAATCAATAAGCATAAGAACTCGTTAAGTTCTACTTTCAGTTTCTTTATTCAAGTATTTTCCAGAGTAAATGGCCCAAGAGTTTGAAAATGTACAGTGCCAAATAATGGATGCCTCATTTGGCAAACCGAATTGCATAACTCTGACTGTGCAGCCACTCAATTTGTTTGGATCTCCTTCTAACGAGCCAATAGTGAGCACATTGGAAGGATCTAACAAGACAATGCAAGCAGACAGAGAGCGGCATGTTGCCACAGCAGGGCTCCATGTAGGAAAAGAAATGTTGAAAGCACTGTTGCCCTCATTCTGTTATAAGTAGTGAGCGATACATGCTGTTGGCGTTTGAATGTTAACTCGAAGGAGCACAGATCTCTCTCCCATGTTGGTGACGAGATACGCTTTGATGGCAAACATTTGCACCTTTTTTAAACTTTCAATCTTTTGTTTCATTGGCTTAGATTTCCTGAGCCACTACCCAGGGCTGCAGATCACTCATCGACCTGTTAAATGTCAGAGCTGACTCTCTGATGGCCCTTAACCCTCCAATCCCAGTGCAGCCAGGGCCCCGCACTGTCATACATGGCACGTTGGACAAACGACTCCATTTACGGAATGACTGTAGATTGTGAATCATTCAGAGGCATTTAAAGGGTATTCTATCGGCAAGTTAGCGATCTGAAACAATCGTAATGTTCTTCTCTTTTCCTACATGCCGTGTCTAGATGACAATAAGATTATGTTAATTTCTCCTGTGTGCTGCTTTAATCTGGTGTCATCTGTTCTGTAATATTGCCTTCCTGACAGCGGGACCATCGGGCCGTGAACAAATCTTTCTGACGTACCACAAGGAACTAATGATGTTCCTCTTCCTAACCGGCTGTCATATCCCATTCTCTTTCTCCCGACATGACTGACTTTATCCTTTTTCACAGCCTCAATTGAGTATTTAAAGGTTGAATTGTAATTTCTGAAGAATAGAAATAGGTGAAATCATTGGTAAATGCCAAAGTCTAACTATAAGATCTTTTATATTGACAATATTGATCTTGATAAGGAAACATACATTCTTTCCTTGCCTAATGACACATTTTGGGCCAAATCCTATCTTATCTATCTGCCCTGCCTATCGATTCATTGGACTATCTAGATACATGCTGCATCATACCCTTATCTTACACATATTATCAGCTACATTCTTATTTTATTGAAAGTGATGAAATGACAACAGCAAACTCATTTATTAAGTCATCAGTGAAGTCATTCACTTGTGACAGGTTGAAGCTGCCAGAGAAATGACATCATTCATAATCAAGACGTTCTGTGTTTCGCCCTCTGCTCTGATAACATACTGTTACTGTCTGGAGCAGAATATGTCAACGATAGAGCCGATTGTTGGCTTTTCAATGCTCTGGATGAAGGACAACTTGGTCATCATCAACAAACAAACACACCTGCTTTTTTAAGCAATAAGGTTAATGTAAGTGATAAAAAAAACATTAACATCTCAGGAGAGATGAATCCTGAATTTAAATCTGAGCACAACGTAAATTTGGATATTACATTTCCTTCAAACGCTAGAATATTTGTTAGAACTCTTTTTGGTATTTGTTTTTTTTTTATCTTGAAAGCTTAGTTTTTGGACGGACAAGTATTCTTTTTCAATAAGGAAGCCAACTCCATCTGCTGATGAAGATCACATGGTTTGATTTAAGCTGTTTTCAAGCTCAAGAACAGACTGATGCTCATCCAGACAAGTTAGTGATGCAAGTTCTCCTATAAATATTTGATGTTTACATTATTAAACCCACATACTCTGAGGGACATTATCAAGTTGTTTTTTTTGTTTTCTTTTTTTTTGTATTTGAAAAAAACTCTTTGCTAAAGACTAGCCAGTTTGAAGGCAAAACCCCTAAAACTTGCAAGTTAAACTGCATTTCAAACCTGACTGGCCATTCCACACAACACTTTTCTAAAAAAAAAACTACTTTTTAAAAGAGATCAAGTATAAAGCCCAGAAGAACTTGAATTCAACTTTTTAAATCTGATAATGATTAGTTGTAAAAACAATACGGTACCATGCAGAGCCAGACAACATAATATATATATTCATACAGACTGCTCTGTGTGATATGATTATGGCAGAACATCAGACAGCCCTAGGGCTGACATCTTATGCATATGTGCTTATATTGGATTTCCTAGCAACCATTATCACGGCACATTCCTTCCAGCACATAGAACATCAAAATTTCCCTCATAAAACTTTTTAGTAGTTGAACTAAAAGCACACATTACATGCTCAAATCATATTAAAATGCCACACATGGTACGAACTCCTGACGTCGGAAAAGTCTGCCCATGTATAATTTCATTTCATTTAAAGAAGTAAAGAAAAAAGAGACAGAGCTTGGACCCCATAGATGGAGATGGCAGCTAGACAGTAGAAAAGCACTGCTGTTTGCTTGTGGAAAACCCTGAGAACAAAAGCACAAGCATCCATCAGGCTGCTGTTGAATAGAGCTCCCCCCTGGGGAGCCAGGGCAAACAGGCCTCTCCTCTCTCTGCCTCCGCTGCAGCACTTGCTACATAATAAGGATAAGCCCTCCCAGCTATCCGACTGTGCACACAGAGTAAACAATTACGACTCTTTTTCATGCTGGGGAAAGAGCTGGAAAGCTTCAGTTGTTATTCAGCTCCCACCCAGTGCTGCTGTGTTAGAAGACAAGAGGGAGTACTGAAACGTTACCCTGACCTTGCTGGCAGAGATCTCAGGAGCTCTTTCACGTCTCATAACGACAGGGGTAACTATATTTGCTGCATACAGTCAGAGGGTAATTGTAGATTTGAATCGTCAGCCTAACCAAATGACACGTGGAGCTAGAAATACCAATTAAGCGAGCAATGAGGACAGCAAGGGGAGTTTGAGCAGGAAGTGTTTGTGTAGGGTTTGCTGAGCAGCTGTGTGATCCTGTGTTTGGTTATACAATGAATAAGTCATAACTTTTAAATTATCTAGCTGGATATTTTGCAAAAGTATTGTGGAGGCGGCTGCTGGTGGTGTGGGTGTGGGGGTCCCTGAGACTTCTCACCACAAAACCAAATGCGTTGGTAAATGGGATGAACACACAACTTGGTGATGCTGAGAAGTTCCTGCTGGGTCATATGAGTGAGGGATGGGAATGATAAGAAAGGCCGAATTAAGTGGTTTAGCTGTAAGCCCTATTTCTTCACTCTTCACACAGCAGGGGTGCTTCAGTGTTCAGAGAGACCGTCTCATAAGCAAAAAGGTTGCAGGTTCAATCTCTGTGGGAGCCGAGAAGTCCCTTCATTAGTCAGTCATCAGCAGAGTGCTCGAGCGAGATTTTAAACCCCTACCTGCTCTCTATAATTGTTAATTGTCTGGATAAGAGCAATTCACCCCTAAATACCCTTACATTGCACCAGTAGGCTTAATGAAAGTTGAAATTGAGAGACGACTTCATCGACGACTTATTCCCTCTCCTGTTTTCATTTGCAAGGAGAAGAAAGATCTCCGTTTGTTTTCATCATCCAGTCTACGAAGCCTAAGCACTCCTTCTCACACTCCCACTGGGGAATTAATCACAAATCAATGTGCTATTTATTACTACACATGCATCTTCGATATGTTGCTGCCATTCCTGGTGTTGCTTGTGATTTTCCTCTTATCCGCGCCTGCTTGGAGGTTGCATTTAGAATCCCACTTTGGAGAGAAACCGTCATTTTTGACACAGTACTTTCAACTAAGCAGTGGCCTCCATTTTAGTACATTTAGATAGTTTATGATCCAAATAACAGTCTTAAAATGACAGATCCATTGTAAACTCTGTATGCAGAGCTTCCTGTGTGATGTTTCTGGGACTAAATACAACATATCATTGGTGCATTCCACGGTGGCCATTTGCGGCTACATTTGCCCAACAAATAGTTTCTCTACAATATTATTCACGTGTAGATTTTATTGAGGCTCATTTCTACGAGTGTGATGAAAAAATAATTTGTAAGTCATTATAATGAGAAACTTACTCAAAACAGCGACTTAGTATTATGAAATAATGACCTATTTTCTCACAATAGTGAAGGGTTTTTTTTCTACTTCTAAAGCATTAAGCATGAGAAAAGAAATATTATCTTGAGAAAGTTGTCATTTTAATGGCTTATTTTATTTTTTTCTATTCATCGCATTGGTGGAAATGGGCTTCCATAAGATTGGCTTGGATTTGTATGGCAGGAAACTGAGTACAAAGGGAGAACTTCAGTCTTTAATGCAGAATGTGACATTTGTAGTTGATGGCTTGTATCAGGTAACAGCTTAGGAGGACTCAAGGATGCAGAGACTCACAGGGAGGTTCTTAATCAAAATTATTTTAATCTGAAAACAGATCTAACTAATTAGCAAAGGTACCGTTTAAGGGACAGACAAACTCGGTAGTCGTGGAACAAAAAAAGATCAAAATACAAGGACCACTCTAGAGAGTAATTCTGGACTGCTCACTTGGAAGACAAGACAATCTGACAGAGGAGGAAAGGAACACAGGGTTTAAATACAAAAGGGAGGGGTAGACAATTAGACACAGGTGAAACACATTAGGGAGGAGAGGCAATCACACACACCTGAGGGAGAAGGCTTGACAGGACATGGGGAATAGTACACCACAGAATTTCAACATAAGGCGGGAAACACTGATTGACCCTAACAACAGACACATGAACACTACTCGACCCTGTGAGCTTGGACAGATACGCCATTTTTACGGCAACAATTGAAATGTCTCTGTAATATGCGGACATTTAATTCTAATTTGGCCAGCTGCCCAGGAAAATACGAGTACAAATCATTCAACAACAAAGTGAGCAATAGAACGTGACCATGGAGTGGAGGATAAATCCTGCCTTCAAATAGACCTATTGCCATCCTTTATTCTTTAAAAGATAAAATATTGGTACCTCCTGTGCAATTGTCTCCTATTTTATTGCAAGGTAAGGATTGTATGAGTGTCTCTTTCTTTTACCCTTCCCTTAGAGCTCTGAAAAGATGAAAGGGAAAAGCGCATGTACAATTTCAATAAAGGTTGACGTGCCAGTTCCAGACTACACTGTCTCCCAGCTACAGCAGGACTCCAATGGGTGTCCCATTATCTTCTCTGAGATGATGAACTCAAACTTAGCCAGTTTTCCAGCGCCGACTTGGCATTTGAAAGGAAGACGAGACCAAGAGCAAGAGGAGATGGTAAAGTAGTCAGTAACCACTTTGACCATATCAGATGGAAGTTACTTGAAATATTCTGCCCATGAGGCCAGGGCATCTTATAGGAATGTGATGTTTGGTAGAAATGCTATTTTACAGGTGTAATGCTAAATGACAGTTTGCCATGAACAAGGGAAAAAAATGACTTATATCTGGATTTAAAAGTCATGTTACTCATACCGGCAAGGCTGATTTAACTCTGTCAATAACAAGGCCTCAGGCTGTATGTTTCCTTTCAAAAAAAAAAAAAGAAGCTTTTTGACCTCAACATCACATGGTTGTTATCACTCAAAACTCATGCTGAGAGATGGGGAATATTTTTCTTACAGGTATTACCTGAGATCAATCCACTTCTGTGTTCATCCCAGTGGAATGAGAATCTGGACATCCTTGGCTTTTTGCAGTCTCCCTGGTTATTTTCACTCAAGTGCAGAGCTCTATGAATGCAAACAGGCAGTCAAGATGATCAAGCATCAAATAGGATGGCATTAAGTCAGTTGAATTAATCAGGATTATAAGTAAATAATTGAAGATTGGCAATTAATTACATTTGTTTCATCTCTTGAATATCCTGTTTGATTTCGTTTGGTTTGGTCAACAAAGCTTTTGAGACCATTGTTGTGTAATTTGTGTCCTTCCAGTGATAACAAATAGTTTCCTTTAAGACCTTTAGGCAAGCATTTTAGTTCCCTAAACGTAACCAACCCTTATCTCGGACCATAGTGGATGAAAAAATACCTCTATTTCTTAATATATTTCGATATTTTATTCAAGGAATGTACTGAAGAGCAACATAATCATGGAGAACAGTCAGGAAAAAACAGAAGAATATAATTCTTAATTAATATTTATTTGACCAAGTTCATAGATTTAAAGAATCTGTTTTTGAGAGAAACCAAGCTAAGATATCACACTACTTGTTTAGGTAATAGAGGAAAAGATTTCATTTAAAAGGATACTCTTGTCTTGGATGAAAGACATAGATGTGACCCTCCCCTTAACCATGACCTCTACCCATCCTGGGGCTTTGTTGCTTTGTAAACTACATCCCATTGTGCAGTTGCTCAGATCTTCTCATACTGACATGGAGGGGTTTAATTTAAATGTACTTTAAAGCCTGCAGCATGTCAACAAGGCACCAATGGTTACCTTGTGCGAGGATCAGAGCTTTGAACTCTCTCAGGGAGGCCAAATCCTTGCATGCATTCTGAAGATAAAGCCATGAGCAGCATGCAAAATAAGAAAAAGCCGCTTGATGCAAAATCAATGGAACATAATCGCTCAAAAATTAAGTATGTAAATGCACACATGATCCTGGTTCAATCAAGGCTGTCAAATGGTTTACACCTGATCAGCGTTTTTTAAAATCATATTTTTGCATTACCGCGTTACAGTAATCATAAACTTAAATCTGGAGTGCTGAACCATAATTCAGCAAGCATCTGTTACCTTTAATGCTGGAGTATGTAATTTATTTTGGTGTAACTGGACAAAAAATCCATGATAACCTTTGAGAATAGTGTAATTCAAGTGGTCTGATAAAAGACTAGATTTCTGCACCTCTTTGTGTATGTAGCTGTGTGTGGCTGTGTACGTAGGCTACCCGGGATGGGTACTTTTTGCCAGTCAAGGATCAGACAGAGGGTGTTTTTGTTGGCTGTTCTACAAAGATGGTGAAAAACTGATACAACAGCGGATATCCCAGCAGGAAAAGTTGCTCTTACGGCACACTGCATACATGGTGAAGCAACATGAAACAAAGAAGACCTACATCTTAAAATGACCATGAACCCTTCTTAAGGGTTCCATAACTGTGAGAGGGTGGGGGGGAGCTATGGAGCAGAAACAGGACAAACAGGGAGCGGCAGGGGACCGGAGTTAACAGCTATCCTGTGGTGGCTCACCCCTCGCAAGGCGTTTTAGCGTGTTTTCCAAAGCAACCATAATGAGAGTAGCCTTAAGTATGGGCCAAAGCGTACAAAAGCTAGAGGACAGGTGGAATTTATGTTGTCACCGGCATGTCAACAGTGTTTGTGTAATCACACCTACTGCCAGAAGGGGTAGAGAAAGGTCCTTCAGGTTTAAGTTTAAACAGCCTGTCGTCAAAGTCTACCTGTGATTTCTCTCCGAGTTTGAGCGTGTCTGGTGAATGATTATTACTAATCAGTAAAACATTGATGTCTCCATGCCTCCTGAACAAGGTTCAACCCTTTAAACTCCCTTCATCAACAACAGTCCTGTCTGTTCTTGAACAGTAGGTAGATTAACATGCAAAACAAGTAGCAGTCAGCCTCCAAAGGCATTGAACCTCGTCATTTTTTCGAAATGTGGCTGCAGCAGAACTAACACTGTAGTACTCATTAACTGAGACCTTAGATTACTAATAACATTCGAAATGTGGCTGCAGCAGAACTAACACTGTAGTACTCATTAACTGAGACCTTAGATTACTAATATTTTATCAGTCATTTTACTCCTGAAATAATTAAAAACAAATAAATAAAGAAGACAAAAACAAACATACATTGACATTTATCAAGGGCAAATAACAAAGCTCAAGGACTTATCTATGATATTCTTTTGGCACTATATTGCCTTTGCGTGGAAAATATTTGAGCATGGGTAAGAACGGTCTTAAGCAACCTTCCCTCTTGAGCCAACCTTCATTTTTGCAGCTTCATCAATTCCATGGATGCAGGGTGTTATAATTCAAGCCGATATCTGTGACCCAGAGGAGTCCAATACGTCTTTGCACATACACTCATCATCCACAACATTAAAACACAGTTGAAGGGCATAACACTGATTGTGTTGCTGCAATGTAATATTATACTGGCAAACCCTGTATCCTGGCATTCAGGTAGATGTTATTTCAGGAGTAAAATTCCTCAAACCCCATTGCAACAGTACTCCCTGAGGACAGTGGTCCCCTCCAGCAGGACACGGCACCCTGTAGCACCAGAAAAAAACTACTCAGGAGCAATGACATGAGCAGTGAGAAGAAGCTGGAGGAGTTGACCATTCTTCAAATTCCCCTGATTCCAATTCAATCGGGCATGTCCAATCCATGGGGATCCACATCTTACAGCCCACAAGACTCAGGATCTGGATCTGTTGCTAACATCCTCCACACATGTCCATCGTCTGAAGGTTAGTCTATGTTTTGACAGGTAAGAACTAAATCTGATTGGATTATAACATTCCAGGCACGTCTTCTTATGTTCAATCAGATTTGGAACTGGGGAATTTTGACGCCGACACCTTAGACTCTTTGTCATGCGGAGTTGGAGCATTTTTTGTGGCGTGGCAGCACACATTGTCCGACTGGAGGCACCAATGTCATCGGGGTGGGCTGGTGCCATGGAGGGGTTGCTTTTTCTGCCTAGGGTGTTTACATGGATCGTCTACATGGATGCCAGGATCCTGGGTTTCCAAGCAGAACTTTGCACTGTAGTGATAAAAATTAGTGTTATTCACACCAGCTAACAGTGGTTTCAATATTTGGTGTAAAGTAAAACACAAAGCCAGATTACATTGGAGTAATCAGTCACTTTGTATATGGTCAAAATGTCAAATTTTAAATATCAATGGTATTAGGCAACTTGGAGATGCTGGTGCACCAGCCTACGTGATGGAATGTGATCACATTTTAATTGTAGTCAAAATCAGTTTTACAGACAACTTTTCCAAGAGGCCCTGTCTACATAATTGGTTTCATAATTTTGTTTACATTATTACATGATAAAGGCTTTGGAAAGGCCAGGGGATGTTTGTGCCTGTTCCACAATAATGAGGCAAAATGTTCAACTGGGAAACAAATGAGCACACAATAAAATAAATGCAGTTATTTCAAAGTAGGAACAAGCACACATGTTATGAGCTATATTTAAAATGCAGGCAGTGATTATGAAAAGGAAGGGTTGGCAGTGTCATCATGTCTGGTTTACAGTGCTGCACCTTTGCATTTTCTGGCTTTAATGTTAGTGGAGACAAATGGGTGTCTGATAAGGGGGAAGCTACCAGAGAAAAAATGAGAATAGGTCATCTATTTATAAATTTGAGCTTCGTTAGTCTTACTTGCTGTGTTTAACACGATCCCAAACTAATGCCTCACTGTAAAAAAAACCTCAAAACAAACAAAAAACATGTGTCTCTTGACTAACTCAGCAATATTTTATCTTTAAGTCTGCCCACATTCCCAAATTTGGTTACACGTCATGGTTTCTTTTTCTCCTGGAATCATATCTGTCCATGGTCAAAGGTCAAATTATTGGAGGTGGAGAGGTTGAAATTGTTTTCAATAATCTGAAGAAACCCACACGGAGCAAATATTGGACCTAATAAAAAAAAAACTGGTGTTAGAAAAGGAGAAGGAAGGAAATATTAGATTAGAGTAGGAGAACACTGGACTATAATGTATGGGTAGAGGTTGCATCAATGATGACCTCATTATTACAATATCAAGAAAATAGGAAATACAAAACAGCGACCTCTTCAAAATGGTTATATGCATGTAAATGTCCCCAGTCAAAGGTGCATATATGTACAGTATATGCCATCATTTTTACGTGCTGAGTCTGTGACCGCCAGTTCAACATTAAAATGAAAATAGTGTTTTACAAATGAACAGACAGCAAATTCATGGTTTTCTCTATTCCATACGTGAGGCAGTTTTTTTTGTTTGTTTATTTTCTCACATTAGTCTTTGATGTCGGACTCGCCCCGGGTGTGTAAGCCAGGGGGAAATACATTCTCAAAACAAAAGCAATTTCAGCAAGATCACATACCTGGAGCCAATTCTCCCACACTACACCTATTCACGATGATTAGTCTGTGTTTGTCCGAATGGAAACATTGTGTAAGCCTGCGTTGTTTCTTTAAGAGAAGGAAAGAATGAATTTCCTTGGTTTAGCCCACCAAACAAACTCTTGCCCTGCTTACTCCTTACTCTTACTCCTGCTTTATCAACTGTGATGTTTTCCTCCTGCTGCTACGGCTGCTGTGAGTTGTTTTGTCTGATGTTTCAGCTGCCCTGTACTTTCACATCTTCACTACATGGATTCCTTTCCGTTTACAATGAGGTCAAATAATAGTTTAGTAGTAATAATAGTACAGTTTAGAGGAATTCATACTTTTCTCGAGATTTTCCTTTTCTGCTATACTTTCCACTTTGAGTCCACTAAATTTTATATTTTACATTTAAAGCCAATTTTTTTTCTAATCGCTCAACATTAAATGATCGGTTCTCAGCCTTTATGATTTCAGTGTCTTTTACCAAAGCGCTGTTCATTTTGTAAGCTATTTTACACCTAATCTTAATCTTATTTTAAGTTTTCTCTGTGTAAATTCCATTCAGGCTGTGTTGTGGTCATTATCTGGTGTTGCGAGAGTAGCATGGTGAAACAAAGTGGCCAGTACGCAGTCTAGCAGTGCTTTAAATATACTGTAATGCTGTATTCACGTGAGGTCTGAAGGTTGGAGTTTCCAAGTTGTGATATTATTGTTTAGTCTTTGTTGTGTTCATTTACAATCTTCCTTAAAGATGGTTTGTAAATTAGCCTTTTAACGTTAGGAGTGTGCTAAGAGTGTACTTGATGCTGCTCTAGTAAATTCCATAAACAACTAAAATATAGCTTAGAATAGCTTTACCTGATTTCTATCTATCTAGTTTAAGCTAAAAAGAAATTACATTTCTAACTAACCTAGTTCACTCTACATGCGCAGCAATAGTCATTGATACCATATTTCACTGTACATTTGATCAACCATTAACCAAATATATGACTCTTACCCACCATAACTATGCATTTACAACATCAAGTCAGTGTTATGGCTGCAGGCCTTCATGTTACCTCCTCTCCTCCTCCTCCTCCTCCCTGACTCTAACCCGTGTCTGACTATGTTAATTAAGCTGTGTCAACCCCAACATCCCATTGGTTGGTCGGGTCACATCTCTTGCCTGTCCACCACCTGCTGGAGCCTGATTGCTGCAGTGCTGCCTAAGTAAAAACAATCACTGGGTGTCCAATTAGGAAGTCCAAAATCTTGAGTAGGCCCAGCATCTTTCAGTGAAGGCACCTCGTTCAGCTTGTTAAGAGTACATTAAACACATTTTTTATACGTACATACGTTTTGTATATACTGTATGTATCGACTCGATGTTTAAGGGTGTCAAGGTTGTTTGGATTTTTGGACATGACTGTCGTTTAAAAGCACCTGGTGGTCAATTTCTGTTATAGGTTTGCTAAATGCCCTTGTTTGCACTTGTTCTTAACTCCAAATAAATCATTTTACTTAACCAATTCTTATGTAATGTGGTTTCCCTGGGACGTGACTGTCAGTAACTCGTGTTAGAAAATGACCTCAGAATTGCTGAGGACAGCGGAAAGTGTAAATATTACGACTTCACAAGTTGTCAAGCTTAGTTGAGTGGCATCTTGTTAACTGGAACTAAAACTACATTTTGTCATAGCTTACAGTATCATACATTAGTTGAGTTTAGTACCGCCAAACTAAATATTTTATAGAATAAACATAATAGCAGGTTTTCCTCCTGTTCATATGTAGATTTGGATACATCCTTATTTGACATTAATGCGCTGCCATCTCTGCTGTTTAAAAATGCTGTCCTGTTCTCATCATGATAATTACTCCGCTGCAGATAATATATGTGTCCTTTGGCCTTTCACTTTCAGAGGAAGTTAATACCATGCTTGATGCTCTGACTTTATTGGATCATGAATTTTGAGGTGTAATTGTGCGTGCCATTTTTTAAATTAGCAAGTTATTATAGGAGGTGGCTTTGCAGATACGTGTTGCTCTCCCACTTACTCCCAGCGACAGAGATAATATGTCTAGCACGAGTAATAACACCTCACATATCCATACCCACTGCACTCAAACTTCTAACTCATGTACACAAGTTGAAAACAGGTCGCTGACACTTCCCCCAGTCTGTTTTTACTCTCACTGTTTTATTGTTTCGACATAAAATGGCATCTAAACTGTGATTTCCCACACTACTTTCAATACTGTTTATCCCTGAAACCTGATTTCACAAGCGGCTCCTACACAGATATACTTAATAAAATGAGCTTGAACTCAGAGAGAGCTTATGCGTGGGCACAATTAGGATATGACAAGTCCCTACTAGGAATTTCCAGGAAAAGTGTTGAAATTATATACAAGGTGGAATAAAGGCGACAAAAAGGATTTTTTGATTTAATGTTTTTGCTGCAAATTGCAAACGCAGCCATGTACAGTTTGTCCAGGCTTTCTTTTACGCCGCTGGAAACATTCTTTTTGTGTGCTCCAAATGTATTTTTTCCAGCTATAAAGAGGCAGAAGAAACTTGAGGTCAGTGACGGAGACGAACTGAAACACAGTTCTGTACAGAATCTTAAAGTTAGAGACGTTTTTCTCTTCTCATACAGTTTTTTTGGGAGGAGATTTGTGATGGCAAAAGTCAAACATCAGCCCAAAGAGTATTGAAAACAAACAACAACAACAACAACAACAAAAAAAGCCAGTCTTTCTTGAATTTACACAGTAGCACTTTGGAGGTGTGAGGCAACATGATCACCATTTTGACTGAAAGTGATTCTCTCATTCAGACATGCTCTCAGTACGGCAACAGCACAGATACAGAAAGAGTCTTTCAACTGTGGATTAGGTCCAATGCAACCTGTTCCCATCTCAGCTTGTTGCATTTGCAGTGCTTTGTCTGACACGTACCCCTTTCACGTGTCATCCAGATGAGCATAGAACAGTTTGGTGTTGTTGGTCAAAGAGGTGTCCTGATGCACTGCGGGGCCTTTGGCATTCATGTTTGACCTGCAAAGGCCCCGCAGTGCTTCATGTGTCTTGTACTGTCACACATGGTGTAGGTCAGGTTTAAGAAATGAGTGTAGTTTTGAATAAGATATGAGATATGTGATATGTAAGATATGTGAGTGGCTCAAAGTATGTTGCGCTTTGTCATATGTTCAAGTTGTCCCATACAGATGCAGACGACTTTGTATTGAAGGTACATTAAACTTTTTCCTGTCTTTTAATCATAAATGGGATCTGAAGGGCTGTGACAAAACTTTGGTATATGAAAAACTGGCCATGAGTTCTTTACCATCCAATGTCAATCCAGTCTTCCTCTATCAATTTCTCTTTTCTGCAACTCTCTGCACATACAACACATAAAGCAATATAATGTGGGACCACCACCTCCACCAACCTAAAGACAAAATCAGACAAGCCATAGCGTCAGTTTATAACTATGGTACACAGTATAACTTTAAATCAACTAAACCAAGTGTGTAGTGTTTGGAAGAGATTATGGATAATAAGTCGTGTAATAGTAGGTCAATGCACGTGATTTTTTTTGTGTGATTATATAAGATTTTTCAGTGGGAATGTGTGACATTCAGTAAAATCTAACAGAAATCATCCCAAGTGTTATTATTCAAAACTAAGGGACTGTAAGTTTGGCTTCACTGGATGGTGTTTGAGCAGTACGACACTTTTGAGAACACTATTTGCGTGACATCTCACACATTTTAATCTTTAGGCCATCATGTGACTTTGGCTGTCTAAGTTACATGACTTATGACTGCAGTTTGTATGCGTATTGTATAGCTTATGCTTATATATGTTAAAACGTATTTCAGTTGCTTTACATAAGTCAGAACTTGTGAGCATTTTAATCAAAGTCCTGTGTATGTTTGACCCATCCTCCACCCCAAACTGTCCTTGCTTTTCATAGTCAACTGACCTTTGTTTCTCCATTGAAATTACATACGGGGAGCTTCGTGTGGATGGCAATACATTCAATATAAAAAGCAAAAAGTTGACCATGTTTACATCAGCCCATTTTACCTTTTCTTTGCCCCGTAAAGCCCACTAAATTACTTTTCTTTTGTAAAGCCCTGTTTTAAAAAGACTTTATTATTGTGAGAAGATTTTTTTTTTTGAGTCTAACACCACGGGACAGAAGATGTCGTATGCCTCAGAGCTTGTAAACCTCCTTAAGGTGAATCTAAATTTGTGATTCTGGGTGTTATAAATAGAATCACTTGTTCAGCTTTCGAAACGAATGTGGAAATGAAAGCCCAATGGTTGCTTATTCACGAGAAGGAATTAACATAAAGAAAACACAGCACATTGATTATTCAAACATGCTTAATTAGATAATTATGTTGGTAGGGCTCCCTATCTTTATAAGTGACCTTTTTAATTGATGGTTGAGTGTGTTATGGTGAAACTATTTAGCATAATGTAACTTTGCTATTTCCCTGTCAAATGTTCCAATCATGTTGTTGTAATACAACACTTGTTTGTCCTCGACTGTGCTTTGTGCCTGTTGGCATGAGCAACGCTGACCTAAAGATTCAACATCGTAACGCAGAAGACGTCCTTATTAAAGGAACCAAGGCTGCACTAAAAAACAATGAGTGTGCTGAAATTGAACATGATCAGAGCATCCCTCTCATTTAGCAATAATGCAACTGGCCATGTATTATTAACCTGGTTATTTGAGAGTGCTGGACAATATTTCCAGCATGATGCACAGCATTGCGGTCAGCATTAATGATGAGGAGAGGACAGTACTATTTAGATCTCTCTGGATGTTTAAAGGAGAATTCTGCTGTTACGACCCCAAGTCTAGGGTTGGAGATCCAACGTGAAGGATCGCCCACGCGTCCCACTCCCAAGAAATCCAGTTAGAAATCAGACAGCTTCATTAACTTCAGATGACAGCAATGGGCAAAATAAGAAACGAAATGATTCTGAATGACGCTTTTTGAAGACATTTCATCTCTCATGTAAGAGGCTTAATCAGTTCTGAACTGTTGAGGCTTCTTAGATGAGAGAAACAAGACCAGTTGCTACAAATGAACTAATAGAATTTGTTTCATACTATATTTTCACAGTTATCAGCGTCAACAAAACAAGGGTGTTTCACCGTTGGTGTGTACTCGATGTTACCAGACAATGTATTATTACACTTACAACATTTCGGGCTTGTTAGGTGAGAAAAGATTTATCACCGACATACCCCTGTGCATCATATAGCCTTGAGCTAATCGTTCCAAGCAATCAGTCCTCGTACTGGAGTAATTTTCAGAAAAAGAGATGTATTTTGTGAAGTTCTCACACCTCGAAGTTCTGGAAAAAAGAGATATCCACAGATATCTGGTACCACTTTGTTGTTTTGACAAATCAAATCAGACAAATTATTATTGAAATCAAAGAGCTTTTCTTTGGTCTAATTTAGTGTTAAACATTTCTGGAGAAGAACCTTACATGATGAGCAGTTTGTGATTTTTTTTTTTTTAAATGCCAAGGAACCCGTCAGTAACCTAGATAATTATGCAGCAAATTCTGATGGTATCGCTCCATTTGGTTCCCTTGGTAACACAGCGCATGTTAACATTGGACTTGAATAAGGGGTTAAACATAGAGGTGTAATTTAGCAGGTTGTCATTAAAAGTGAAATACCAAGCACAGTCTACTTGATAAGCCGTTCCTATGTAGCGACCTCTTTATTTCATACGTTTGATAATACGTGACATTTCGGATCTGCAAGGTGTTAACTAGTTTTGCTCAGCCCTGATATCTCACAATCAATCTGTGCAATACTTTGGAACATAAAACCACAAGTATACAAAGCCTTGTCTCCTATTGGTTTGGTGCTCTTTCACCATTCAACAGTACTGTGCTTGTTATTACCACACTTACCTCCCAACTATCGTTGTCAGATTTGTCAAGGTCTTGTGCTCGAGTTGTAGCAAACATTCGTGAGCAGGAACGAATGCCTTACCACAGTGTTTCTAATCATTCTAAACAAAAATAACAAAAATTTGAACAGAAAGTTATTATCCAGAGTTTATTTAGTAGGTGTAGCTTCAAAAGAGTACCTTTGAATAGTTAATGAATTGAAAAATGTGTAAAATAATAATGATATAAAATATAAAAATC
>KV751334.1:31024451-31057820 GCA_001698575.1 Mola mola
ACAGCGTCATTACCCACTGACTACAAAGGGCTTCTTCTCTCTGGTGACTCATAATATGATCACCAGCCCCTGGTAGTCAATGTTTGTGGGCGCGCGTAAGAGACATGGCTTTATTGTCCTCATAGCTCATTAAAACTCTCCTCTGAGAGATGCAAGAGCAATAAACACAGCAGCAGCAGGCTAAACACTGCCGTCCCTTTGCCGACCACCATGACGGCAGGATCGATGGTCTCTGCGGCCAGTGCGATGGCCACAGGGTCACTCATCACATCAAGCAGCCGATAACGTGGAAGGATGCAATTGTGGCCACCTGAATGGGTTTTTAATTTGAGCTTTGTATTGGAAAGAGCACTGCGGTACCGCCCCCAGAAACTACCAGTCAGCCTGGCGTGTAGATTGACCTTGGAGCAGAGGAGTTGAAGTTCCTTTGTCAAATCTTTTCCAATTTCCTCAGAGAAGCTCAGCACATACTGTACAGTAAGTGTTTGCCTCAAATGCTTTGAGTCAGAGTGTTACACATTTTAGCTGCCAGATTAGTGGACAGTGAGATGACATGAGAGCAAACTGCAGGAGTAAACACATACAGAGTTAAAACATCTTTGGCAGTGTTTTGGTACCAAGTTCATATTTAATGTCATCTTCACTATGATCACTGCTGTAGTTTAGTTTAATCAGCAGATACTAGCATGGCCACATTTTCTAATCACCATTGAACACAAAGTAGAATTTTAGGTGGGAGTGATGCTGAATTTCTTAGCAAATTTAGAAAATGTATCAATCAATGTAATAGTTCAATGTTGGCCAAAATAAGCAATAATGCATGCACATACTGTACACTGGATTCATATAACCCCCCCCTTTGCCATTAATTTTCTACCCTAAATCTGTTCAAGAGATGCTATGTAAAACTTGTGAATGTCTTTTAATTCTAAGTGAGAAAGAAGTTCTAATTTACAAGTCTGCCATTTTACCAGCAGTAGCTGACCTACGATCCCACAATGTTTTATTATTATAGCCTAAATTCACAGCCTGACCGTCCCTGAAACGATGACCTGCGCTCTGCACCTTTAATTGTGTCCATATTTCATTATTCACCTTGTTACATACAATTTCTTCGACCTGGGCAAATGTTGTTTTGGCTGCGGTGAAGAAAAAAAGTCGGCATCTGCCACGTGAAATAGCATGGGATCAATTAGTTTCCAGCCGGGCTTAAATAGCTATCTTGTCCCAGTAATAATAGCATCACATGCCTCTGTTATTAACTCTGTTATTTCAAAATTTCATCTCCCATCTTCCATTTTTCTCCACCAGACATAGTGGCCTCTTAATTAAACTCCAATCGTCTATCCGATTGTCTGCTTCACCTCTGGATTCTCGTTCATTTTATATTATAATCTTGATACTCTATTTTTCATTATTATTATTATTATTATTTGCATCAATATCTCTCGCCTGTTGTTAAGGCTAGAAAGCATTGGGAAAAAAATAACAATAAAACTAATATTTCAAAGCTGGTGATGAAGAGACAACATGAAGAGTTAATTAATCACTGAATAGTTTCGTCTTACAGTTCATCCTACGAATGATATGAATGGCTGCACCAAAAAATAATGTCAGTCATTAAATTCACCCAAAACCACGAATGTCATCCAGGTGGTAAAGCAAAGGAAAAGTGAGGGGATCACAAAATTGTAAACAAAAAATGAATTGCAACCCAAGTAACGGACCACCTGACCAAATGTCATCTGTAGACCCAGAAATGTAAAGAAAATGGGAGAAGATAATCTCCTTAAGTTGTAATAATTATAAGCAGCATAATGTGACTAAACACTTTGTTAAGTTTGTTCATTTCTGCCTGTTGGGGAGTGTTGAGTCAAATACGGCAGCGCAGATACGTCCTCCTCTTCTGCAGTCTTGAATCTGCAAACTGCAACATCAAAGCACATTGTCATTAAAGCAGTACAAAAGTGAACTGAGTCTCAGCTTCCGAGGACACCCTGTGGCCCAAGAAGACGTTATGAGCATAAGGGTAAATGTGTGGTGTCGCCTGGAAGCCCAGCTTGAGACGATATGCATAAACTCTCTAACTAATCATCTCTATGGGAACGACGACGCGATTCTTTGATGCAGACTCACCCTCACGTGAACTGAGCCGGTGACTAATTAATTTGTGGGCCATCTTTACAGCCAGCAAAGGAACAGCCCTGCTGATATGTGATTCAGAACGTCTCTGTTGCTTAGAAGGTATCTAGGAACAATTGAAAGCTTTTCTCCAGTTTTTTAAAGACCGCAAGATATTTTTGTTTCGGTATGTAGTTATTCAGCAGTCAGGCAGACAAGAAGGTCAAAAAAATGATAGGTGCTGCAGATTATTAATGACAACTCTAAGAAATCACAAACTGATAGATTTTAACTATTCATATATCTACAGCCTCTTTTATCCTGTTTCCAGACACATGCATTGTACAGTATGTACTGTACACATACGTAGATTATTTTTCCAACCATTTTGAAACAAAATGCTTCGGAATACTTCTCGTGGTCAATATGCTTGCAGCACATTATGAAAGTTTGTAGATAAATCAGCCTACATCTAATGTCTCAGCTGTAACCAGCAAAATGTCTGTCTGTACATTACGAGACTGTAATATTAATTATCCAGAGCGATTAACCACCGTGAAAGGCTTTCCAAATGCACTCATTATGGGACATTCAAATTCAATCAACCAGCAGGGGAAAGGCTATTATGGCCAGCATGGATTTTGACTACTGATTATATTCTTTGATGACTTCAAACCCCTAGCCGGTACATTATTTCACACATCTGGAAGGGGTAACAAAGTCTACCTTTTGCAACCAGAATTTCATTACCGCTTCCTTTTCTTGTGTGCTGAAGGTGATATGTCCTGTCAACCTTAAAACGTTTTCATAATGGACTGCACGGTGGTATGAAGGTTTTGCTTGGTGATGCGGTTTCCGGCCCAGTCCCAAAATAGGACCCACGGTATCACTGAATGTTTAGTCCGAAGGAGTACAGGCAAAGCCGTGTGGTCCTGGACATTGCCAGCCAGCAATCAGCGCTTGCATTTGAAGCAAATGAACATAAAACACAGGAGTAATGCATGCGGTCTCATCCAGACATGTCAAGTTTGACCAGTGCTACTCACAAATGGCTCCTGACCTTGTAACTTTAGATATTAGTGACCACTGGCTGACTGGAAATCCATGGTCAGCTGCAGTCAGAGCAGCATTAATTAGAAGTTGATTCAAGGCCTATCAGTGTGACATTTAGATAACTCTCCAAAAGTACAATTATCACAATTCCTCATCTGAGGCGCCAATCTGATTCCCATCTCACAATTTTGAGCGTATTGGATGCGCCCAGCATGTGGTACATTGTTCCTGTATTAAACGATCAGACTTTTACAATTGGAAACTGTGTCAATTACATTCTAGTCTAATTGAGAAAGAGGTTGGAGGCTACTTTTCATTTGGGTTGATAACCTTCTCGGAAAGATACACAGAGACAGAGCTCTTATCAGCCATATCTACTACGCACTGTCTCTGGAACTCGGAAGCCCTGCTTGTCTTTGATGTGCAACAAGAAATTAGGTTGTAATAAAGGAATTTCATGCTAATTTAGAATTACTCTTCCTCAACTGCAGTGTATGAAGGTTATTTGGGGCTAGATGCGATAGAAAGAAGGAAAAAGAACAATGCGAGTGTGATGCGTGCGTTTCCAACAAGTCCAGGCTCGAGCTATAATAGTGCAGCCTAAGCATAAAAGTTTCCTACCATTAATGCCATTTTCTCCTGTCAGGACTGCACTAAGTAGCGCTCGTACAAGATGCAAATGCAGTGACAAAAAGCATGAAGAATCTATTGAAAAGGTCGTAGGAGGTAATTATTTGCAATGATGTGTGAATCCTAATCTTATGTAATCTACACCGCAGTGCAACACAGCAGTTCTCTTTATCCCTGGCTTTAAACGGCTCGTATCCTGTCGTCCCAACCACATGGAAACAGGGAATGGAGTACACTGCACTAATCCCATTTTGGGATTTACTTACTCACTACCTCAGAATGCTCACTGCACCCTGACTGCGGAAATGTTTGCAAAAGGTTGGAAGTGGAATACCGCTCTGCAGTAAACTCTCCCCAAGGGAGAAGGGCTTGGCTGAGCAATGGTCCGCACTCTTCAAATACGTGTCACATTAGCATATCTGGCTGCCTACACAGACGTTAAATGCAGGTGAAGCCTAAGCAGGCCATTATCCTTTGTTTATAACACACAGGGAGTGTGTGCGTGCTCTTCATACAACATCAGGCAGAATGCTTTGCATACTCGTGTTTTTAATTGCCTGCTTGGATTCTGGATTCTGACCCATAATCTCTGTCCTCCGCTGCTTGTAAGCCATTTTTCTTTTTTGCTGTCTTTTACATGGATGAGGTTTTATTGTTTTTTTTCAGGCTTGTCAAGATGTTTGCAGAACACCAACTGCACAATGAACATAGATGTTCAGGTGCAATAGTATTTTGTTGATTTTGGTGCTGAGTCACAGAAATTTAACGAGCAATGACTGAATAGTCTTGATACTGTTATGGGTTCATTCTGACAAATACAGTCTTTTCTATTTTTTTTTTTTTTTTTTTAAATCTCAAAACCACCATGACTTTGCCCACAACTTGACTTTATCATCATGGAAGAATAACCAATATATCTCCGGGGACAGTCATTTCTGTGGATATATCTTTAATTGTACACATTTGAATCACTGCACTGAAATCACCAGAGCTGTGAGATTACACCAGAAAATGGAAAATTACACAGAAATCCTCCGTATATTGATGATATGACCAAGGATCATGATTAAATAACAACATCTGTTTAATATCAGTATAACACTATCAAGCAACCCAATTACATAGTCAACAAAGTAAGGATCAGAATTCAACCAGGAGCCAATTATTATTTGTGAACAACATTTTTAGGGGGCGGAGGTGGGGGTGGGGTAAATGGGCTTTCTTTTCCTGCTGCGTGTGTAAACACTGCCTAATGTTATGGCAAAAACAGAGAGAACCAGTCATTCACTACGTTAGCAGTGTGTTTGGCAACATCCAATTAGCGGTGACACGTCTAAACACACTAGCCGTGTGATAGAATGCTGATTACCATGCCACTGATGAAGCACAGTCAGGCTTTTGCCTGTCCTCTGTGTTCTTTCTTTTGACACTTACCTGACAATGTGATGAGTCTTTCATTCATTCATGGTACCTGCTAAAACATTTACAAATCAGACCGCTGCTGCATAGTTCTTTCTCCTCTATTTCACAAGTGGGTTTTGTTTGTAGGCTAGAGGATTTTAATTAGAAATAGGAGAGCATTTAATAATTCTGCAAATCACAAAATCGTGCCAGTAGATAATGCTAAGTGTATGATTAGCAGACAGTTAAACATTAATCTGTGATGTCACAAATCCCAAGTTCATGTTCAAGGCCATTTGGGCTTGGTTGGCCCAACATCTCCTCAAGCAGTAATAATAAAGCGTGACAGGATTTATATAGTGCTCTGCAAGTACTCAGAGATGCTTTAAATAAAATGCATAAACAATTACAGAAAACAAAACACTCAAAGACAAATACAGAACATGAATACAACATTTATAGGCTATGACAGGTCAGCTTTAGAGGCGATAGGAGTCAAGTACAGTAGGCTTTCTTGAAAAGGGGCGTTTTGAGTTGAATTTTAAAAGAGTGGAGTGAGCCTGAGTTGCGGAGAAAGGCTCAGGGCAGCAATGGCAAAGGGTTTGTTCCCCAAAGCAAATGGATGGCCAGAAACAAAAAGAAAAAAAAAAAAGGTGTTGAGCGAGATTATTGTTGAGATTATTTCAACTGACTCTGAAACTGCTGGAATAAAAGTTTTGCATACAAGACTGCCAAGGGCATGCTTGTCGTATTGGAAACAGTGGTTGGGATAAGGGTGCGCCAAACGAAGGAGTTCAAGTCATTTTCATGAGTAAATGTAAAATGGAGGTTCACTAGGACAGATTGGTGCAACATCAGTAGAAACGCAGGCTTTACCAAACCACCGAAGTGAAGACAAACCTGTGGTCGTGAGTTTAGCGTAGACTGGGATTGTGGATACAAGCAGAAATATAGAGTGGCTGAGCTCGGCCTCAGTTATAGGCTGAGTAGTTCAGAGTAGAGCCACTTCTGTGTCAGAGAGCCGGCTGAGGTGGTCTGATTAGGATGCCTCTTGGGTGCCTTCCTTTGTAGCCTTTTCAGGCAGCTTGAAATGGGTGAAGACCTTCGGCTAGACTTTTAAATGCCTTGGGATCATCCCCCAGGAGGAGGTAGAAAACACTACTATGTAGAGGAATGTCTGGAATACCCTGCTTAACCTGAAAGCGCAGTTACCCTGGCCCAAATAATGGGTGGATGGATGGGTGATGGATGGATTAATGGGTGAAAAGAACAGAGTGGATACTGTGTGAGTATCATAGGGAAGAAAAAGTGTGAATGAAAAAGAAAGCAAAAGTAGTTGCTGTGTCATTTTATCTGTGAACTTATCTTGAAGTGTTTAAATTTCAAACAGTGCAGTAGAAATAGCTTTTCATACATATCAATGAAAAATATCAATCAGTGGTTGCATTCTGGACCTCTGAGACAATTGTCCTTTGGGCAGGCCTGCGGACTCCCCTCATTCCCCTCAGACACACATAACAATATGCTTTATCTCACGGTCGAGGAAAATTATGCTGTCAAAGTTGTCTGCAAATTACGGTGGTGTTCAAAAGTCAGCAAAAGAGAAACGCACGAAAAATGCACTGAAATGTTTAATCTCCATTCTCATTCTCTTTGTTATAAGAAAGAAGAAAAGCTGCCGTTCGGGGGAGATGCTTCGTCACAAACCCACAGTTTTCACCCGTGTACATGATCTCATTCTGGGTGTATTCAGAAGTTACAGTACTGTTGTGATCCTTGCTTGGTAATACTGATATATGCATATATCGTACCTAGACTAGATGGGGAAAAAATGAAAACACTTAAAATGGAATAAAGGGTAAAAATGAGTCTACCTTTATAACTTTTATAAATGCTGTATCAGTTCAACATGGAAGCCTGTAAATGTATTGCTTCTCCTTCAAACTACAGCTTTTCTTCTTATAACAAAGACAAATAACAAATGGCTGTTCAATGAGAATGGAAATAGAACATTTCCGCGCGCTTTTCTTACAGTTTCCTTTTGCTGACTTTTGAACACCAACATACTTTGCAGACAACTTTGACAAAATCATATTCTTTGACTGGGAGATAAAGCCTGTTTTTTTTGTGCGTCTGAGTAGAAGGATGAGGGGAGTCGACGCCTGTCCAAAGGAGGCACATCCTTGGCAAGATTTGGAGTTTTTACAGTGTTTATCCATTTACATGAATATAATTCCTGTGGGTTTTTATGGTCTGCGTAATACGTAGCTACATGTTATAAATGTCACAGTAACAAATCTCCGCCTCCTCTTCTTGCTGCCTCATATCTCCAGGGCCTCATGCCTCAGGGTACCCAGTCTCCCTCAAGATCACTGGCTCCCATGGCCTCAGGTGGACGCTGCGGGCTGGCAGTAGCCTTGGCGACAGCATCAAAATCTGTCTACACAGCAGTGAATAATGGGGGTTTCAAATATGCAATAACAACTAAAACTGTTACATAGCTTTAGGTCATTCAGCAGATAGAAGTAAAACGCTAATATTAAAAACTGGAATGTAAAAATCAGTATTCCAAATAACGAATTAATGGCTGAAATTTAAATTCTGGGTTGCTTAATGTACTTATGCTCTCACTTGACATTATCCGCCAGCATGTACCATTTCCTCATTTTCAATTGTTCTCCGGGGATGCTCAAAGGTGTTACACCTGCTCACACACAGGGGGATGGGGTATCGCGAGTGGAGAGGTGTGGCCTAAGATCGACCAATATGCCCTATTGTTTTGCTGCTGACAAGATGAAGCTTTAGCTTGACATCTAATGCAAAATCTCATAGTAGCTTTAACTCTCCCTAAACTCTTGAAGCCCAGTTCTTGAAGCCCATTCTACCCTGATTGGTCCACTGCTTACCATATACAAGAAGCTCAGACCCCATACTGTAGTAGGATTTCACTTACCTTAGCAGCTCAGAACATCTCAAAACCAATGCCATTGTTGTTGTGGCCTCCAGCTATTTTGCCCTCACAGCTAAAAAAAAAAAAAAAAAAAGCACTCTTCAATGTCCTCATCATGGTGATACCTCGAACAAAACTCGTAAAGGTCAGGGTGTGACACATTTTAAAGGTGCGTGAGGGCACACCCAGCTGCAGGGAATGCATTATGAATAGTGTGACATAATGATGTGATAGAGTCACAAAGTAAAGACCAAATGACTGATGAGGAACCGCAGTCACCTCAGGGGTAGAATTTTCGGTAGGAGTATGGAGATCTCTTCACAGTTTAACAGATCCTGAACACGCAACATGCAATAAAAGAAAGGCTCTTTAGTCGTCCACCTGTGGCACCAAACTAAAATTAGTGGAACATGTTGACATTGCATGATAAGGCCTCTTTAAAGAATTTGTGGTTAACAACACATGTTATTTAAATGATGGAAATTGTTCCAGGAGTAAGATATCATAAGAAACTGTATTTGAACTGTAGTGTAATGTAGCAGAGGCTCAGCTGCTGCAGCCCAGTCACACGTAATGACTGTACGAGATATTTGCAAAATAAACACATTTTTGATGTTTGAAACGACTTTTTGAATTTAGGAACATAGTAATAAAATACAACAACAGCCATATATGCTAGGAAACAAAAGAATAAAAGCTGCTGTCAGTTACTGTTCAACATTAAAGATTCATGGTAAATGAATTGCACATTATTTAAACGATAAAACCTTGGAAAGATGAAATTGCTACACACACACAGAAACTAATATTGCCATGCCAGCAGCCTTGCACGCATTTCTACATAAAAGACCTGAGTGGACGCCGGTGCCTGTCCTCCAGCGTGCAGGCATAGGTTTTGCTCACCTTGCTTTCAGCACAGGAACCTTTCCATCTGCCAGCCTGTGGTTCTGATGTATTGTAAGTTTATCAATTAGGCCCAGGCACATGTCTAGGCAGGTCAGTAAGGCCTTGCAATATACTGACACTAATGATGTAATTATGCCTTAGATGGATAACGGCTCATTTACAAAACCCAGTCATTGGTGGGGTCACATTCATTTCAGATAAAGCAATTTGCTCTGATAGAAACCTCAGAAGCGGCTTGCGCATACAGACTGTGAAATTCATTAATATGTGACTGTTCTCTGCGTGGCGGAGAGATGCTATTACCAAAAGACACTGAATGCCATTACCAGTCTGAAAAACTGAGATATATAGACCCTCCTCCTAACACCATCCATGGTTAATTAAACTCATTTGAGTCCTTGCTTGTGGGAGTGGTGTGTTTTTCTAACAGCCTCCTTCAAGTTCGTAATTGGCCAGGATGAGCAGCGCAGACGAGTTATTCTGCTGGACTCTGATGTTTGGACTGTGCAGTCAGCGTATGTGTGGTAGCAGTGAGCGGGTTGTGATGAAGTGCTTTGAGTGTAAGCGCACACAGTCAGTGTCATTGACGTGAGCTGAAGCGAGCACCGCCCCAGACGTAATGACTCGTTTATCATATAGTGCGCTGAAAATGGGATGACAGGCAATTATAGGAGTGTACACCTGCAGAATCATCAGTGTAACGATTCCACACGGGGAAACCTTACGTGTGCGGATCATGTCGCAGCTGATGTGCAAACAAGCTCACATTTACTTCCTAACATCGACTTCAGCTTTTGGTTGACAGTAGTATCTTACTGATTATGTGATTTTGGTCATATAACTACCTTACAGGTAGTACAAACATTTAATACAGAAATATAATCAATCCTCTCTCACTATGGCTCACTCCAAAAATTACTTGGAAAATATCATAGGTTGGCATCACAAGATGGCTGAAAAATGTCCTGGGGGTTGTATATTTTAAGCATCAGTTCCATAATAAAAGTCTTTGTGGCCATAAAAAACAAAAGTGCTTTGCTCCTAAACGTACTCTGAGTTATAAATCCGTGCACACGCACATACAGACAGTGTTCCCCCTATAAATCACAGTCCACCTGGAAACCTTTGACGTGGATGAGTCTCGTGTCAAAAAGGGTCGATAAAGTGCCATCTTCATGCATACAAATCAGCCTGTTGATCAATGCATTCTTTAAATGACTAATCAAAGCATTAACGAACAAAGCGAGGTCTTCTGTTAATGTTAATTCTCCCCTTCACACAGGCCTTTAGCAGTGTGACAGTGCTCCATGTATTTATCACGCAGCATCACAAACTGAATGATTGCAATGATCAATAATATGCCTCATTCTAGAGTGTCATTTCAAAATGCACACTTGATCGAGGAATACAGTTTATATAGTTTGTACATTATCTATTAATTTATGGTTTATGTTCTGGTAAACCTGATTATGATAAGGACTCATTATGATCACAAGGAGCGTGTTCGATTTAAGATTTCATGTGTATTTCATTAAAATTAAAAGTTGCTTATAGAATAGTTATGGCTCACAAAGTGCAATACCACGGCGGATTTGAGTGTTTTTTATAGCATGAATCAATAATAAACAGTTGCTATTAATTGAAATTAAATGTGTGAGAGGCATCATTATACGATCTGGTTGTAACTGACTATTTCACCATCTGTTCCCCTTGCTCCATAATGTTTGTGCACTCATTATTCCATCAAGATTTTTAATAAACCTCAGCTTTTGCATGGCAAGTGAGGTGTGCGTGTTTTAGACTGAACTTGTAATGGTTCTAAATTAGACCTTGATGGTCCTTGGTTGTGTTTTATTGGTTAAACTGGGACACAGAATTGTAGTCTTGACTAAGGGCAGCAGGTTTTTGCCATGCCGTTGCGTGATTTTGTTGACATAAAAGAGGGCTGGAAAATACCTCAACATGTCATTACACATTCTTAATTCTATGGCCACAGGATGAGTGTAAAGTGACCTCACTGGTCAACAAAATTACTCAGCTTCGCTGGTTTAAAACTCAAACAGAATAGTTGTCCCAATCAGTGGTTACTCCCTTGGCAGACATCTCCTGCTTGGCAGATTTTGTGGTTTTGTTTGCCACACGCAAGGCAGGAAAACGTTGCATTCTCATTAAAATATTCATTTTTGTTGCCACAAGATGGTTAGAAAATATCCAGATGGTTACTAAAATTCCTCGGCTAGGTTGATTGAGATGAGGAGCCGAGAGTGGCCTTTTGTATGGCAGCTGTTATTATTTATGATACCAACTTGAGCCTTGAAATATAATCCATAATACAGATTTTCATAAATCATCATTTTCATAGACATTTTTTTATTGCAAGTTGTATAGAATTCAATTCATGCAGCAGCAGAAACATATTTTTTGTTTGCTTTGTCAGATGGACTTGATGGTTCACCATCACCAGTCTGTCGTGGCAATCGTTCATCCTGCCAGGCAAAAGTTGATTTTGGCATTGCCGTTTAATAAGAAATGTTGATGCAGTCTTTGTAAATGTAGCTAAAGGTGATGGAGTATTTGTCCCAATTGCTGTAATTTACTATATCAGGTGTTAATACCAGTGACATTAAGTGTCAGCCTGGGAGGTTGTTCCGGCAACCAACACAAGCCACTGCTATTTCACTGGGGATGAGATTCAACAATCAACACCATTTTCAAAATTCCACTTTCATCAAACATGTTCAAAAGATATGTGTAGCATATTTTTTTTGATTTTCTATTGTTATTCCATCAATCATGTAAAGGTATTGTTGAAATATCTCTCTTGGAACATTTTTTTTTTCCTTCACAGAAACTTACATTTCTTCCAAACTAATTGGCTCACCAAATGTCCAAAAAAACGTTTGCTGCCCTGTCCTGTACCACTACGAACATACTGTATCTCCCTAAGCTGCATTCAGTGGCATTCTCCAAGGACTGCACAGAAGGGGAGTCAGACAGCTTTAGCTCTGCAGGCAGGGTGATAGAGGACACAGAGGAGCACACAGTGTGTGTGTGTGTGTGTGAAAGAGGAAGTGCTTTGATGAAGAGACTTGATAGAAGAGACAGTTATAACCAGATGGTAAGTCCAAGAATGAATTGGGGTGCAAAAACAAAGAGGCAAAAGTAAGAGCTTGCAAAAACGAGGGGGAATATATAACATCAGTCAAGGGGGTGGGGGGAACAAAACAATAATGGGGAAAAATGGAAAAAATGTTGAGTAATTTCAAGCGAGGAGGGTGAACAGTGTTTTATATATAGCCCAGCGAGATTTGATGAGAGGCAGAGGAAAAAGGGGCATGAGGAGAAAGTTCAAGCAGGCAGGTGAGAGAAAGAAAAAAACAAACCTGTTTTGGGGGAATATCACAGCGCCAGACAGGCAGCCAGTGTGCAGATGTTGCAATGTACAAAAGGTCCCAGTGGCTCATGATCTCGAACAGCTTGACTATGGCTGCCAGGGCTCTCCATGGACTGGTCAGGTGGGTGAGAGATAGATATAATAAGATGGGCTATTGTGTTTGGATGGGGCTGCAGCAAGCCAGGGCACTAAAGGTCTAATGAAGCATAGTGCTGCTAGAATCACACATAAATACAATACAAATGTGTCCCACCTGATCGCTGCAGTCGCACGTCCTGCACATTTTGGATAGCCTGTCGGAAATAATGGAGTGCGAAAGGCTTTGCCATTCGGACATTAATAAGCATGGCATGAAAATAATTTAAAAACACTGGCGGATACAAATATTTCTCCGCTGTGTTTGTCCCAATGAGTTTTCCATGAACGTACAAATCTACATAATGAGCATGTGCAAAGTGGATTCGCATCTTGCAGTTTGTAGTGCTGGCAAACCAAGCTGTTATTAGAACATTATGGGGTTTTGGATTCATACACAGTAAAGCAAGCCTGTATTGTTGATTAGTTATCCTGTCTGTGTAACATAGCCCTGGCTGCCAAGCATTAGTCATCATAATACGAATCTAACAGTAGAATTTTAGTAGATCTAATAGTAGAATAAACATTTTTTTCTTGTTGTTGGCAAGACAATTATTTATATCAAGCATGTCTGCTTATGCTATCATGTGGACATAGTAAAAGATGTTATTACCCGAATCTGTTACATTCAATGACAAGTACCAGGGTCTTGGCCAGGTCTTGTGTTCTTTTAAAACAATAGAATCAGTTATAAATTGAAGTCAACATTTTAGAATTAACCGTTTCAATGTCAGTGAAATTCAGTTCCATTCAGGATGTTTGTTTTTTGTTTTATTTTTTGACCAGTGAAGTTAGATTGACCATAAAACACTGGTTTAAAAGACCCGTTCTGGCCTAAAATGAAATCGACAAACTTTTATCTCCTGCAATTCTGTAATGAACTCCACCAAAAAGTGAAAATGATTTGCCCAACCGTATGATGATGGAAAGTTTGGTGAAGTTTCTTCATCTACGAAACGTCTCTGCAGATTCAGAGCAAAAAAGCTTTTCAGCTTTCTCCTAAAATATTGCAAGGCTGTTAAAGACTTCTAAAGAAATTGATAATTAATAATAAAATTAATCATAAAATCCAAATCGAAAATGTGCACTCTAACTGCAAAAGTTTTACCCCCACAGTTGCGCTTTAGAAAAGCTTTAAATAATATGTTTTCAAATCAATTCGTTGGACAGTACCTCAGCTTCCTTGGCTGTGAAGATGTGAACACACTTAACATAATAGCACATATTGTACATTTCACGAGCCATTGTCAGTTGCAAGCTAACAAACAGCATGAATAAAACATGCTAACTACACTTACATTGCAATACATCTGTTAGACTCATACTCCTCATCTTAGTCCGAGTCTGACTGAGGATGAAACATGTTAAAAAATGTTAAAAAGAAGAAGCAGCGGTGGGCGGGGCTTAAGGCCAGGAATTCATAGATCCAGAATTTTATAATAAAGAAGAAAGAGTAGATGTGCTTAAGAATGTGCTTGCATGGAAACTTGAAGCTTATGTAACACCGCTATGTTATGGCAGTAACATACCAACAAACATTAATGCAGCAGAAAAACCCGTAAGACAGGAAAACCCATTTTAAGGGTCATAATATTACAGTCAGTGACGTGCGTGTCTCTTAATGATGACAAGAAAAGGGCTCAAGTGAAATATGCTCCTCCCACACCTCCCATCAAAACAGAATTAAAATGCTGTGTGTCTCAAAGGATGATCATAGACCTTATTTCTATTTAAGTGTGCTTGGCTGAGAGTCAGCGGCGGTGTTTTCGATCTTCCCGCAATGAGGGCCCATGGGTATTTGAACACATTAGTGCTTTGGATGGTAGCTTGAAGCCGTTATGATGCCACTGCGTTTGAACTCAATCCAGCAGAAGTAAGGTATTTCTTTCTGTTGTAGTTATTAGATCCATTTTCTTTGTAGATATGGTAATATTTCTGAAGTGCACTGAGCTGTGATGCCTTCAAAGATGCATGACGGGATGTAAGGGTCAGATATATTACACTTGGAGGCAAAGGGTTCAGTGACAGAGTTAAGGATGTGAAATAGTATGCTTTGCAGTGACGTTTTTTTTTAATGACCTGCAGTAATGTGCTGTACTTCTGTCACTTACAAGTGCTGCCAGTATTGGAAAAGCCAGAGATTTACTAATTTTTCTGATGTTCTGTATCCGAATGGAAGACTAATTATAAGCCCTGCGGCAGTTTTCTCTAAACTAAAGGACTCCTCCCCACAAGAACCCTCCTATACAAAGGGTTTAAGAATTGCCCAAAAATTTTAGCCTTGTCGAGATTTTTTTTTCTCTTTTTTCAAATGTACTGAAATATGAATGTCAATTACATGAGCTCCAGTGAGAAGCAGATAGGGCGAAGGTAAGCAACGATCACACAGGAAGTCTGCGTTTTGCAGGTTGGAAATGATGACACACCCCTGAATTCACCTGAAATGGACAAAAAAGCACGCATTTATGTCATTGATGCCATGAATAAATAAAGATGGACGCAGCATTGCCACTTCCTACCATTGGACAAAAATGAGCTATTAATCGTGGTGTTTCCATCAGGGCACTTTTATAGCATATATATGACTAATTAGAAGTGAACTTAAAGAAAAATGAACACTTGAACATGCATCAGCACGATAAAAACTAAATAAATGATTTGAAAACGATTTGAGTTATACGTTGAGTTTTTAGTGGGGCCCAAGTACTACCTGAAATAATGGAGGAGGAAGGCTTTTGGCTTCATTTTGGCCAGCTCTCGTGTTGTCTTTTTTTTATGGTTTTTGTTGACACCTGACACAAACTGTCCGACGTGGCAGTCATGACAAGGTGTGATGTGCAAGTTTCTTAATTTAGAGGGTTGAGGTTAGTTCATTATCATTATGTTTGGTCTTCTGTAGTCTAAAGCATATTATATTTGTGGTCTGATATCATTATTTTGCAGGCTACAGGCCAATTGCCAACACTGGGAAACTGGAGAGTAAAAGTTCATACCAATACTGTCAAACACTAAATCTCCTCATGAGGTGGACCTGTGACTTTCAGCAAAATTAAGGGATAAAAATGAAAAAAAAACCCAAAAAACGTTGTCGTGTTCATCTGATTGTCTTAAACAAGAAAAAATATCATGAATATTAACAGAAAATACATCATAGAGAATGGCTCCATTATTTTATCGCTTTACTACACTATAATGCTCATTGAAATGTTTCTACAGGATAAAATACAGTTTTGAATTTTCTTTTTATTGTTTGTTTTGTTGAGATGCATCCACCCAACCATACAGCATAGCTGTCACTTGTGAACACCAGCTGTGAAATGTGGATGTTATTCATACAGCACAGACGGCAAGGCAAAGAACCCAACCGGTCTTATTTAATGGATGTTGGCAGTAATAAATGAGTCAATTCTATATATTTTCAGCCAAGTGTGAGTGTGTCAATATTCTAAAGAAACTGACATGTCATCGGCAAGAGGAGGAACAGAGAGCTTATTTGGTGCATCCGCTTAATACAGTGTTCAGTCATGATGGTAAAACAAATTAAACATCTATGTGGGGATCATTACAGAGCCAACAACCAAGGGATTTACCCCCCCATGTGTAGTCATGAGGACCAGGGTTCAGTTTATGTTGTCATTAGACAGATGATGGATGAGTGTTGCCTATGGGAGTTGGCTGCCGGCATGATGACTCTCAAATTGTTTCTAAGAGATTCTCAAGCTTTTTGACACAGGCATTAAAATAGTTTTATTCATGTTGTGCGGTTTTAAACCTGTTGTAAAAAGTTTTTTGGCAGAGTTTTCATATGATATGCAATTGCCCAAAAGTATGTGGACAATCTAACATTAACAAAATGACATCTTGGGCATTGATCTGCTGACATATGGACCTCCAAGCGACTTGCTATTTAAGCAAAAGGGCATTAGTAAGGTTGGTCTGTTTGGCAGTAACACTTAACAGTCCGTCACTTCATCCCAAAGGTGTTGAAGGCCTCTGTGCAGCTCTTCCATAAAAATACCGGGGCCAGCTTGAAGTACTTTATTGACAAAATTAGCTCTGTATGGTGTCGTGTTAATATCTCCTTTCAGTGGAAATATGTCATTTTGTGCACAATATCTCCAAATTATCAAAAAAGATAGTGATTTATGATGTATAAAGATAAGGCTGAGTTATCGTATACAATTGTAGGACTGCTTGCATGTGGTGGCATCATCATTTGATTTGATTCATCCAAAAAAAAACAAACCACTTTTTTTGTTCAAACTTGTCTTTGTGTGTGTGTGTGTGTGTGTGTGTGTGTGTGTGTGTGTGTGTGCATGGTATGTATTACACATCCACTTCTGCTTTCGGTAGGAATGCCCCCGACTCCTGATGTGCACTTTGTGTCAGTTTTAAAAAGGGTAACTTCTCCACAAACTGTGTTTAGGCGCATTTATGAGTTGTGATGTTGAGAAAACTTTTTCCTTCACTGAATGATACTGATCAAGGCCACACAGCCACAACTCACCTTTCTTTCTGTGTCTGTGAAAAGAGCAAATATGACGACTTTCTTGCATGTTTTTGAACTGCAAACATTTTGACCCACTTTTTGAACTTGAGAGATCAGTTTCTCCGACAATCAGTACTTTGAAGACTTCTGGGTGGGAGGAATCATGCATTAGAGGAAATGGCTCATTCTACTGAAAAATCAGACCAGATAAGCGGCTAATCACTCCAACTTATCACACATTCTGAAATCCATTAAAAAACCCCAAGCTGAATCATATGTGAGAGCTAAATGATGTCATCCAGCCATTATATTTCCTGTCACTGCTATTTAGTGGTCCAGGATTTCTGACAGCTTCTTATTTTAGCCTGTTTCTTTCTAAAGTAATATGCCTGCTTTACAATGAAAATTTCTTTTAGCTCAAATTTGTAGATTCAAAAATGGGCAATTTTATTCTTTTCTGATGTAAAAATCCTTGCATTTTATTCTATGAAAAGTCGGTGATGAATTAGGGCGCACAAGCACTCAGCCCACTTATTTTGTACCTTGCCGAAGCACAGTTACTTCTTATAATTACACCCTCACTTTGAGAGAATATGACTTTACCAACTTTACCAGCTTAGTGACTAACTGGGAGTCTTTTGGTATAATGTGTGGCACACTCACGTTCATGGATTTATCGATTACGCAACGCGCCGATTGATTTGTTTAACGGTGCAAGGTGGCGTGCTGTGCTTGAGCATGGTTCAAAGCGTTTAAGTCAAATGATCCAGAGTCAAGCGTGCTTGGGCACAGTATAGATGGCTTCGTGTGAGCTCGCCCTTAGTCACACACAGGACTTGAGCCTAATTTCCCCCTCAACAACCTACCAGCTTGGACGTTTGTCTTTACTTCTGTAATCAGGCCTTGTCTGCATGTACATTGATATTGGGAAAACATACATTTTCTATACCCTTTAACATTTTACATGTAAATAAGTCACTGGGTTTCTGCTTTGTTTGATAGAAGTGTGTGACATTATCTATTTTGCTTACCATGTTGTGCAATGGTGGTGTAGCCTCTGATTGACAGAGGCGTCTAGATTGGCTACTCAATGTTAAATATGTTAATCAGAACATCCCAAACGGCTATTCACCAGAACTGAAAGTAACTATTCTGAAAGCTTCAAACTGCCCAACATGACTTTATGTTAGGTTTGGACCACTCCCCTATTGGTTTAGCATGCTCTTGACAGCACTTAAAAACTCTCAAGAACACCCATTTTCAAAAATACTCCTGTTCATGTGCCTCAGGAGTGAGAGAAAGGGCTTCTGGTTATGTTACTGGGATAACTATGCGCAGACTAAGCTGCCGTGTTTGACGCATCAGAACTGAGAATGGACTGTCATCAATTTTAGTGTCAAAAATACTTCAGTTTTATGAAACAAATTTGAGCTTAAAAGGTAAGTATAATAGCTTTAGGAGATTTTTTTACTACATGTCATGATTTTTTTTTTTCCACAAATGGAGCAGGGTATTGGGTACGGGGTCTGGGGGATTCAATCAAGCAGAGGCACACAGGGAGTTTTCTGAATCAAAGTCGTTTTACTAAAAATAGGTCAACACCGGGAAATCTAACTAGACGGCTAAGGCACAATTTAAGGATTAGTAATCGAGAGACGAATCGAGAGACGAAAGAAGGTCAAACACAAGGAACTCACAAGAAAATAATGCTGGAGTGCACATTGGAAAATCCAAGACAATCTGGCACAGGAGGAAAGGAGCACAGCGTTTAAATACACAAGGGAGAGGTAGACAATTAGACACAGGTGAGACACATTAGAGTGGAGAAGTAATCACACACACCTGAGGGACCAGGCTTGACAGGACATGTGGAATAAGACACAAACAAAACTTCAAAGTAAAACAAGAACACTTGACTCTACCGGACCCTGACACAGGGTCACAAGAATGGACTTTTCATCAACCCTGTTTAAAGATGGAGTTTTACATTCTTTATATTTCTCAGCATTCTACCGGTAACTGACTGAACTGAGATCACTGACAGCTGATGCTAAAGGTGTTCATTCAGTCTTTAGTCCAGTGTTGTGGTTCTCCTCTTTAGCACGTTCAAGTTGGCATTTTGAAACCCAAACCATGCAAGAAACTGCCACTGGGATTTGGTTCACTTAGTCTCCATCCTCTGGCCAATGTGCGCACTGAATTTACTGCACCCTGTTTTTTCATATCGTAACTAGTGGTTACTACTAATTTCTTTATTAATTCTGTATAGCAACACCTGCATCATGACTTTATCTTCAGGCGCAGATTTGCAGGGGGTGATTTTAAGGTTCAGGAGATGGTAGTTTTGCCCTTTTGATTGAAAGCCCCAAAAGGATACAATTGTGTGGCTTTGAGTTGACTATGATGTTTTAGAACGTCTCCAAACATTAAAAATAAACTTCACTGTGTTTAATGACAGTACAGCTGACTGTGAATGTTAACAGCAGATTTTTCTCCAAAGCCTCACAAGTTATATAGTCACGTTGACACTGTTTTACTTGGATATAGAAGTTTTTGTGGAGAAATTATCAAAGGCATGCTCTCATCATCTATTGGCTACTTTCTTTTCTTTTTGTCCCTTTTTTGTTGTTCTTATAATGGTTGTAAACACTGCCATCAATATCAAGAAACAATGTGGTGGGAATGACAATAAAGCCTAGTGTAACAGGGTTTCATGTATTTGTTTATCCCATCTCAAGTATCATGTTGAATAAACTTCCCTTGGAGATTTGTCTAGTCAGCTGGGACATGACTGTGCTGTAAGGCGTACATGCTCCTCTTTTTAGCTTTTGAATAACAGGGACAAAAATTCAACACAGCTGTATGATTTCAATATGTCATCCACACATGTGACACTCGAGCATTTCCCCGGAGCCTTGGAATCAGAGCGTAGAAAACCGATTGTGCTCCTCACACAATATACATGTGATAATGAAAATGATCTTTCCTAAAACTCCACAGGGAAATTTCACAGCACTGGAGAACTAGAATTTCTTCCTCCAGTGTGTGTGTGTGTGTGTGTGTGTGTGTGTGTGTGTGTGTTTGTTGTTTGCTTTTTTTTTTTTTTTTTTTTTTAACTTTTCTTCTTTTATAGTTACTTTTTATACTCTACTTCAGAATCAGGTTAGATTTGAAAGCATTGCTCACGTGATGTTCCCAAGACATGCTCATGCAAAATAAAGAAAAAGCTCAGTAACAGATTCCATAAATATTTTGTTTTGTAAACAATTTCTCAACCCAAAATAAAATCCCATTTCTACCTGTATTGTGTTCCGTAATAATCTGCGTATTCGGTTTAAATAATATGACGTTATTGCTCATCTGAAAGCAAGTGTTAGTGATATTGAGCGGAGCTCACTAAATGCCACACCAGCCACTAAAGCAGGCCCTGTGAGGGGTTTTATTTTGTATTTTTCCTTTTTTTTCCCCAGATCAAGACTGCATAATCACAGAGACCCCCTGTATAATATACATAATCATGAGACTGAAAACAGTGATGAGCACGAGCCCTGTACATTACCTAAGGCATGTTGTTGTTGTTTCTCCCTGCAGGTTTTCTGAAATCCTGCTGCATGTACTTCATAGCTACAAACAGCATCCCTGCACAGCAAATATTGCCAAGGGGGAACATAAGCTGTGGCTCAATTTAATCGTCAAAGTAGTCAAAGTATGTATGTTTATGTGTAGGAAATAAAAAAAAAGACATGATGTTGGCTATCGAGTAAAGTTCACAAAAAGGATTCAAAAAGCTTAAAATGTTCCTGGACTCCTACCTACACATGTAGCAACAGGATCTCAGGTTTAATTAATTTTATTAATTAATGATGGCTATATAGCTTTAGGGACAGTTTGTACTGTCACAAGCTGTAAGAGACCAACCATGTGTCATATGCCCCTCTGGTTTATCCTAACGTGCAACGTACCATTGGTGTTGTGCTGTGTCTTCCCTGACACAAAACAGGCCCATCGGTGTTTTTGGCCAATGCACTAAACCTTCCCCTTAAGGAGGACAGACAAGGGTTCGCCTCCACAAAACCACATGATTCAGTTTCAGAGATGTTGCTGTCGATATGGTGAGATGCTGTGAATCTGTTGAGATGATGTTCGTTTCAAACAGGACGGGGGATACATAGCCTACAGTATAGTCAGTATAGGCAGTGCTGCACTTGGGCCCCTAGGGCAGGGATAAGGGGCATAGACATGGAGATGGCAAACAGATCTCCTTTTTTTTCTTTGATTGACCCTTCAGGTACCAAACACCTTTGCTACCTATTGTGGATGTACTTGTTGTACCTTAACATAACTGAAAGGAGCAATCCCATCACAATGATATGTTACTATATATAGAAGGAATAAATGATAAAAAAATAACCATGTGAGCATGAAAATGTTTTCTATAGGTGGATAGCAAGCCAATAAATATAGTGTACATCATAAATAGGTTTTGCTTGCTAATAGCCGAGTAGTAGAAAGGGTGTTTCTGGCTGCATGCCTGTGTGTTTATGTATGAATGTGTGTTTTTGTGTGTGTAAACAAGAATGCACTTTGACCCATCTTAATAGTTTGGACTGTAATTACCTTACGTCTCTGTGTGAACTCCAGCCTCCTTGCAGAAGGTCGTTGACTCAAAACTTACTGACAACCCTCTTGGAAACTTTCTCCCTTTAAAATGTTGCCTCTTTAGGTGTAAATTGCAGGTACATTAATTGCAGGTACATTAAAGCCATTGCATCTTTGCCTGACACCAGCATTTGTTGCTGGATTAGATTTAGGGGCTGTGACAAAACATTGATATCCGAGCAGCTGGGACTGAGAAGGTCTAAATTAGGATGAGTTACCGCCTGTGTTTAGTTTGAATAAGCAAGTAGATAAATAAATTGAACCTTTTGCCTTCAAAAATCTGGATCATTCAGGATCTGTTAGTCAGTTAGTTAGTTTTTCTGTGTCCTGTGTATTTTGGTACTGTCTTGGTCTTATCCTCATCTTCCTTTTTTCCCACCCTTGAGTCCTACACACCTTTGTCTTGTAGTCCCTTGTGTATATAAGATGTGATTCCCCGCCCTCATTTTCTAGATCATCTTGTTCTATTGTGACAGTGTTCCAGCAATCTCCTTCTGTTTACACCAGTTTGTACTTTTGACCAGAGTTCTAGCCTACGGATTTGGAAACCTTTGCCTGAGCTGACTGCCTTCCCCGACCTAGTTCTGATTAAACGATATTGACTTTTCCCCACCTCCGAGTTTGAGTAGTCTGACTATTTAAATGTCTCCAGTTCAACAAATAGTAAAAATGTTTCATCAAGATTGATAATCTAATAATATTATTTGTAATAATAAAGATAATCTGTCTATTTTCTGTTAAGCAAGTAGAAAGTGTTTTTTTTATTGCACAACTGTTTGAATGGTACATTGTGGGTGTGTTTCAATCTGACATTCTCTGTTCACATGTACGTGTTCTTTGAATTGCTGTATTTGCACCCTAAAAATTGTGCACAGATCAGAGACCAGCTTGTTTTGGATGCTGTAGTATGCTACTGATATGTATCAGGCGGAGGCAGTTAACCGTTAACTAGCTTGTAGGGATAGAAAAGCATTTGAACATCCTTTAAACATCCTTTAAAAAAGATAGAATACCGCTGCACTCTTGATTTAAGGAAGGATTATGCCTATAAACATTTGCATTGTTTTGAAACACAGTGTCGCCGCCAAAAGAGACAATGCAAGTGTCCTTTTTGATTTTTAGCAGCAGTGAAACACTGCAGTGTCTTCGTCCAACAAGCACCAGTTTGAGAAAATTCAACAGATTTTTTTTTTCTGTTACGAAGGCATATCAAAGTGGTTTACATATTCTGTCCCTCATTCAGCTCAATGTCAGAAACATTCGTCGGCATCTCCCCAAAGACCTCATTATCCTCTTAATTTCCAATTATTTCAAAGACAAATGAGTACACCTGGCATCACAGCAAACCTGTCAGTGATGAACGCGGGAGACTGCCATCTTCACTCCTCTCACTGGAGATAAATGGGCCGATGATCAAACCTTTTTTTCATTTTTTCATATTCCACCTAGGCTACAATTCAAGTAGACTTCCTCACCATAGCACCATGTTTTCCCTTTATTCACAGGCATGAGAAGGGTTTCATGCAGTCTGCCCTGTCCTGTCTTTGGAGGGTGACACTGAAACAAGGTCTTTCCAGTGTTTCCTCCCATGTATACAGGTATTCCTGTGGCTCAGCCATTTTTGGACAACTGTCCTGTGTACAGCTTTGATATGAGATCTCCACTATTAGTTAATGTCATTTAGGTAGCCATTGTTCTATTAATAACTCCATCAAAGAGGAGGGTATGTGTTCACGCCTGCCTGTTGTTTTGCAGAATAACATAAAAACTACTGGATGGATTTCAACAAAACTTGAGTTGCACAGTGGAAAATGGGCCATGAAAGAACCTTTTATTTTTTGTTGCAGATTTAGATGGATTGGAACTGTTGGAACTGTTGGGCCTTTAAACATATATGCGTTCCAGTTAAGTGCCATCGTAGTAAAATTAAGATAAACTCTCAAACTTGCAAGTTCACTCAATGAAATTACTCATTGTCATAAATTTCAATTTTAACACATGCAACATGATAATGCTAAGATCCACTTTCATAGTCCAGTTTTTTTTTTTTTTTTTTTTAGATGAAGTTCTGATTTGTTTAGTTGGGATATTACTAGGTGTTGAAATCTCATCACCTGTGTGAGTGTGGAGCCCAGCAGACATTGAGGGCAAAAAATGTCATCATGCCTGAGTACAAATCAGTAATTCAATCCTTCAAATTAATAATTCCTACCCAAACTGCAGGCTTCAAAAAGTGTTTTGGAAACCTGGTATCCGTGTCACATTAAAATTTTTACCTTTTAAGTAATTTTACAGAGTGGGTTGGAAACACTTCATGGTAATATTTGCCAACCTCCCAGCTGATGCTTAGCTGAATGATGAAAGTGACCACTGATAAGTTCTGGACACACTCATGCTTGGCTAACAGTGTACCTGCTGACAATAAGAACACAGGAAGCCAAAGTTATTAAAACTTTATAATAAATTAGTACAGGGAAAGCCGGATTCTACGCACTGGGAATAATTTTCAAATTGAAATGCATTAGTATACAGTACATATTGTTTATTGAATCATTCAAACGGTTGTGACATCCAACTATCAGAAGGGTGGGGAGCAACACAGCGCCTAGACGAATTGTTAATTATTGAGGTGTACCTGTACCTAATTATTTGTTTACTTGAAGGTATTGCCTCAATTTTATTTTCTTAGTTCTTCTTATTATTTTATTATAAAAAGTTTTAAAAGAACACTTACACCATTCATAAGTTAGCCGTTTTGAGGATAGGATGGTATTCATGGAATAACGGTAATAATATTTACCACAAGTTACCGCTGTAGAGAGGGTGATCTAATGAGAGTCTTTTAATATCTTTTAATATCTTTAATATCGTTCAACTTGACCAGTTAATTCCCGTTTATGCTGCATGTTTCTCCACCCCCTCTGGTCATGTTTGTTCGCCGGTCATATAAAATAAAGGAATGAATGCATATATCCTTTGGTTTCTGGTCAGAAGAGAATCCCCCAACATCTCGTCATTTGTGGCTCCAAAAAGGCCTCAAAATGGTCGTCAACCAATCAATGAGTGACATTATGGTAAGCTGAAACTTAGAAAGGATGAATACACCAAAATCTGATTGTAACAATGCACCCAAAAAGATGTCAAGTAAACAAACCAAATAAATAAATCAGTAAAAATAAGCAACACATCACACAAGGACATTTGAAAGACAATTGTCAAACTGCATGCTCAAATGCGGTTTACTGACTACTTTAATGACAAAACATCTCAAAATGTCCCCACTGACAATCATCATAAAACCCTTTTGCACCGATGCTTGAATTTTAAAATTTCTATCGAAATGCTTTTGTGACGAGTATCCACATCAGGGACTAATTGGTGACTGAATGTTGGTGGAAAGTTTAAGGTGTCTGATTGTTTTGCTATTCATTAGTTGCACAATTTCAACACTTAGTCCAAAGAGAATTATACTTTCAGTCTGCCATGAACATTCGTCTCCACAAGCATAAAGCTGTATGAAAGAAACCTTTTAGCAGGACAGTGACTGTAAACCTGCACTGAAGCCATGAAAGATGAGAAAAGAGTGCAAAGTCTGCAAAGCTTTCTTGTTTGAAACCATCGAAAGGAACCAAGTCAAGCCAATGAAAAGGTGGCAACTTACTTCTCTCTACATGTTGACATGTTGTATAATGTCGTTGTTGTGTAGAATTTTTTTTTTTTGAACTTCGTGCTTTCTGTGTGCCATTTAATGCCAGTTGCATTTAGTTTTTCATGTAATTTTAGATGCAGGTGTCATAGACAAAGGAAAAAGTTTTTGCGACGTACAAAGAGTGATTCCACTCCAGGCTGGGGTGATATATGTGTCAAATACAGGATTTATACCCCGAAGACTGGGGATTGTGTCCTTACGGTAATGAACCAGAACGTCTGTTGTCTAAACCTTACACGTTGTTTTTGTGCCTGAATTAAGTGCAACTGTAAGTCTCATGGCTAAAACAACAAAGATCTCATGATAAGAGTCACATGAAACCATGTTTTATAGCTTCCTGCCTGTCTAAAACTTGTGAAATACTTAAAAGATTTGGATGAAATTTTGTGTATGGCTTGGACACAACCCAAGAATGAACTGATTAAGTTTTGGTCATGATCCAGAATAGGAGCCAGATTCTAGATCCTGATCAATTGTTCCAACCAAGCATGTAACTCAAAAGTAAATGGACAGAGTTTAATGAAATTTACTGGGTGAGTAGGATTTGGCACAAGAAGTGATCCGGATCGCCAGTCTCAAACAACCTGGAGGATAAAAATGTTTTTGAAATTTAGTGAAGGTACGCACTCTCAGTCATATTTCCATATACAGTATATATTTTAAACATTCCTCAAATTTTAATGCCAGAGCAAAATGTGTTCAACTCCCAGCTATGGCGTTTTGAGATTAGTTCAACCATCAAAACAGATTGGCAGTATTTTTAGTTCATGGATCCTTGTTGGAGGCATAGCAAATCTGTCTGGGCAAACCATGAGCCTTATTTGAACATTTGAACATACGCTTGGTGGTGAAAGTCTCTGGTTAAAACGCCTGATGAGTGTTAGGAGAGCAACATTATTTTCTATGTCTCTGAGGGCACAGGTTTTAAGCTTAATGAAGAAAAGTAGTGAGTACATCATGTGGAATTTGAGGGGTTATACCTTGTTTGAAAATACATCACTTCATGTAGTAAAAGATGTGTAATTTTTCACTGCTAGTAGTGCTCAAAATAGGTTTTAAGTGGGTCTCCATTTGTGGCATTTTGCAAATAAAAAGATGGATTTTTGCTCTTCCAAAAATGGAAGAGTTGGTGGCGGTTATGCACAAGTTACATAGTCAAAAGCCAGAACATGCTCTGCAGAGCTCACATATGCCCAGCCAATTCTTCCAGCCCTTATGTCAGCTCTTGTGTGCTTATTTGGTATGTCAGATTTCCACGCTTTGTGCTTATCAGTGTTGCATAATTCATAATGTAAGTAATGTGGGTAAACCTACCCCGATATTCTTACCAGCTTGTGAAACTGTGTTGACGTATATTTTAATAAAATCCAGAATGCTGCCATTTAGGGACATTTTTTTATACATACAGTGGTGAAAATTTGTCTTGAATAAAACGTTTCTGAATCGTTTCATCAGAACTAGCAGCCTATTCAATGTGCATTACCATTGATGAAGAGGTTTCAGTTTAATCACGTAGCTTTATATTAGTCGCACTAGGGTGAAGGAAGTCTGCAGCAGCCGGTCCCCACTTCTCCCCTGCATAGCTTTTCATGGCTATGTAGGTCAGCCGTCTCACTGATGTTGCTGTTTTGAACCATGATCTTTAAATTCTTGATTGTTTATTCTCTCATGTCACAGGAAATTATGCAGCATAGCAACAGCAAAGTGCTTTTTCCCTGAAAGCAGGGGATGCATTTAAGAGCGACAGCAATCAGAATTATGTAATTGTGCTTTCTAAAACGGCTCCCATTCAAAGCCTAAATTCACAGACATACAGTTTTCCCATTATGGCCCCTCAGTGTCATGAACATCAGTGGAATGAGATGTGACACTGATAAGTCTTAGTGCATTTTAAAGTTGAAACTTTTACAAAGTACTTGTTAGCAGCAAACAAACCTTTGCAGTTTCCCAAACTTTTGGGTAAAACAACTTTAATGTTTCACCTTCACATACTCCAGAGTCATGAACATTTATAATATGCAGAGCCTTCCTCCATTAAATCATACTCTGTGTGAAAGATTCAAACCTTCTTAGAGGCATCTGACCTGAAACCGTATGAAAAGTAACGCTGGCTGGCTCTGCCGGCCCGGAGGTCTCGGCTTACGCAACTCACTGCTGAAAAGAAAAGAAATAAATAATTATTATTCCCCTAGACACATACACACCTTACATCTCAGGCAGCCAGATGCACAAACATAAATGCACATCCATCCTTGACCTGATATGCAAAGTGCAATTTAAGGTCTTTTGGTATGCAAACTAATTATGTAAACGAAGTCTCCTGTATGATGCATGAGCGCTCATCCAGAAGATATATAAAGGTGTTAAGGGTGAAGGAGGCACTAAAACATCATGAGAACCATCACCGCTTGCAAAAGGACTAGTATTTTCTTTGGTAATCCATTCTGCCTCTTGTGACAAAAGATAAAACCCCTGGAGCTATTTCCCGAACACATACCCTCATGCAGCCTGTGAGATATTACCCGAGCCTTATCTTGGAAACATATGGGCAGAGCTTTGATAGATTATGGTTCTATGAAGAAGAAATCTTTATTCAGGGAGTTACAGTTTAATCCATGTAAACCTTTCGGTGTCCAGTACCTATCTTACCATTTATTTTTCTGCACAAAAGTGCAATTTGGCACTCTGCATACCTTTCACCATATTTCAATCCACTCAAAATTTGGGTTCATTTCTCAGCTAAAACTTATTCTGTAAGTGTCATGTATGCTTAATTACCTAACAAGTTAACTAATTGCCTAGGGGATTAGTTTTTCCAGTCATGGATGAAAAATCGCCTCCGCTTTTAAAAAGCTTTGCTTTCTGTAAGATTTATCGTCTACACAAATTGCATGCCTATGGAGATGACAAGAACATGTTGTGTATGATGTAACAGCACGGCAGCGGAGGAAATTAGGTTGATTTCATGTCATTAGACTGGTGCAGAGATAGCTCAGAGCAGTGTATGGACGATGGTGTCCATTAGGGGTCAAATACAGTGCCTTCAAATAATTACACAGGCGAATTTGCTAATGTGTGAATAGATCATTAAGAGAAAGCAAATGGTTTCCTTCCCCGGGGTTCTTTATTACTGAACAACTGGGTTGGGTTTTTAAAAATTATGAGCTGTGAAATAACAGGTTTTGATATCTTATTTCTAAATAAATATATACAGTATATACAAAAAGTTGTTTCTCAAGAAGGATTAAAATGTAGTCCGGTTTAGGTTCAAAACCTCACTGGTTAATGTTAGTAAAAGGTTGTAGTTTGGCCTAAAATACTTGGTTTGTTTCACAGCAAACAATAATGGAAAATATCCCTAGGTCTGTTGCAACAAAGATGCTGCTTGAAACAGTGTTCAAAACTCTGAACCGTATCTGAACAGTCTCAAAAAGTGATCTCACATTCTATAACTGTCTATAATCCTCTCTTCTTGCTATTGAGTCAGTCACACAGCCAAATACATGTAATCTGAACGTACTATGATAATATATTATCTATCTATCTCTGGGGAATTTAGCCTAAGTCCAAGACTTCTGTCTTTTAGAAGCTAAATAGGTTTAAGTGGCGTTCCATCCATTTTCCAATTTCAAATGGGTGCATGAAGCAGGTTTTCGGCTCTGATATCTCTTCTGTCAATGTAACGAAGCCCAAACTGAAATGTGATGACATCATCAGATTTGATACAGCTTCTCCAGAGCAGCAGAAGAATTTGTGACTCAGTATGTTTACATGCCCACAATATATTGGCTTTTATAATGGCAAATAAATATTCACCTGTGCATTAGTTGTTCAGCTGTGCAAATATAGCCTCCGTCTGTCGATCAACCACCTTCTTGAAGAGCTCAACGATGGGATGTTTGCACATATCAAAACCCTGTTGAAAGTCTTGGCATTTAAAAGTAGGTGCATTTCTCTTTCTGATCATAAACACGGCCTTTTCCTCTGTGTATGCATCCACACCTCAGTTTTGCAAGCTGTTGGCTGGTTTGGTTTCAACGCACAGAGCTGACTGTGTGAGGACGAGTGTCGCAGACTTAATATTCCCAAATTAGGCTCACTAATGCACTGCATAGATCTCCAAAGAACGCACATGAGTAATCACGTCTTGATCAGAAAATGCTTTTTACATGACCTGCATCAAATTCTTAAGATTACATTATCTGTAATAATAATAATGGAAGATTAGTGTGCAAACTTGCAATAACGAGTAATCTGAGTAAAGTAATTTGGTAGACTGTCTGTTTTCTAATGCCTAATTTATTCAATATAGTCCATTAAATGAGCTTTTAGGTTCCTGCGATGAATCTCATCACATAAGATGATGCTGCTTTGATACATTTTTTCCAGTCCATGACACGTTCTCCCGCTGCATATACTTGCAGAGTAAGGAATCCTTTTTCCAAAAATACCTTGAAAAACATCCTCTATTCACATGTGCACAAACACAGACACCGGGGGCAGGAATGGAGCATATTTGTTGCCCGGGGAAAGGATTTTTGACTTCAGGACCCTGCGATTCATTAGTAGGTTGCAGTTTTGACTTTTATGTGTCCCTTGGCAATCAAACTGCGAGAGAATGATTGTGTGAAATGAAGCATGAAAGGGAGTAGGACGGCAGGAGTTTGACTGTCTGCTGCTGCATTCATCTCAAATCAAACACAAGGCATGCACATTCAAAAATCCAAATGCACCACTTGACTAAGAGAATTAGAAGCAGCTCCTGAGTGCCATTTTGAGGACTTTAATGCTTACCTTAGACTTCCTTACTGTATATGACCTTTACCCCGGACTGGCCCCCATGGAACTGGGAAATGTTGGAGAAATGTTTTTTACGTTTGTTGTCAACTTGCTTCAATCCAATTGTGAGGGAGACAGAAACACTTAATCTCAGAGTGGAAATAAATAATGAGCCTGAAAACAAAAGACAAGGAATGAGCCAGATGACTCTTATGGAGAAAAGTGAGTTGTGATGTTGTGATATTCATTATGGCTCCCGTCTTCGTTTTCACTATCATCATGGAACAACCAACAGTGAACTAGAGCATGACAAGAGTTATGGCTGGGTGAGGAGACCTATGCATCAACAAACGTCATTTGGATGAGACAGAGTTTCTATAATTCAGTGCTGACGTTAGCGTTGAAGTACATTTTCTTCCCTGTCACTATTACACAGAGATGAGAGAGAGAGAGAGAGATGCAAAATGGCGCATTGGCTATTTGTGGCAGCTGTTCATCTTTACAGATATGACTCTGTTTTTTGTGCCTGATAAAACAAAATGACAGTAAACAGTGCCTTTAGGAGGTTTGCCATTTAAACTCCCTGCTGAGGAAATGACACCACTTTGAAGTTAAGGTTTCTGGTCTTGGAGTTATAATGGACTAAATGTGAAGTTATTATTTTTTTTTTTTCTTTTCTAAAAAACATTTAGTCTTGTCCATTCCCTCTAATGTCAAATAAGGTATCGTAAAATATCTATGAACGACGTGGAAAAGTCACTGTATGGTGCTCTGAATGGAACATTTCAGCAAGATTTCTTACAGAATAGCCAAAGGTTTTACTATTTAAAAGAAAAGAAATCAGGTTAAAGGCCAGAATAGATGTTTTTCTCACGTTCTATCTCACCAAATAATTATCAATGAATTAAGACTGAAGCAAATTGCGTCACCATCAATATCCACCCACTAACATGACAATTTGTGAAAAGGGTTACTTGTGGTGATGCACATCCTGACTTTGCAGTTCTCCAGCATCAGCTGAATGTTTTGATTTCTGTCCTACTTTTTTGTTTTACGCTTGTCATTTCAGGCACTAGTTGCCGTAGATACCAACTGAAAGCTACATTTCCAGCACAGCGTGGTAAACCAGTGTGTGTGAACACCGCGGTGCACGGAATAACTTAAAAGCCAGACGTTTTTTTGTCACGATTTCCTTGAGATCAGTTGTTAAATTTTGCGATTTGACCCCCATATAACTGCTAATACCACTGTGTATCTTCTGGATGTGGAAATTGGAAAAATCTTTGCCCTATTTAAAGGATTCAGTGGTGTGTTTACAGGTTGTTTTGGCTGCCACAAAGTGGTCAGTTAATGCAGTTTACGCTTAATGAACAGCCCATTCAGGCAAAGCACCATCTTATAAACCGGTGAATTTAGTTAGGCATATGGGTGCACACTCTGTTCCTCTTACCGATGACCAAATTTTAACACAAGACAGTAATGCTTTGCTCTAAGTTCACAGTTTGTATTCAAGAAATTCCAATTCTGAATTGTTTCGTAATGCATGAGAAAGAAATGAGAGATGTGTGCTGAGGATAGACGAACTAGTGAGGATATTTGAAAGTCAAACCAGTATGCATGGATAGTACGCACTATAGTAAGAATATTTACTCAAAGAGTAAACTAAATGTGGAATACAGAATTCCTCGGCGCCACCGAGAGTGCAGGCTCCGGCAGTAAGCGGTCCCATTGCATAAAGCACCATGCATGGACAAATTAATGGACCAATGCAGAGGCTGGCTCACAGAGAGCTAATAAATTGGAACATTGGCCATGATATCAAGGCTGCATCTTTAGGTTCATGTGGGAAAGTGAAATGTAAAATTACTTTCATTTCACTTTAATATAAACAGTATACTTTATATGCTCACCAACCAGGAACAACATTACAACCACTGAGAGTTAGAGTGAATCCTCTTGTTACAATGTCCTGTTCTAGCAGAAAACCTAGATTCTTTTGCCTCCTGTCAAGTTCATGTGAAAGAGGATGGAAAAATATGCAAATATTGCCATTTAGAGCTTATTTTAATGAATGGAATAAATGACACAAAGCATATTGTGAGCTCATTCGACTGGAGGTGTTACTGTCACACATATGGCTGGCTCAGCATCATCCCCTGCATGGTGAATCACCTTTGGTAATGCCTCCCACCATCATCATTTTAACTGCAAGCTGTGCTGTCATTTCATTCTTGAGAGGAAAAAGACTCGTACAATTCTTTCACATATCCACTCATATGGATTTCAGGACTTTATTGGGCCATAAAAAATATACACCAGGGAAAATATCCTTTTCCTTTTATCCCCATATTGTTGTTTTTTTCCATCTCAAAATCAGATTTGTATAATTCCAGATGAACAACCCATGTACCATAGCGACAAGATGAAAAAGAAAAATAGAGCAGGGATTTTTAGTTCAACTGAAGTTGAAAACCACCAAAACAGTTTGAAAGCACTGTTGTTCATAACGTTCACTGTAATTCACTGCAAAAATGCATCTCAAACAGATTTTGGTTTAAACGGGAGTGAAATCACAGACTAGGTCGTCACATCTGAATCTGCCTCTGCGTAGAGTTCTGCCAGTTTCTGAAACTCCGGCCCCCAGTCATCCAGGTAGTTATAATCCTGCTCTGAATGTGTTCCGGGAGAGTCTAAAGGGCTGATGGATCCTGTGGGTGAGCCCTGGCCCTCGTACGCGTAGGTCTGGAGAGAGTCGTAGGGCGGCACGCTGGTGTCCATGTCAGCTTCCACAAGTCTTTCCTTGATAAACTCATGCACATCCACCTCGTCCAGTTCCACCGATGGGCTCTGGCAGCCGCGGGGAGGGGCACAGTGTTGCCTCACCTCTGGGCGAATGTCCCGTCGAAATTTGAGCTCCTCAGCGGCAGCTGGGTTGCGAAGGGCGATGATGTCGAAAGCTTCGGTGTCCTCCTCACCTCCACCTTCGTCGTCGTAGGTGACCACGTTCTCTCGGATGTCCTCTTCGGAGATGATGAGGGGCTCCTTCTTGCTCCGCCTCAGTGTGATGAAGAGAACAACAATGGCTGCAGGACAGAATTTAAAAAAAAAAAAAAAAAAAAAAAAATGTATCTGTGTGTTTTTTC
>KV751334.1:31069589-31090656 GCA_001698575.1 Mola mola
TGTGGAAATGCTTATGTGTTGGGTTCATTAAGCTAAAGTATGAGCCACTAATTGGGCAATTGCCTAATTTGTTTTTATCTGCTTTGCCAAAGGCAATAACGTACTAGGTGAAATATCACATAGTCACAAAAACACATTTTTTTATGGAAATACTTACAGTGCTCTGTGCTCTTTACTTGGTACTAGTGTAATAGCCCTTTTTGTCAAGAAATAGTATGGTGAACAGGTGTTACCAATAACACTAAAGAATGTTCGGTGCTGCTATTGAACATGGTGGTTCACTGGATAGGTTCAGCCACACTAACTTGAGTACAACCTTAATAAATACTATTGATTGCACCTGTATTTATCTACAATTTTATATTAATATGGCAGCATGTGAACATTGTCTACTGTGCTGTGCTTACCAATTTATATTCAAACAGAAGCTTTCCTTTTAAAAACAGACCAATCAATCAATCAATCTATCAATAAATGAATAAAAAAGACCACTTTACAATGTTCCGCTTTGCTTTGGGAAACGCTCAGGGAAGGCTTCCCAGCGCTCAGTAACACAGATTTGAACAAATATATGCATACAGATCTAGGATTTTCCCATGTAATGACTTCAAATACCCACTCACTATATAACATATGAAGCAGGACTTTTAAAAAAGAAAAAAAAAAAAGGAAACCCGAAATAAAGCAGCAATAAAGGCACACGATGCGAGCGCATCTCTGCAAACTTCACACTTGTGCCTACACATGCACTTAGCTGGATTCCTTGTGAACTTTTGTGGGTGTGTGTAGGTGATGGGATTCAGCACAAATCTTCTCTTCAGTACACTATAAATTGTGGTGGCCCTAATTTGGGGATGTATATTCTTGAAGTGTCTGAGAGTATTTATGAATGTGTTTTTCCCTCCTTCTTTAGCAGTTTATGGCTGTACCGTTGATGCCCTTGTGCTAGCATTTGAGTGTATTCCTAAGGCTGTGCCTTGTGGATTTTCTTTGCCTTTAACAGACATATTTTATGACTTTGACCTCAGCCTGCTTTTATACACCATAAAATTTCTGTTGGTTTTTTTTCATTTTTGTTACTATTGAATAAATTTGCCTATCAGAATCTGCAACTGTCCTAGTATCGTTCTTTATGATTCTGGCACTGAATGTAATAAAACATGGTTTCTGTTACACCTTTGGGCATTATAATATGTCAGCTTTGAATATCAAATGCTAATAAAATTTGGTGTATACGTAAATGGCCTTCTCATGCAGAATAACAAGAACTGTATCAAGAGACATAAGCAACAATCTCTGTTTTAAAAAAAACAAACCTTTATTCAATAAGGATTAGTCCGACTCAGGAAGGCTTAGCTTAACAGAACATGGCCAGCAATGACAGCAGATAGCAGTTAACGATTTGGCCGCTTGTAGAGACAAAAAAAAAACCCCCAACTGTGCTCACTGCAGTGGTTTTAGTCAAAACTGGGTATTTGTTGCATAAGGTTGTGTTTTGTTTATTTGAGCTGAATATGGGTTGGTCCGTACACTTTCGGCATAACAATCATAAGGGACCGCAGAAGAATATTATTATGTTGCTCTGGTATGCAGGAACAAATTGGTTCACAGCTAAGATGGAGCGCCAGCGCCTGCTGAGGCTTTTCTGCACACATAAGAGGCTTTTTGGAAACAATATTGGTTTATTTAGGGTAATGATCCCCTTCACACATGTGTTAGGGCATACATAAATATTCTGTGGAAAACAATGTATTGAAAAAGTCTATTGGCCCCACTAACAATTTCATTACAAATTCCGGTGTATTTGACTATGCAAATATTTTTCTTGTCATAAATTTCACAAAAGATGTGTTACCTAAAATTGTGGAGGCCCAGACTTGTGTACACTGAACATTGGACCAGGGTTGCCTTCTAATCCATTTGTTCTGTCACAATTCATGCTATTAGGACCCAGAATCAGATTTCCGATGAAAAAAAAAGAAAATATGAACTCATCCATAATAAATGAAGAATACAGTCTTAACTCTGCACATATACTATTCTATATGTAACATATCTGTAGAGAACAAGACGATTGTTTTCACTGGAGAGTTAATAATTAATGTTCATTTTTCTTAAAACATAAACTCTGAATGAAAAAAAAAAAGCCAGTGTCTAGAAACTAAATCAGATACTCATGATTGTAGGTTTTAACTCTTTGTTGTTTGACACTTGACAAAACCTTGATGAGATAAGCTGCTCTGGCCTCTGTGCACAAATCATGATGTTTCAGCAGATAATTGGGGCCGGTAACTCCCATTACAAGTGAGGTGTGAATGACAGAAAATCTAATTAAATGTCCCACATATCAAGGCTTGACAGGGCTGCTTTCAACGCAGCTGATTAACAGTAATATTATAAGGTCCTGTGTATACCCACTGGAAGAAAATGCCTCCAGAATTCAATTGATCTATTTAAGTCGAGGGGTATTTAGAGATCCGAGCCTCCATTTAATTGCTTTTTTTGCAGCAAAAGTCATTGCAATGTGACAGATGAGCAAATCAAAGATGCCCTCAAATTTTCAGCCACTGTGAAATGCATAGTCAAGTTGAATACGGGGGGGGGGGGTTTTAACAAAGCAGGTTTGTCACAAAGTGCTTCCCTGGAGCTGCTGAGTAGAAGCGTTCCCGTTTGTTTTTCAAGTTTAATGGTGCCAAATACACTGCAAGAGTTTGACCTGCATTTATAACAGCTCATCCAGCACTTGTGCGAAATGTGCAAGACAACTTTGTTTATGGATCCCTGCCTTCATCTGTAGAAATAAAGATCACACTTCTGTCATGTCTTGGTCTAATATAAGACTGAATTTGTTTCCTATAGGCTAAAAATTAACACTTAATCGCTTGTCTGATGTGATTAAATAAAGCTGGAGCTGTGTTGCAGGTCTCTGTACCAAAACTATTGTAACAAGATGATAGCTTTGAACCAAACTGTAACTGCAGCCGGAAAGGAGGTCATGAGCGAGTTAGTTGTGTGAGTGACTGATAGGGATTTTTGTCAGTTGCACAACAACAGTGGGATGTATTAGGCTCTGGCACATAGCAGCCACCAACTGTTGGTCCGCTACAACAGCAATGAAATGAGATAAGTTGCTTTGAGTGTGAAGAGCTTACTTTAATTATCAGACACAGGAGTCAACAGTATGGTGCTTTGTGTCTCTGGAGCTCGAATATTGTGAACACAGCAAATAACTTAGAGGAGAATTCTGGTATTTTCCAACCTAAGCCCTATTTCCTGAACTTTGTGGGTCTAAAACTGCACAAATGTTTTTTTATTATTATTTTTTTTTTATTTTTTTATATTACTGCAGTACAGTGTTTGGTCGCTACAAAAGATTAGGTCAACAAGGACAAGGCAAAAGTTGGAAATATAGTAAATAGGTTTAAATAAATATCCAAATGGGAACTTTTGTCAAATGACAATTTTTTTAATTGGAATCAATGTGCTTTGTGAATTTTATTTGTCTTTCATAAGCATGGGAAAGCATGGAAACTGCCTCTTTGGCAATTGACTGATCATGTCTGGAACGCACCGTCAGTGACATGAAGCAGAATTGACTGTACACATATCTAGAGACTTGAAATAAAATTCAGTGTTTTTTGAGTGTTTTTAATGGCAAAAAAGCTATTTATTTCCAATGTTGGCTGTACTCTGTGTTGTTGCACTGTATCATCTTGTTGAGCAAATTTGTCTTAGTAACTGATAAAAGACCCTAATAGACCCTAAATGTTCTGGATATGGGTCTTAGGTGAAAAACATTAAAATTGCATAAAAGTGCAAATGGATCCTCTAAGTGCCTGGGGGTGACCGAGGCAGCACGAAGTCCTACTGAAAGAGCAGATGAGCTCGGAAGAACTAAGAAAAATAAATAAATAAATAAATAAATAGAGGTTTTTAAGGCTCATTGTTGTTTTGTGTGTGAATCCTTAAGCATTGTGTGTTCCATCTACAGTGACTGCACTCCAAACAAACTAGCAGGGCTCAGGCTTTGCACCCCCCCAGCAACCCCTAACAGGATAATCAGTAGAAAATGAATGAATGAAAAAAAAGATGAATCACTGTACAAATTCAAAGTAAAGATTTGAATTAAATATGGTGATGTCGTGTTGATGGCTTATCATTTGGGATTTTAGCCTGACATTGAACATTCCATTGACAAACCCTTGAATATGGCTTTTTTTTTTATTGACAGTGGGTGGCTTCATAAGTGTTTTTGAAACAAAAAAAGCTTTCATCGTCTAAAAGCCTCTCAAAGTGTGTTCTTGATCATGGCATTTAACTGCTCCTGTGGACATACTCTGTGGTCAATTGAGCAAGTGGGAGGTTTTCTTCTGCTGCTGTCTCTATTTCACCTAGCAACAAACCATCTAGGTTGTTGCTACACATCAGAGCATGCTCTCTGACAGTTGTGACAGTTGAAGAGCTTTTTTGCCTTCAGTTTTTTCATCAAGTGATTAAAATGTGAAACATTTTCTATTGCCAAGTCTTGACACATAATCTGCCCATCCCACACATAGCAGCTATAGCTTGAGAAACACAAGATCCTGTGGGATGGTATGCAGCAGGCGCTAAACCTAAATTGAAAGGCATCATTACTCAAACAGCACAATCTGAAAATAAATGCTATCAATCCACCAAGAAAGAACAGTTTCCGCTCGGAAAGGTTTGGGAATATACTGTATTTGCTGCAGATGGACCTGTTTTAACAAACCAAATCGCCACAGAAAATCACTTTGAAAGAGTTGGATATAGGATATTTTCAAATCACGTACATATCCACAATGGTTTGGATATACTCTATTGGATATACTTTATAGTGTTTTAAGAGTTTGTTTTGCACTGTGCAGTGAAAACAAACCTGGCCTAGGGCTCTTGCCGGACTCCCTAGTTTGCCAAGTAGACCTTTCCAAAGACAGCAAGTGGGCTTTGAATTGCTGTTGCTCTCGGGGGCTTCATCTAACTCCAACATCCTGGAAGACTCTACCAGACCTTATCTTTAACAAAAAAGCTGCAAACGCTGCTGCTTAACAAAATCTGAATATATGTCTGCTATAATGCAGTAAGATTTCTGTTGAAGAGGACATCATTCATATTTTAATATTTAAATCTAAAGGTATCAATCTATCAACTATCCTTGTGTATTTTGTAAAATACAGGTAGAAGTTGAACGTCACTCATTAAATATAGAGGTTAGCATACTCCAGAGTAACTGCCAACTGCTGCTCACCATAATGTCTGTTTTATGGTAGATTCTTCAGGAACAATGTGACATGAGCAGTGACAAAGAGTTTAAGGGGTTGATCAGGCTTCCAAATTCTCTAGATTCAAATTCATTCAGACTCAGCGAACCAGGACTCAAACTGCTGCCATCACCCTGATGCTAGACACCACAGGTACATCACCTAGAGGTCCTGTGTCTATATCTTGACAGAGAAGAGCCAAGTGCACCAGGTATAAACACTTCCCATTGATACTCATTCACAATTGAGTTTTGTAATGTAGGAGCAGACATTTTTCTTGCAGGGTGGGGAGGTTGTATCATCAGGGGTCGCCAGTTCCATGGGGGGGGTGCTTGGTCTACAAAGGTGTAACAAATGGAGAGGTGGTGACAAGTGGCATCCAGATTGCACGTTAGTAGGATGATCAGTGTTATTCACTTCGCCTGTCAGTGGGTTTAACGTTGTAGCTGATTGGTGTATAATACAGAGGTGATATACAGTGACTATGACAAGAGCGATAACTTTAGGCATGACAAGACACAGTAGGGGCAGACTGGAGAAAGGAGAAACGGTAGGACACCACGATATAGTCAGGACTTTAGCAGTGACCAACACAAATTGTACCGGCACATAAAAATGGAGTATTTTCACGTGTTAGTCTGTGAATTGAAGAGCTCCTTCATCCAAACCAGAGGTGATGGTGAAAAGACAAACCAGGAGTTTTATTTTGTTGATGTGTTTTTTGAATCAACTGTGATTTCTGATAATATAATGCAGAAATTAAGATATTTATTTTGTTAATCTCTGCAACACAATACACAGATGTCGACACTGCAGTTTCTTGATTTTTTCAATGAAAATGATGTTCTCTATTTCCACTTATGACAATTTGAGATGTGGAAAGCTGTCAGCTTTGGGTATCTAAATGACTGATGGGAAATGTTTCATTATGTAATTACAGTGCAATGTTTTGGAGAAACAGAGCATTGATGCTGGGAGTTCATATAGATAGCTTTGGATGGTCTAAATAATGTCAGATTTTACCCAGAGGACAGGGGATGTGATCCGAGATTTCCCAGAACTGAGTCAGACTGTCAATATCACATCACAACTGATTTCAATATAAAATAACAACTAAAGCTTTGATTAGGGTAATGTACTATTTGGAAATGTAAAATAGTAATAGATATTTAAATAAAAATAGCAATGATTAAGCTTAGGTAAGTAAATATTCTGTCCACTCCCCCAACAAATAATATGTATGAAAAATACTGTATTCAAGTTATAACCTGTATATACTTTTAAAATGTTAAAACATAATCAATCAGCCTTCTGGGATATATTCCATTTTTTTTTAATTAGTGTCATTCTTTGCTTAACTCGTCTGCCCTTTAAAAGACATCCTTCACCTAACTTCTAAAAACCAAAGCAAAACTTGGCAAGTTTCATCCCAGTGCAGTTGAAGAAGGCAGAACACTTTTAGTAAGAAGCAAGTGGACCAAGGGCTAAACGGCCTTATCTCCTATTATTACATTGATTTTTCTTTCTTTTCTTTTTTTTTTTAAATCTCTTTGCTGCACCCTTCCTCTTCATCTACCTGAGTCTCCCTGGCTCAGAGATCTGGAGTGTTCTGAACTCTTCCTCTCAGTGGGCAACTGTGGGATCTCCGTGCTGCGAGCTTTTAAAAGCCCTGTGATTGCAGACAAACCCTGGCATAGGTATTCACCTGAGACTTAGATGGTTGCCATGGCAATGCCCACTACAACGCCAGCACGAAATAATGCAAGCAGAAGGGAGAAGAGAGAGCACTGTGTGCAGTAGGTAATCCATTTGACAACACAACACACAAACAGGCCAAACGTTAATAACTCCTATTTTTTATGTGGAGCGGGCTCTCAATTTATCCCTGTGGTTTGGATCTGCTGTGCAAACACACAGACACGTTTCGTTTGCGCCTCCAAGTTACATGGAAATCAGTGCAGCTTATTGGATCTTGGAATGTGAGCAATGAGGATCGAGCACTGCCCTGAAGACATCCTGCAATACTCATAAAAAATGCAAACAAAGATATTGATCGCTTTAATTACCTTCATTGTCTTTCAGGGTGAAGTTGGGATTAACTGGTAGCTGGCTGGGCAAAGCGAAGGAGAACCGCTGTCCATTGGCAAAGTCGTCCTTGTCCACTGCTGTGACTGTCTGGATCACCTGTGGTTCGCAGGAAACAGGGTAAATCACTCTCCTAAGACAACACCTGCAACATTTAATGAGCCACTGCACAACTTTTCACTCTAATTGCTTGTTGGACAAGCAGCCGATTTAGTTTCTGTTGCACGTCTTGTTGATGGGAAATGGTCAGAGCCAGAGCTCCTCTGACCTACAGCCAACTGGGTTTATTTGTTTCTCCTCTACTTTGTCTACATTTGCTGCCTGAGAGAAAAAGAACAAAGAGTGGGTGGTTGTGAGATTGGAATTTCACAACATTTGGCTTGGCTTTTGACAACCACAGGGGTGATCTGTAAGGGCAACCTCACCGCCACTTATGTCATCTTGTTACGCTTAATTGGTAAAAGACATCACGTTAGCGGAAGAGAGCTGATAGCACCTGTCACCAAGCGGAGCTCTTATCTTCAGTGTTTGTGGATGGGATTTGGGATGCTGCTGTGCTCTTCATACACTCACACAAACCTCTTTCTTTAATGTATAATACTGGCATGTACTTTGGGTGTGCCTGAGTCTACTTATGTGGATGTTGTTAAAAAAAGAGAAGAGCATGTTTTTGTTTCTTAGTGTTAATGGTTCCAAAGATCACTTGTAGTGATTCACTATTAATTAAAAACAGCCATCTTCAAACATCACCCCTGGGTTGAATTCTTAGTGGTCCTCTATAATGTAATTTTCCATCGATAGCAAAATTAATTCAATGCTTTTCTGGTGCTTTCATTCCTTAAGAAAACTGGCTACCAGCGGTGCATACAGACTGTACCAAGGCCTTTAGTGCAAAATTATACGTTTTTATGCCGGGAGGAACTGAACATTTCAGTTGTGCCACAGCTTTGATTGTTGAGCTGACGAGATTGGGTGTCAGAGACATACCTACGTGTCAGACATGTTTCTGCACCTGCTGTTCTCACTGCCATTTGACTGTTAACAGTCAAAATGAAGTTGAAATATGAACTTTCATTTTTCAACTTTTTTTTTAAATATTTCATCAAAGAAACATTAATTTCGCTAACACCAGGCAATTTTCTTTAAATGCTGATGTTCTGTACACGAGGATCTGAAGCAACTAACCAAAGGCAAAGAGAGGGTGTGTTGAAATGAGCGTATTTTCATGCCCAGCCTGCAGGTTATAAACATTTTGTGGTGGTGCCCAATGCCCAAGGTGCACAATGATTTAACGTAGAAGCGATTTAAAGCTGTCCATGTCAGTTTTAGATAACTTGAAGTGATGATATACCACAACATAAATTCAAAAGCGCAAAAGTGCAGAGAAGGGTATAGGTCAGGTTTGAGGAGAACGACTTTAACACACAAAACCGATCCATTTGACACAAAGCATCATCCGTGATTTCATCAACAGAAACATTCTGTTTTTGTGCCTAAGACATATAATTATGCTGTTTTTCAGTTCAAACAAAATTCCAAAACGGACACAAAAAAGAAAACAAGCAATAATCAATAACAATAAAAAAAAAAACTTAATTTGTACTGAAACATAGGAAAAGAAAAAAAGAAATGGGTTAAAGGACTAGCACATGTGGGCTTGGTTCTACAGTAGGACATTTGTTTTCGTTGTACTCCTCTTCCTGGTTTCCACCATAGCTTTCTTGACGTTTTGTCCGGCGCCCTGATTGACTGTAGCTGTCTGCTAGAAATCTAGTTTCAGGATGTGATATATCGCCAATCTGCCGATCTGGTTTCAAATTTGGGGTTTGTTGGCCAAAGCTGTGTAGTGTGAACTCGGCTTAATAGGAATACTTAGCATCTCCGCCACGGACGCCAAAGTGTCTGTTGCCCAAGGGAAGGCTTGATGCGTTGCTCGGCAAATTCCAAAGAACAACGTACCGCTAGAAGCCATGACAAAACATCAATAACTGATGAGCTGGAATAAGATCAAGTTGGTTAATTTTATCATCCACTGTTCTATGGGGCAGTTTTACTGGTTTAGCAATTATGTTAAAACCCTGGTTTTGCTGCAGTTTTTATTAGAGAATATTCACTGTTGATCGCATTAAAACGGAAAAGCAAACAGATTCTAAACAGTAGTGAGCAGCTTTAGTCTTTCATACATGTTGCCCCTCTGAATGGTGAGCCACTGTCTCATTCATGGCATAATTCCTCCAACTAAATTCCCTTAGCAAAAAACCCGATTCCAATTTAATACAAACTTCAATTCAAACTTTTTTCCACTATTAAAAAAATGCATTTCGTTGTTTATCCCATATTTAATTCATCATCCTTCGCTGAACAACCCTTTCAGCCATTTCCATGCTGCTGATTGCTCTCTATCTGAAAACCTTCTTAATTTGAATGAATCAAAGACTGGGTAGCAAATTGGAATGAGCTTCGATTTAAAGCTGTCTTGGTTTGCTGCTAAGATACTCATTTAGAATGAGCAATGGTTAAGCAGCTTTGTCCAATGACTTCGGAGTCTCTTACTGCTCAGCTCTCAGTAATCAACCCAAACTGCTGTATATATTGTATATAGTGAATGAAACAGCCCAGGCATATGCTCAGGTCTTTCCATCCTCACTCTGCGGTGCTCACAGAAATCTTGGAGACAACGCACTGACAGAAATCCCAATAGAGCGGCAGAGATAGCCGTCGAGTCCTGGATGCTCACCTGTCCTGGCCTTGAGCTCTCACACACAATCACCTCCTCATCTGTAGCGATTTCTGGTGGATTGTCATTCATGTCCAGCACCTGGACAGTAACCGGAACGTGACTGAGGAGGCTGGGGTTGTCTGGAGAGGAGGAAAAACAAGTGACAAAAGAAGGTTAAAGTCAAATGTGAGCTTTAAATACCAAAGTACAGTAGCAGCACTGTCGTAAAAAAAGTGAGATGCCGTGACCCTCTTTTTTGACTGCTTATGGATCTTTTCTTAGCAATGCCACAAGTAAAGTACGGAGGAGATGCAATGTTGCGGAAGGCAGTTTTGCATACTCAAGCAGATCTGATCTTTTAACAGCTGTGTTTTTTTTTAATCCCCACTGGCGTGTTTGGTTGTGATGCCCCGTTCACTGCATAAGCAACTCTTGAAGAATGTAAATCTTATGCCTTACCTCTGAAGTAACATTTTTTAATAGCGATAAAATTGCCACGTATGTATTGAAATACATGAAAATAAATTCAGATATATGATTTAAGACTTCTATATTAACATTTTATATCTATTTAACCCTTTAAACTCTGTCTTAGAAAGGGTTCACAAGCACGGTTTAATTTCTTTGAGCATACCCGAATACTTCATAAAGTTATATATATTGTAAGTCAATAAAAGTGATAATAATAACAATAATAAAGTGGTCAACTGAACAAAAAAATTAAAAATTGCAAAAATCTGGCCGATGTCTTGCAGTAAGCGTTCCACCTCAATATCGGCCGTGGCTGTTGTTGCCGCTGCTAGTTTTTTTTTTCCTCTGCTCTACCTTAAACTCTTTAAATTCTACTAAAGTCAGTCAAGACGCTAAATACTCAAATAGGTCCTCTGCTTTAATGTCTGCTTACCAACACTTTCCCGTAAAGTATATGCTGCAAGTCATTTAAGTGCTCCACTTTTAATTTAGTTGTGCTAACTAGCCTAGCCATCAGCAATGATTTCTCCCTTTCCCTCTGCCGCTCTCCCTTCCCCGGTGTGGAAGCCCCTGGCAGTAGGCGCGGACTAGTGTACCTCCTCCTCCTAGCCCTCCCTTGGCAGCTCCTGAGCAGCCAGGAAAGCAAGAGACTGTGTGACTGTCTGAAAGAAGCATAGCCCTAAATCAAAGCCCACCGTACACCACCCACCCACTCAGGTTTCTAATAGATTCTCCCCACTCAATCGCCGGCTGTCGAGGCGTGTCCAGCAAACAATCTGGGCTTTGTGGAGACACCTCATTCTAGGGTAGACCTGTTCTGATTTGGAGAGATGGCATTCATCCCTATCAGGCCCCTCTTCTATGGAACCAGCTCCCAGCTCAGGTCTAGGTGCAGACACTCTCTGTGTTTAGGAATAGGCTTAAAACCTTCCTTTTTGATAAACCTCGCAGTTAGTGCGGGCACAGGCCCGTATATAGCTATCCTGCTATAGGCTTAGACTGGCGAGGTAATCCCCATGGTGCAGGGAGCTCCTCTCTCTGTCTCTCTTTCCCAACTTATTCCTGTCCCAGTAATGGTGGGAACTTCAAACTTTCCCTGTGCTTTCTCGTCCTGCAGGTTCCTGTGAAATGTGGTCGTGGTTCATCTGTCTGCACCCTACTGACTGATTGACTGATGGAGAGGTGATCACGTGGCTCAGGATTGTGGGTCGGGATGACATGGCACCGTTTTCCGTGGAGGACAGGGGACCATGTGGCTTGGATCCTGAGCGCCATCTGGATCCCTGGACTATACCTTTAGATCAATGGATTTCACCTGCTACATATCAATAGACTAATCATAGCTCTGGATCTATTTATATATATATGTCACATACTCCTTGACATATATTTTATCATCATGTGTCAGCTTCTGGAGAGACCTCTGGATTTATGGCTTCCTAAGGTTTCTTGCTCTTTCTTCCATTCAGGGTTTCTTTTTAAGTTTTTCCTTCATCCAGTTACATCTGCACAGTTTGGAAAAACCCTCTGAGACAAATTCTAATTTGTGATTTTGGCCTATACAAATATAATTTGATTGATTGATTGATTAATAGTTAAATAACTAGCGACTTAAAATAATCCCTATCCTCTATCCTGCAAATATAATAAATACTAATCAATTTGCCACCCCTCCTAAAATTATAATCAAAATCTCTGTGACATTTTGAATTATCCTCTCAAATGAACTAACAAATGCCGGCTAACACATAACCTACTTGGTGGAGGCACAAATGTAATTTTTTTTTTTAGAATTGAGGCCTTGTGAAATAATGACTTAAACACAATAGTGACTGATTCTGATGCATCGACAAGTGTGGGTAATAATGTTTATGGGTTTGTGCAAGTGACCATATAACACACTGCTCTAAAACATTTGACATAGTATAATTATGGTTCACCTATGGAGCAAAGCATGTCCCCGACAAAAGAGAAGTTTGTACAGTAGATATTTTACAGTATCTGTGTAGTGGAACACTTTTGAAAAATAGAATGCTCACTCAGCACAAAACTTCCCTGAATAAATAAAAAGAAGCCATGCAGGCGCAGCACTCTATAAATTAATGTTTCGACATCTTTATTTACGTTCTCTGGTGCATAAAGATTCCCAAAGTGCAACTATTAGTATTTCTAAACAGTTCACTGTGGATCAAGTTGAAACTAACACTACTTTTCTTTATAAGAAGATGCTTCTGCAGGATGCTTTACAGTGAACTGTGCAAGCTGCACCGCGTCTACGACACTGTGTGTCCTCATTCAGAGTGGTAAAAATGTATCATTCTGCCTTTTGACAGTGTCCTGGCACGCAAGCGTATCCTTGAATACTAAACAGAGGCGAGGAGATAAAGGAAACATTAGCATGCGACGCCTTTGTTGGCTGGCAAGAGATTTGCCTAATTGTGATTATAAATTATGCGAGTTACCTGATAGTAATTCTCAAAGTTAGCTGGGCCTGAATTGATTTAATTAATTTTCAAATGTAAGAAGGGACACTGAAACAATTGTGACTAATTTGATTTTGCAGTTAATCGTAAGACAAATACACCTTAACCTATTTGAATACAGTCTAATCAATATGCAAATTGTCTCCTTCAACCTTGTGTTCTCCAGGCTTTAAATGTCAATTTCACTTTTACCTCACCTGATATTGTGTTTAAATACTGTTGGTGATCGTGATACAGCTGTGTTATTTTAAATAATAAACTGGGAAGAATGTAATATTTGTGGCTACTGAAATCTGAAACTTTCAACTACGACATTCATCAATTACAAAACAAATGACTTTTCATGATGAAAGCTTTATTGTTTCCATTCAAACCAGGATCTTATAATCCATTAACCCAATAAATAAATAAATAAATATTGTATTTTATACAAAATATTCTGGCATTACTGTTCTTTATAGTCAGCAATAAACAATCTATTCAATAAAATGGTCAAATACAAAAAAGTGACACTGATTAAAATTAATAACTGCAGGCATCATTCACTTACTACGGTCTCTCTTTATTGGCCTTGTTTTTATTTAGTACTCTATGGTAAGCACTTGGTGAAACTTCAGGCTGTAAGACAGGCAAGAGTCCTGCTGGAGTATCTTTGATGAAGACATTGAAGTGAATATCTGAATAAAATCAGCTCAGAGCCTAAAAGCTGCTGCTGATTTCCTTCTGTAGGTAAAGGAAGGCTGTGCAATGCAGATTCATATAGTCATTCCTTTTTATGAAACACTTCTTTTGTTGACATTGATTCTGCCTCCAATTGTAAACGCTGTGAATCCCAACCTGGACTGCTCTCTGACTTTATGATCCCCTCAGGGTATCGTGTTATCTTGTGGGAAAGGAACAAATGAAAAAATAAAAACAGTAGGTAGAAGTAGTGCACCTCGCTTGATATATTTTTAATCTTTACTTCTTCTCTTTAAATCACGCTGTTGTGGCACAAACCTCACCGTTGGTATGAATGCAAGTCTAATAACAATCTGTAATGTCTCCCATTAGCTTGGGGCTAAACATGATGAGTGTGAAAACAAAGAGCAATTTCTTTACAGTGGTTTGTATTCCAAGCATCTGCAAACAATGTTTCATATGTTTACTAGAGTCCCTGAAGGTAGAAGGAACTTACCCCAGTTAGTTAAATATTTATGTCAGAAGAACAGTATGCTCAGCATATGCATCTGTTTGTGCTCATTTATCTACTCTATTACAAAATGCTTTATGTCAATGGGAAAGCAAAATATGTAAATAATTCCAACATGAATTGCCTCTAAACCTGAAGGAATTGTAGGTCTACAACCTTCATTACAATTGCTATTTTTATTGCAGCACTGAGAAAGAACCAGAACTTTGAGTTTCAACATTTTATAAGATGATGATCAGAATCTGTTTGTTTAACAGAAAATAGGAATCGTGCCAACACGGCAAAAAATAATTAAATCACAACATAATAGATTCTACATCCGTGCACGCACAAACAAAAGCTCAATTTCTTTACTGATGACTTTTAAACATTCAGTTTATGGAAAGTAAGGTGGATACCTACCAACCTCCGAGGCCATCACAGTGATGTTGTGCCAGGTCATGTCCTCTCTGTCCAGAGGCTGAGTGGTTCGTATAACTCCATTACTCTCATCGATTCTGAAGTATCTTTCTTCGTCCTCTTTGCTGTCCAGGAAATACCTTTAATCCAAAAAATAACAACACAACAAAACAAAAACAAAAAAGGAAGACGTCAGTGGATAATGTGGAGGAAGTAATCTGAAGGATGTGGAGACCTTTAGTTTTAAACTGGATAAAACGTGATGAAAAATAGGTCATATTAAGGTTAGATATTCGCATTAGTTCCATAATGTGAATGTGTGTCATTTCTTAATCGAATCGTCAATCTTTAAAATTGTATTTTCTGAACATTATTTATTAATGTGAAAGAAAAGGTAGAACAGGCCGGAAGAGTCTACAGTGGGAAAATGCTAAACGTGTTACCATTGATCTTCATGGAAAGCACTGGTTGCAAGGCTAGTGCTGCCATCCGTACTACCGTACTATACATTATGCTAGGACAAGATGTATTATGTTTCAGTACATTGTACAGTATGTCAAACACAATAGTTCATAAATGCCAGGATATCCTACTATATCTGGTTACATTTTGCGATACGACAACCAGCTACAGGAGCACTGATTTATCGGCTCAATATCAGTATTGGCCAATATGTGTTAGACGTGTTAGACTGGTAACGGTGATCAGCAGATAATGTGCTGTTCATTGATGCCAGTGGTTGATAATAACCTGTTGTGTTTCATAGTTTTTGCACTGGCTACATCTGCAATCTTACACCTGGCTGTAGATTTAAAGATCCTCTCTGATGAAAATCAACTTTTTGACCTTGTCAACATGTCCGTATGGTGTTTTTATTTACTGCGACACACATCATGATTGTATTTTGGCTGAGAGTTCCTGCTTTTGTTTCGCAATCCACCAGTTTGCATAAAAAACCTAAAGAACCAATCCTGTTGACTTGCGGGGGGATGGGGCTCAAAGCTGTAAAAGTTCAGTTCAGTTGCTTCACACAAAAGGGTATCAAGCTCAGGATTGTTTATCAGCCAAAAGTGTTATTTTAAATATTGGAGTCATTGTCTGCCCAGAGTTTGCATATTGGTGCATCCTAAGTAATAACAGAGGAATTTAAATAAGCACCATATTTATTTGTGGCTTAACTGTATTATCTTTACATTAAAATCAGCAGCAACGAAGAAGCCCATTTAACATACAGTTGATGCACCATCGAACAACTTAAACCAACACTGTGGTGAAGAATATAACCTTGCGCTCAGTCTGTTTTACCTGAAGAACCCTCTGCCTGCTCACTCTATTGTACGCTGGTGGTTTTCCCCGGAGCTACCGGTGCAGTAGATGCTGCTCTCCGCTGCTGGAGCCATAGCCATAACAACACAGCAGTCTCCACCTCATTCTGTCACACACATGCCGATATGCCAGTAGGATGCTTCCAGATTAATTAACTTATCAATCACCGCTGTTAATTGTTTATACTGAAAATGTCGCACATCATTTAAATTAATTGCCAATTGGGTGTCGTATTGTGTTTAAATCAGAAGTGGAAGTAATTTGATTATGTCTTTAACTAAAAGGAAGACATACAGCAGTGTAGCTATACTCAGATACCATGTTTGGCATCAAAATATAGCTAAACTATCAAAGGAAAGGTTACTTTAATTATAAATAAAGCATATTTTGAAGAATATTCTATTAGATTACTGAATTATATCTATTGTTCCATGAATGTGGTTTAATGCTGAAGCTCATAAGGGTGATTTAATTTAAACTATTCATCACATGTTAGCAGCATTTTTCCTCTGAGATCCATTATTTGTTCATTATCAGCATTTCTCTTTTACATTTAATCAATCGAAAAATGTTTGTGTTTGAATGATTATGAATAAAAAAAAAAAAATCAATGAGATTCCCAAACATTTTTATTTACCATTGTTTTGACTGCATCTAATGGGCTACACGGAATTATAACTTTATGATGCTGTTTAAACATTTGAATGTAACCCTACGACTGTGTTTTAATGCAGTTTAAATAGTGATATCAACATGTACAATAAAATTCACTGCTCATATACCAGTAGGAGGAGTTTCTACGCCGAGCTCCACCATGAAGATTCAACATACATTTACTGTACATGACAAAGTCATACACAAAGCTGCTTTTTGCAATACAACCAGATGCAGACGCTGCCGCTCCTCTCATGAGTTCCACCACAAATGACAGGCCTATTAATATAAACTTTAAGGGACATTCAAGACATTTATTGTTGCGCTACAAAAACAAGTTACATTTTTATTAAAATAGGCAATTAACAGAACTGCCCTTTCGTTCATTCATTTCTTAGTGATATTTCTCTGCCAGATACAGACCCTGATCAGAGGAAAATATGTTATATACAAACGCGCTGAGCCGTAGCTACGTTAAAAAGTAGTTTATGTAGTTTAAAAGTTATGTACAGTCACGCCATCAAATGAAGGGTTTTCATTACATTGGCACAAATATGCATCTCATTATGGTTTTTTTCTTCTTCGGCTAATGTTAAGACCTTCCTTTTTTTTTTTTTTTTTACAGCCAGGCATACGTTAAAAGAATGATGTAGCCTACCAACTACATTCACAGTAAGGTCCAGAAGTATTTGGACATTGGAACTGTTTTTTCTCATTTTGCCACTTTACACCACCAGAACTGATTTTAAAAGAAAACAAACCAGATGTGATCTTGACTAGTGCAGACTTTCAGCTTTAATTTAAGAGGTTCCACAAAAATTTGGCATTTACTGTTTAGGAATGACAGCCAGTTTATGCAGAGTACCTCTATTTTCAGGGGTTTCAAATTATTTTGACAACCTAACATGATTATAAACATATTCATACTTTTGAATACTTGAATGAAGATACTCGGGAGCCGATGGACATCGCTAAATTTCCACTAAATCATCAAGTTTTCTCCTTCGGGATAACACTGCCTGCACCATGTTAGACACATGTGATGTGGTGCCTTGGATCATCAGCTGTTTCTTTCCTTCTCCCTCCATCATTTTGATACAAGTTCATTTTGATTTCATCTGTCCAAAGAGTCTAATTCTAGAATCTGGGAGGCTATTTTAGATGGTTTCTGACAAAGTCTAATTTGGGCTTCCTGTTCTTGAGTGTTACCAGTTGTTTGCATCTTGTTGTAAATCCTCTTTATTTACATTCATGAGGGAGTCTCTTGATTGTACACTTTGACAATGATACGCTCACCTTCTCCAAAGTTTTGCTGACGTGTCAAAGTTGTGAAGTGCTTTTTCTTCAGCAAGGTAAGGACTCTGCAATTATCCACTTTTGTTGTCTTCCATGGTCTTCCAGTCCTTTTGATGTTGCTGAGCTCACCAGAATGTTCAGAATGTACCAAATTGTCGATTTGGGCACTCCTAAAGTTTTGATATCTCTCTAATATATTTATTTAGTCTTTTCAGCTTAATGATTCACTTGCATTGATATGTCCTTGTAGTTTATGATTCATAGCTCCATACAAACAGTTGCCAAATGCCGCTCCAACACCTGGAATCAAGTCTAGACCGTTTATCTGCTTCATTTGTCTTGAAGTAAGAAGGGAACAGACCACAGCTGTCCATGAAACTTCTTGTCTTTCAATAGCCCCGCATGATTGGTTCTATTTGTGCAACAATGAGTAAACAATGAGTAGATACACAACACACCTTTGTGTAAAATCAAAATGGCCCCTTTAAGCAAAATACTTGCATATCTCAGAACTCTGTGTGGGCACTTGTGTTTTTATACCTCCAGCCAATCCATCAAGTGAAATGATTAAAGGGTAGATGCAACACAGGCCAAAGTGGGGTGCTCTTATGATTCTGGGATGTTTTAGAGTCTGGTTCCATGCACCTCTTAAGAACATGAAAAGAACAATCCCCACTGCTTTGACACAGACTCCAGGTCCTGACAGAATGCTGTGAAAACACATATTCCAATTCAAGTGCAATTATCGTCAATATTTAATAGTGACAAAAGGCAATATCTCACTGGCTTTGTTTACATAGCTGTAATGCCACTCTAGCAGTGCTGTTATCAAGAGGCAAAGCGGCCTGCGGAATACAAAGCAGAAATGTGCTCAGCCGCTCCTCTCACGAGCTCAAGCACAAAATGAGCATTGACTGCGTATTCCTTAATTTATTCTTAATGACCTATTTACACCTTTAATCCTGCATTGGTGCTCCTGAGTAATAAATCAACAATTTCTTTATTATTATTATTATTATTATTATTGTTATTATTATTATTATTACTTATTTAAACATTAGGCGTTTTTAGAAGATGCCCTAGATTATATATGCATGGTAATAACCCCTGGCATCTGCGTAATGCTCAAAATTAAAGCTAAAATGCACTAATTGTAAGTGTATTCAAAATGCCCTAGGGTCCAGTGATCATCAACAAGACCAAATTTCTGTTATAACTCAACCAAGTGAGCATAAAATGGTCATAAAAAAAAAAAAAGCATAAATGATTTGTGGGTAACTTTGCTGCTCTTACATACGGGCAACATTTGAATAAGGGTGGCTCCATTGATATTGCCATGCCATTATCCAATTCTGCAGGGTTTATCACCTGATAAAGGGGCCATTTTACAGCCATCTCATTCTCAGCTCATTAGGTCGAGCTCTGCATGACTTGCATACTTTCAAATCTGGCTCAGCGCTTGTAAGTCAAAGGATAGAGTTATATTTAAAGATAGAAATGCAGATGAACAGCGGTGGATACTTGATATTTGCCAGTGTACAGAAATAGTGTGAAAGTATGAAATAGTAGAAAATACTCAATTAAGTCAAAGTATTAAAAAAAAATGGTACCACATTGGATTTGATATGGTTATGCAGGCTGGGGAAGTAGGTTTAAGATTTGATCTGTACCTTAATTTGTCAGCCTCAGAGCTGTTCTTTAGGCTGAGTGCTAATATGCTAACATTAGCATGTCACCTGTTTTTAACATTTGTCACCAAGACGCTACTACAGACAATTGAAGTTTTCCTGTTATGAGCTTAGTGTTGTACTATTTGTTGGTTGTTCCAGATAACCAACAATCAAAGCATTTAGATTAATCTCTGGAGACCATGAATATTTGTATTTAATGTGAACCTTTGTCTTTGCAAGGAAAATATTCATTTTCACGTTTACTCAAGCAAAATTAGCTTGTGTTAGTTAGTTTAGAGTGCCTTCTTTGAAAGCCTCCCTGGCATTTAATTCATCTATTTAAAAGTCAGCTCTTTCAAACACTACAAAGTCAATGACAGAGTCAGTGACTACAAAGTAACTTTGATATTACAGCTGTTTACACTTGAAAGGAAAATTGTCAGTAGTATGTGCTGAAGATGGGGTTGACTTGAATCATGCTGCGCTGAATAGTAACCAGGCCAACCAGTCATCAGGACCAGTTTCGAAACTGGTCCTGATAATGTAGATTATGATAATGTATAAGAGCAACTGAAGGTAATGAGCCATCAAGACTTGGTTTGGATATTTAGATGTCAATTTCAAACCAACATTTGATATGTCACTTCAATAACATGCTTATTCTATTGCAGACTTGTGATGATCAAAGAGAGCCAAATAATTATCCCTGCTACATTCTGCATTCTGATGCAAACGCAGGAGGCAGTGGCACTGTTGTGTAGCGTTTTTTTCTAGGTTCAAGAGATCGCCATTGAAAAGCTTCCCGCTGCCTTCTTCTTTATGTGGTGAACACTGGGAGTGATGTACTGTCGAAATGGTCGAAGAGAAGGTGTCCAAGAGGGGGAAAAGGGAAACTCTTTCATATGTAGATTGCCTTCTTGTTTAGTACAAATCTCTCCCAAAGTCTGAAGACTCTGACACGACTCAAGGAATCATTTTCACCCTGTGTCTTCCTTCCATTTGAAATCATACATCATTTATCACCGCAGCGCTCACTGCCGGGGCAGATACTAGCATTGTCATAAGTCCCGGCTTAATGCTTTTTTGAAAGCCCCTGGACTCTGCAGCCCATGGTAAGGCTCTAAAATATGATCCCATATACTACAGCTGAAAATTGCTTCTTATTGATATATCAGCAGTGCATCATCTCAGGAGGAGTTCCATGTTTACAGGTACGCTCCATCATTTCAGCCAAGGCTACAGAGGGAATTCATATTAAAACAAGCAGTGCAGAATTGTTTGACAGCAATGTCATAAAACAAGGTATCTGTGCAGAGCAAAAACTAAAGATTACTCCACTGCCTAGGGGTAATACCTTTCTCAACAGCACGCAAGAATGTGTTTAAGACGTGCATAAATGCTATAAACACATGTATTGCCTCAGGTTGCTTGCAGCCAGGCTTGGAGTCCTATCTAAACTGATCTGACGATGCCAAAAATACAAAAGATTCACT
>KV751334.1:31097760-31117159 GCA_001698575.1 Mola mola
AAATTAAAAAAAGGAAAGCAAGAAAAAAAAAATCACTAAAGTGTATCTATTCTTGAATGAAATTCTTTACCGATGCAGAGAATGCCACGAGGGTATTCTTTGGAAAGTGTGAATACGAAGGCGTGTCAACACTTTGACATGAAGATTGTACCTATGAACTCCCTTCCGTGACTGTGTCTGAATCATAATACCTTAGATAGACCCTGGTAAATCTCTATGGAACTCTTCAGTTAATTTCAAAAATAATTGAGAAAGAGCTGACTTCCTTGAACCTGGGGCCCATTTGAAACTGTGAGGTGGTTAGCCTTTTCCTCAGCCTCCCCAGTCTATTAGAGTTGATACCATCACGCTATCCACCTCTTTGTCTGGCTGCAAACTTCTAAAGGAGGACAATCTCCAGGGTGAACAAAAAGGATTATAGGAGATTACTAAAGAAACTAAACTCCAGCGTCAGGAATCTTGGTTTTCGGCCCATCCAATGCAATGTTATCCTTTTATGTCTGTACTCTTCTTACAGTGTTTCTGAAGAAAAAAGGTAGATAACACCTACAAACGCACTTATAAAATCACCAAAAAAATCTAATTGGTAGACCTCTTATTTCAAGTTTACAGGGACTTCTCTGTTGTATCTTGGATTTTATATCTGATTAAAAATAATTGGCTGGACTGCCGTATCGCAACTGAGTAACATTTTGACAGCTGCTCTCTTGATCTAAGCACTCGTAACGCTTAATCCACGAGCTGCAAAAAAATGTCCTGATCTGTGTCAGCCCCTTCAATAAAGTCGAACACTTCCAAATCCCAGATCAGCAGAGAAATTAGCCTATTTAGGATGCCAAAGGGACTCAGGGCCTCTGCGGCGTGGTGTGTCGTTGCATGTGTGTGTTAAAGAGTACCGCTGCAATGTAACATGTGGGTTTATTCAACTATGACACTCAAGAGGAACAGCCTTGAAGTCTCTGTGGGTAAGTGACACTTGCACTGTATTGATGGGAAAGACAGGAGTTAGGACCAGACTATGAAAAAAGATTTATTCAACCACTGCTTCAGATGTATCTGCTGAGATATAGAAAATCTGCAGGCTTTCAGTTCAAAAATTTCAAAAATTCAAAAAACATGTAGTCAAGTGAAGCCATCGCCACAAATAAATCATAAAACAGTTCCCAATCACTTAGAAAATAGACTTTATCAGAGTGATAAACTGATAAAAAAAAAATGTGGCAGAATTTTCACAGAGAACCTGTCAAATCCATTCTTAACTTCTGTCCTCTGTGATTTACATTCAGTGAGCAGAGTCTGTCTAATACTCTCTCGCCCTTGTGCATCTGCTCTTGTTATTGACCAAAATCCCCGGACAAGTCACAACATAAGCAGCAGGTAGGGGGCTCTGGGCCCTTCTAAAAGGGCACCTTGGAAGGATCTAAAGTTGTTATTGGAAACTAGCACACCCCTTTCACCACTTCTTTCTAAATTGTACCCCATGGTAAACATGTTTTTGTTCACAGAAACACAGACATTTTCTCTGTCCAATCCGTCTAGTTAATATACTGAAATAAACAGCTAATTAACTTCGCACAGAGCGTTTCCTTTACATTCATTTACTCAAGCCATGATGCCGCAATTTCAACATCACCCAACCAAATATTAATTTTCTATTTCTGGAGCACTGTGCTTCTCTTCTTCTCGACCTCACACAAACACATTAAGTGTTTCCAACACACAGAGTTGATGCTAATTGGGTGGAGATTTAAAGCTACTACCCTATATTCTGAGGATCATTTTAACATTTTCTTTATATATTTTCTAATCTGTGCAAAGGATCAAAGCCGTTAATTAACTGCTGGAAATCTCACTTCTCTCTACCCTTTCCCCTCGACTGACACTTGCGCTTGCTTCTAGAGAAACTGAGAGACAGTCAAGTCAATTTTAAATGTAGCACAACACCAAACAGAAGCATCCTGCAGGCCCAACCAAGAAATCCAAAAGTCGGGTCGTGTGTTTTACCAAGTTTAGTTTAGTAAACTCATACTTAGTCCTCCAGAAAGTGCTTTCCTGGTGAATATTAAAAACTGGACTTGCTCCTAAATTGGCTGCCCCCTCATGCAGCCAACTCAGATAGAACGGGAGCAAAGGTAGGTGATCAACGATCCTGGACTTATTAACGTTTCATTTTTGGACTGCCCTGCAAGGAGAAGCAGGGGATCCGTGATGTGAGCATTGCTGTCTAAGCTCAGACTTGAGGAGACAAAATGGGCCGGTCAAGCAGCACAAAACCACCACAGCAATTGGATGTTTTACCTTAAACTCTTAATGATAAGATACTGATCATATATCATCGCCAAATTGGTTCCGACTTTCGCTTCTCCTAGATGGAAATAAAAATGCATGGAATTATCTCCTGGACGTGTATGTGTAAATGCACAGGAGACAGCTTACGTTAGCTTACACTTTGCAATCCAAAACTGTGAAGGTTTTGATTTCAAATATACACTGCACTAAGGAGATTCCTCTGCTTGTTATTCCACTTCTTCGGAGGTGTGCAATGTGCAACTAGAGTGAAAAAGGGTTTTTTACTGAGTAGACAATCTCTACATGTGCACCTCTTATAAGATTCAGAGATAAATTAAATACTTGAATTTGCATGATTTGAGTGTTTGACAAAATTTGTTAGTGTTTTGTGTACATACTTTGGTTGTTTTCTGTTATAATAAAGCGAAGCAATTCAACCACTTTTTTTTTGTTTTAAGTTTTAAAATCATGACATGGAACACAGCTAGTTCATTTCTAATGTGATATTTCTGGTCTTAGCCAGTGCTGATCTGTTCTTTACTTTTTTTTTTCATGTATTAACAATGTAAAACATTAGCAAAACTCACCGAAATCAGGTTTTCTTGACCTCCAGTTCCAGCTCACTTCGTTTAGCACTGTTAAACCGTCCGATTATAAATGTTGACATATACAGTAGGTCGGTAAGATGTTAACGTCGACGCCCTTCTAATGATCTTTGCTAAATGGATCATTGAAATTACACTGTATCATCTTATCAGTTAACTGCTAAATGTCAACCCCACATTCTTAAGAGACAAGTCATTTTATAACAACTTTAGAGTCATTATTTATGAAATGAGTTGTAACGTACAAATATTTTGGGATGTCGAGTCAGTATAGAACTGCCACATTGATTTTCCTTTCTCTCATCCCCCCCAGGCCTTCTTTCACTATCCTCTGCATCAGTTATATTTCTGTCTTTCCAAAGTCTGTGTCATGCTCATTTATTTCCCCGGTGAAGTAAATCTAATCCTAAATTCCCAAACCTCCCTTTTTTTTGTGTACTGCGTGACACCGTCACAGATGCATCAATTAAAATATTCCACCCATGATTGAATCTTATTTGCAGTGGAGACAAGCAGCTGCCTTAATTGTGTTTTCTGAGGTTATTTGTCAGTGCGGAAATGGGAATGCATCATTTTGTATTGAGCTATTAAAATGTCTTCTTTGATGTGCAAGGTGTGCCATGGAACTTGCATCTTTTGAAATTTACTGAGGCATGATATGGATCTACAGAGGGGTGAGTCGAGGTTCTTATTCTTCTCTCAGAGCTCTGCAGAGTCAAACACCTTTACGACTACCTCAATTACTTTGTCAGTAGTCTTTCCTTTGCCCGCTGAGGTCAAATATGCTCAATTTACTCTCTGCCATATGCATCCACCTTAAAACGCGAACCAATCGTGCTTGAACCGCCTACCTTTGGACAGCTCAGCCTGCACCACTACAGTCCACCGATTCTGTGTTTTCTTTGAAGAAGTAAACACCTATTAAGTGATTTTTTTTTAATAATCTTAAGTGTACCAGGTCTCTGTTATAACGGTGTTTTTTATTTTAATGTTTTTTTTATATCATTTTGATTTTAATGTCCTTGCAAAGCACTTTTTCCTCAAATTTGCTGTTCAGTTCACTTATCAGCACAAAAGAAATAGGAAAAAAAACAAACCAAAAAAACTTTCTAAGTTGAAAAACACATTTGGGTTATTATTAGGGGGTTTGAATTTATAAAAGAAAGCTTGTGTAGCAAAGTAGGTGCTGGAGAGATGGAGAGCTGGGAAGATGTGTGTGTTAACTGGTCAAGGACAGCCTAAGCTTGTGTGCAAGCTTACAAGCTGCTTGTGTGCCTGTTTCTGACAGATTTATGGAAGTACATCATTAAATCTTGGTTGGAGTACCTCTTTAATTTTACTTTAGTTGTCACAAACCTTATTTAGGCGGCAATATAGCCATACAGGCATGAAGTCATTAAATATTGTAGCAATGGTTTGCAGATGCTCATTTTATTGAGGTGCCATATTTTAATCCTAACACAAATTTTGGCAAAATTTTTTGGAGCTTAAACAAGATCATGATTACTTTGCAAAAGCAGCCTATCAGGTACAGGGTCTGGGGGATTCAATAATGCAGAGGCACACAGGGAGGTTCTTAATCAAAATTGTTTTACTGAATATAGGTCAACACCGTGAAATCTAACTAGATGGCTACGGTACAGTTTAAGGAATAGGCAAACTCAGTAGTCGAGATACAAGCAATGTTTAAAAACACAAGGAAATCACGAGGAAGATACGCTGGAATGCTCACTAGCAAGACAATCTGGCACAGGAGGAAAGGAACACGGGGTTTAAATACAAAAGGGAGAGGTAGACAATCAGACACAGGTGAGACACATTAGGGAGGAGAAGTAATCACACACACCTGCGGGACAAGACTTGACAGGACATGTGGAATAAGACACAACAGACTTTCAAAATAAGACGGGAAACACTGATTGACCATAACAACAGACACAGACGCTACTGGACCCTGACACAGCCTGTTATATAAGCCCTTTATCCTATTCTGCATACGTCAACAGTGGTCAATTTATCATTGAATACAATTTCCGAACGAGTCGGACAAGTCAGTTATTTCAGTCATTGGTGGGTTTGAGATGATCAAACCACTACGAGGAGAACATAAAACAGGTAAAACCGTTCACTTTGTTGCTTGTTTAGGATTTGGGTCGAGTCTAAGGTCCTTTGAGGATCCCTTAAGCGCCATATGTGCGTGCCAAATGCTACCATTGGCCTATGTCCTCAAATGATCTTCTCCGCCACGTCGTGGGTCTTGTAAAATCTGTCACTGTCGTGTCAGGCCACATTCGTCCCTGTGCTTTGCATGTGTGTGTCCTTTTTATTCCTGCTAATAATATGATAATTCCCCATGACTGTGTTTCTACAGCTTAAGCACAGTGGGAGCCAGGTACATGTGGATATGAAGAGGTGTAAGCCAAGCTAATGACAGATGCAGGAGCAGCTTCAGTTCCCCAGTGTGGTGCCACAATGCGGCAGCATGCCAACACAACTGCTTTAAGACTCGGGCTTAGTAAGATCACATCCGAGCGCAACTCCCTGCATGTGCACATTTTCCACTGACCGCTGGAGTTCCTTGTCCTAATTTGAGGGAGGAGGGTGGTTTGCCAGTGGCGAAAACAACTGCCGACTTGTGTAAATTAGTTGGTGTGGGTGGAACAGTGTCGTGCAGAGAGTGCAGCTGCCGGATCCCTTCTATCACATCCCTCCACCTCCGTCCTCCCCACACTTTACGATGCAGAGAAGATGCCGAATCAGCGGAAGCAAAACAAGACAACTGATTTGACAAAAAGCTCAATGCGTATAAGGAAAAAAAAAAAACAAAAAACCTCTAATACAAATCTTTTACAGTCAAGCTGTTTTTAAATAGATTTCAACTACGAAAGCGTTTAGTTAATATAACAGAGGATGCTGTTGAATGAGAGAAAATAAAATTTAATTAATATTTCATAAAAATAAAATTGGTGTTGCTCATACCTAACCACAACACTGTGAAATTACTCCATCAATCCCCGTTGCCTTTTCCCTTGAGCTAAAGTCAAAATATTCAGCAATTCTTTTGTGTTGCTCATTCAGCAAAGAATTCATGTTTTACATGTGCGGGATAGTCTCAAAGGGGCCAATGGTTGTTCCATACAGCAATGAATCATTTCATACAAGTGGAATGTTGTTCATGCTAACCGACAGCAGCAGAGGTATACGTGAGCTAGCAAAACATCAGACACACACGTGCATGCACACACGCACTCTTTTGCGTGACACAGAGAGAGAGCAGAAATAAACACCAATGCACCCACTCACAGCAATGCATTTTTTTACATCATGTAAAATTCACATTTCTGGCACTTCAGAAAGTTTTGTTTACATTTAATAGATTCCAGCAGAGGCCTCTCAGACAAATGATGGGTTCTGAAAAGGCTTCCTGTGGTGGCTTTTTACATCCTTTCAAAGGGCCGGAAACAATAGCTTTCTGAAGGCATCTCTACAAATGTCTCCTTTCACCCCTGAGGAGTTAGTTATGGCTCACAAAGAGCAGATTGGGTGCTCAATAATATAGCAGTTGCGTGAGTAGTCCATAAGTCTGCCGTGGCCGCTTTAGCTTTTATGACTTCAGACGTCATGGAATATCGGAACGGGAAAAAGCGCATGGTGCACAGATTTCACAGCACGATAAACACCTCCCTTTAAATCACTTTAGGACATCAACAAAAGAGATTATGAGGAGGTTATTGCTCCCATTTAAGTGATAGTTATGGCATTTGGGGGTGACTGTGGGACTGTGGGTGTTTGTTTTGTCTACACACATTTCGCTGGCATGCAGTCATACCACACCTGTTTTGGGATCCACAGAGAAATATGGCTGTCCTTGTAGAATACTGTAGACTATTCTGGCACTGTTTCCATACGTGGGATCATCAGCATCGCTCGCTGTGACTTGCAACACAGAAGTGCCTAAAAAAAAGGACACAGAAAAAATGATTTCATGATAACTGCTGTCTTTTTAAAAGGTTTTTAATGTGTTAATGCAAGTATAGTTTATTTCATAAGCAATGGTCAAATATAATCTGAGGTATTTACACTTTAGTTTCATGTTATGCAACTTTGAAATTTGACTCCACCAAATCGATATACTGATATATACTGTAACGTTATCTACATTTTACTTTGATGTGTCTAGCTTTAGTCACTAGTTACTCTTCAGTATTGTTCATGCGTTACCATGCAAAATATTCATTTCATAAGCATGAAAGTCACCCACACATACAGCACATCAGTGAAGTCTTACAGTATTTGAAACTATGTTCACTTAAGTATCGAAAAACAATTTTCTGGCAATAAATGTATTGTAGCATGAAAAATACAAAAAAAAAAAAAAAAAATGCGTTACCATGCAAAATATTCATTTCATAAGCATGAAAGTCACCCACACATACAGCACATCAGTGAAGTCTTACAGTATTTGAAACTATGTTCACTTAAGTATCGAAAAACAATTTTCTGGCAATAAATGTATTGTAGCATGAAAAATACAAAAAAAAAAAAAAAATACATTTCTACATATTATATATACTATATTGTTGACAGAGTAGTGTTAATAAAATGTTTTGTTTCTCGTTAATAAAATGTATACATATATATCATTCAGATACAGCATAATTAGCAACAAAAGTTATTTAATTCATGTACAGGATTAAAAAATAAATACAATACAATTTTCTTGCAATATGTGGACTATAAAGTCACTTTTTATACTGCCTGTCTAATCAAAAACCAGGTCTCTGCGATCTCAGTTTTTCAACAAGCATGCATTGCTGTTGATAAAACTATCCGACAGCATATGGAATTGAAATGAGCTCAATATACTGTAGACCATCTGCAGGAGTGAAACATGAATTCAAAAACTGGAAGTTCCACTCCAGAGAAGTGCATACAGACTCTCTAAAAAATATGTTTTTAAAACTTTTTTGAAGATGCTGGAACCACATCTTCGCTTTAAAAAAACATCTGGATCCATGAATCCCAACAAGGTGCAAGATCAGTGCACAACAAGATCATCAAGGTCATGCTGGGGGAAACGTGTCAGACACTAATCCATAACGTTATACGCTTCAGTCTCAGTCACATCCAGACTCAGATAAGATCTGATGTCTGCTATCTTTTGTTTCTGTTGTTTGTTTGTAACTGCCAGTGGCTGTGAAATTTACAATTATATCTACAACAACGTCGTATTCATGTCTTGGTAGCCAACCAAGTTTATCTGGGAACTGATTCATTGGCAGTTTTTTTTTAAATCAGACAGCAGTTGGTCTGTGAAGATTCTCAGCCATCCTGGTCACCGTAGTCTTGGTTTCTAAGTTGAAGGCAACTGGACTTCTCATAGTTTCTTGAAGCAGTTGGCTGTTTTTATCAGTGTAGGGTGGGACACAATATGGCCTTGAAATTTACATCTCCCATTTTTTCACACCAAATTTGATTTATGATTTTAATCTTTATTTATTTGTTCATTTTTTTTCCTAAATCAAAACACAAATTACAAAACATTTTTTCTTTAATATTAACAATAAAAATCAACAAACTGAATCTCCCTCTTGAAATTAATAAATTAAACTTAATATCCATTTTGTGAAAGCTACAAACTTGTATTTATAAGTGCACCATGTAGCCTCAGGGGAGGGGGAGTTGTTTACGAAACATATTTACACTGAATTGTTAAATCATCATGAATCAAAGCGATCTAATTTTGAAGCTGCTGAAACTAAACAAGCCTAAAACAAAGCTTGTAGACAAAATTGCAGGCCCCGCTTTGTAAACAAATGTTTAATGTTTCAGGGATCTAATTTTCCTTTCAGGAAAGTGTGTTTGTTGTATTCTTATGAAAATACACCCGACAGTGTCACAGTGCATCTCTAACCAAACTCAATCAGGGTCAATAGCTTCCAGCATGTGAATAAAACTTGGCTTTATTCGTATATGGGCACCCTATTTTCAGCGACATTCAGCACGACTGAATCATAAACACCTTTCTGCTGGGCCCCTTACGCAGAATACAATGAGAAAATGACTCCACTAATGTTGACTGTTTGTTGGCTCACGCATTTCGTAGTGAGCAAAATTCTCCCTCTCGATGGCTTCCCTCCGTTTGAGTGCAAATCCGTTTTGCTGTCGCCTTTAGTCACAACAGCCTTTAAACAAATTTTGCAGTAGACTATTGTTTGTATGAGGTCTGATGCCGCAAAACCGAACCAGCTCCAAAACAGTGGTAAGACTGTGCCTCTTCTGAGGATGAGCCCTTCTTTGTTTGCTGGCATGTTGTTGTGTTTGTGTGTCTCTCTCTGAGGGAAGTAAAAGCGGAGCAATATGGCTGTCCTTGTAGAATACTGTAGACTATTCTGGCACTGTTTCCATACGTGGGATCATCAGCATCGCTCGCTGTGACTTGCAACACAGAAGTGCCTAAAAAAAAGGACACAGAAAAAATGATTTCATGATAACTGCTGTCTTTTTAAAAGGTTTTTACTGTGTTAATGCAAGTATAGTTTATTTCATTTCACTCATCAGCATCGCTCGCTGTGACTTGCAACACAGAAGTGCCTAAAAAAAAGGACACAGAAAAAATGATTTCATGATAACTGCTGTCTTTTTAAAAGGTTTTTACTGTGTTAATGCAAGTATAGTTTATTTCATTTCACTCCACCAAATCGATATACTGATATATACTGTAACGTTATCTACATTTTACTTTGATGTGTCTAGCTTTAGTCACTAGTTACTCTTCAGTATTGTTCATGCGTTACCATGCAAAATATTCATTTCATAAGCATGAAAGTCACCCACACATACAGCACATCAGTGAAGTCTTACAGTATTTGAAACTATGTTCACTTAAGTATCGAAAAACAATTTTCTGGCAATAAATGTATTGTAGCATGAAAAATACAAAAAAAAAAAAAAAATACATTTCTACATATTATATATACTATATTGTTGACAGAGTAGTGTTAATAAAATGTTTTGTTTCTCGTTAATAAAATGTATACATATATATCATTCAGATACAGCATAATTAGCAACAAAAGTTATTTAATTCATGTACAGGATTAAAAAATAAATACAATACAATTTTCTTGCAATATGTGGACTATAAAGTCACTTTTTATACTGCCTGTCTAATCAAAAACCAGGTCTCTGCGATCTCAGTTTTTCAACAAGCATGCATTGCTGTTGATAAAACTATCCGACAGCATATGGAATTGAAATGAGCTCAATATACTGTAGACCATCTGCAGGAGTGAAACATGAATTCAAAAACTGGAAGTTCCACTCCAGAGAAGTGCATACAGACTCTCTAAAAAATATGTTTTTAAAACTTTTTTGAAGATGCTGGAACCACATCTTCGCTTTAAAAAAACATCTGGATCCATGAATCCCAACAAGGTGCAAGATCAGTGCACAACAAGATCATCAAGGTCATGCTGGGGGAAACGTGTCAGACACTAATCCATAACGTTATACGCTTCAGTCTCAGTCACATCCAGACTCAGATAAGATCTGATGTCTGCTATCTTTTGTTTCTGTTGTTTGTTTGTAACTGCCAGTGGCTGTGAAATTTACAATTATATCTACAACAACGTCGTATTCATGTCTTGGTAGCCAACCAAGTTTATCTGGGAACTGATTCATTGGCAGTTTTTTTTTAAATCAGACAGCAGTTGGTCTGTGAAGATTCTCAGCCATCCTGGTCACCGTAGTCTTGGTTTCTAAGTTGAAGGCAACTGGACTTCTCATAGTTTCTTGAAGCAGTTGGCTGTTTTTATCAGTGTAGGGTGGGACACAATATGGCCTTGAAATTTACATCTCCCATTTTTTCACACCAAATTTGATTTATGATTTTAATCTTTATTTATTTGTTCATTTTTTTTCCTAAATCAAAACACAAATTACAAAACATTTTTTCTTTAATATTAACAATAAAAATCAACAAACTGAATCTCCCTCTTGAAATTAATAAATTAAACTTAATATCCATTTTGTGAAAGCTACAAACTTGTATTTATAAGTGCACCATGTAGCCTCAGGGGAGGGGGAGTTGTTTACGAAACATATTTACACTGAATTGTTAAATCATCATGAATCAAAGCGATCTAATTTTGAAGCTGCTGAAACTAAACAAGCCTAAAACAAAGCTTGTAGACAAAATTGCAGGCCCCGCTTTGTAAACAAATGTTTAATGTTTCAGGGATCTAATTTTCCTTTCAGGAAAGTGTGTTTGTTGTATTCTTATGAAAATACACCCGACAGTGTCACAGTGCATCTCTAACCAAACTCAATCAGGGTCAATAGCTTCCAGCATGTGAATAAAACTTGGCTTTATTCGTATATGGGCACCCTATTTTCAGCGACATTCAGCACGACTGAATCATAAACACCTTTCTGCTGGGCCCCTTACGCAGAATACAATGAGAAAATGACTCCACTAATGTTGACTGTTTGTTGGCTCACGCATTTCGTAGTGAGCAAAATTCTCCCTCTCGATGGCTTCCCTCCGTTTGAGTGCAAATCCGTTTTGCTGTCGCCTTTAGTCACAACAGCCTTTAAACAAATTTTGCAGTAGACTATTGTTTGTATGAGGTCTGATGCCGCAAAACCGAACCAGCTCCAAAACAGTGGTAAGACTGTGCCTCTTCTGAGGATGAGCCCTTCTTTGTTTGCTGGCATGTTGTTGTGTTTGTGTGTCTCTCTCTGAGGGAAGTAAAAGCGGAGCTGGAACGAGTCCACCGAGCCTGTCAAGCCCGCTCTACACTACCAGTTCATCTCCCAAAAATTGATGAACTGAAAAATGAACCTTTCCATGATATTCTACTTTTCAGAGATGCACCGGTATATTTATGTATACATATAAGTATGCAAAAACAGAATGGGGCAGGTGCTGCGTTTATTTTAGAACCTCTGTTGCTGTATGTCAAACTTCATCTTTTTGATTTAAAAAAAAGAAAATCTATTTGGATTTCTATTTTTCGTGTTTATCTTATACTAATACAGTACATGAAAGTGCAAAAAGTGGTTCAATATAGTTGGGGTTGTACTGAAAAACGTGACACCAGTTATTCACATGGTAGACATTTCTTAAGCTAGGTGAATTTTGCTGATTCTTGAACACTTTTACTTGAGGTTTTGAATGCCGGATCTTTATTTACAGTGCTACATTTTTTACAGTGCAACTTTGTTTGAAGAACCTGTAAAAAATAACTCCATCACTGGCTTTAACCTTGTATTGTTGTGTTGCAGCATTTCTGTACCTTCAGATCTGATTTTAGAGTTTACAATTATTGTGAACAGACTAAATATGAGGTAAGAAAGAGAGAGATACTTAAAATTCTAGACCCATTATCGGCAAAAAAGAGAAGTTATAGCTTCAAAAATGTCATCTTGTTTAAACCAAAGAAAGAACTAATTAGGAAGCAGGCAAATTTCGCATGCTTTACTTAAAACACAGTGTTTCAAAATGATTTGTTCTTCACAGAAACTAACTGCCAATGGAATACAAGAGAGTAATCATATGGGAACACATTCAAAGGCACTGTTGCACAACGATGACTGGAGGGTGTGTGTGAGTTATGTTACAAGAAAGTTTAATAGCTATTTTGGACATTTTTCAGCTGTTACATCCTTGAACTGAATATCCAAGCAGAAACTTTTTTTTTTTCCATTTTTTTTCCTTTTATTTTATTGCAAAACTTGACAAAAAAAACGAAGACAAATGATTTGAAAAGTCAACAGGACGACTCATTATTTACAGTGTTATATAAAAAGTCTGTGTATAAACCATTTAGGTTCAATTTAACACTTGATGTCTTAATCGAATAGCATTACAGGCTTCATTAACCCATTATAATTGTATGACAAGTGCATTGTATGTAATTGCATTGCAAGTATGTAAAAATCTTAGTGTGATTGTGTTCATTTGTTTATAGTGGATCCTAAATCTTGTGGACAGTTGCTCTGTTGTTCATTCCATGTCCCTTGTGTGTAAAATGCCACCCGCGGTGAAACGTGTAAACCACAGTGCACTTGGACACTCTGAATCTTTGTCATTCCAGAGGCAAAATTTACTTTCTGGGCAACTATTTGGACTTAATCAGTTGGAACTGTTTTGCAAGCGGAGCTGGTTCCAAACATTTGTCTAGGAAAACTTATTAGTTAACGCATAATTCAATTGATGAACCTTGAATTGTTCTATATTAAAGGATGAAGTAAGGAAAGTGCTTATCTGTGAAATTGTACAATTAACATTTTTGTACAAGCAGAGAGAAAAATCTTGTGATAAAGTATTCTTTATCAATATTTTATTCAAATATGAACAACTTCGGAGAAGAGAAAAGTCTAATCTATTAGCCCATTTCATAAATAGTTATTTGCCATTTTTTGAAATGTCTAAATTTTACTATATGCATAATACTGAGGTCAAGTTAAAGCCAATTTATTATAATCCTTATTCATGAAAGTGTGTAAAACAGAATGTGACGATTGGCAAAGTTAATGTGCTAACTGAAAACAATAAGCAGGGAATATATTTAATATTCAACCCTAATCAACTTCATTAACTTTTGGTAAACAAAATGCTTGATTTGCATTTGATGCCTGTCACATTTTTCAAACAATTTGAGAAACGGCTAACAGCAAACTGGGATAGTTTTAGACGGTGGATCCCCTCTTTCGATAAACGGGCTCATTGTTAATAGCTTAAACTATCACGATTGTTTTCTTCATAACCAAGGATAAGGTTCATCAGTTAGTAAAAGAAGCAAAGAAGCAAAACGCAGCAACAGAAAGGCTCTTAAAGGCATCCTGGCATCTCTATTTTGTTTCATTTATCAAGGAGATTTACCCATGTGCACAATTCTGTTCAATTCCCATACATTACTTCCAATAACACTCATTAAATCATAACTTTTTACATACACACGCCCCCATCTCTGCTTCTGAAACCGCTAGTGATTTTCCCAGAACTAAAAACGGCTGACAGGCTACTATTTCAAACATGTCTATTTAAAAATATCTCAACTGGGAGATATGCACAAGTAAGAAATTGATACTCCTTTCATCTAGCATTCCAAAAAACATCATTGTACCACTGCATGGAGGGCATGGAACGGTAAGCTGGGCTACCTGGCATGTGCCCAGCTAATCAATTTAGACAGGAATAAAAGTACATCACAACCAATTAGCTGCCACAGACCAAGACAGCCCCTTCCTGCACTTTCAAGCCCAACTATTGACAAATTCTGTGGGGATTAGTGCTTTGGAGTGTGAGGACAGTTGATTGTTACAGCCGATTTGATGCTGCAGACACCGAACCGGAGAGGAAATACTTTAATGGACACCAGCAAAAGAGGGGGTGGGTGTGAAAAAAAGACTAATTATTCTCCCCTTTGCTGTCCTTGAGTTCCTCCCTTCGGTCACCATGTGTGATTGATTGCTTTGGTGCAAATGCTGACGAAGTTTGCAGCGAGCACTGAAAGTTTAAATATGAGCTGTATCATTTAAAGTAATCAGTGGACACTAACGTGTAGATTAGTGCCGCAGGAATATTTTCACTCCCCATTTATGCAATCATTTAAAAGATAACAGGAACCTGTCTAGCTATCAAAATTACACCAATGAGCCACAGTATTGTTGTGATGTTTCACTGGCGCTTCTCATCCGTCTGAACGGAGGGCTTCTCTCAGGCGCTGAGATATTGGCAGTAAATCTTTTGGGTCGTGTCAGATGGAGGGTGGAGCCTGTTTTGTCCATGTTGCAGCTCATGAATGCCTGATTGGTATAATATCTGGAGAGTTTGGAGGCCAGGTCAAAGTCTTGGGCACTTTGTCATGTTCATCGAGCAATTCCGGAATGCTATTTGTGGCATTATGCTGCTGGGTGAGGCGTTGATGAGGTGTATTCGGCCTGCAATAACGTTTGGGTGGTGATATGAGTCAATAACCTCCTCACGAATGCCGAAATTGCCCAGCGGACTGTTGTATTATTATGAGGTTGTCGTTGTTAATTCACTTGTCAGTAGTTTCACTGTTCTGGCCCAGCTCTTGCGTCTCCTCTTACACTAGATTTAGTCAGCATCGGCACTTTTTTCTACTCTACTTGACCTGAAAATGATGAAATATTCAGTACCCGTCAATCAATTCATATTCCACCTACAATACGTGAGAACATACGGTGCTGCATTCTGAGAAGAGATTAAGACATGCACTTGACACATTGGTCTTACAAACAAATATACTGGCTTGCAAAGTTGTATGTTGTGTCAGGCGCGCCCGCAGATTAATATTCGTGAAAGTAACCAGGGAGATATCGACTGTTTATAAAGAGGGCGCCTACAGGTCTATTGTGGTTTGCATATTTAATCAGTTTTGCACATTTCCATCTTCTAGCTGGTGAAGCTGCGCGTCTCTTTTTCCTACTTCTCTTCAGTTACTGAGGGGATTACTTTAGAAAGACAGACAGACAGACAGACAAATTATGTATTCAATTATTTCCCCAAACTGTCAGCATCGCAAACTCACCGTCCCGTATATTTGAAATAACATCTTTCTGACAGCAGTTTGGCCACCGGTTGGATCGGCCTACGTTTGTTTCGAAGGCGTGCTGTGAAATATTTGAGGACCGTACTTTTGAGCCATTGTGCTGGGAGGCAGACTGCACCGGACTGAGAAAAGGCTTTTGGTTTTTGTTCGCCCAAGCTAAAAACAGAACGGTATTATAAAGAAATTAAAAATAAATGTTTGCCACAACATGATGCTGAGCATACGTAGAGGCAGCTGTCTCACAGGAGGTGGAACGAGGCTTTTCTTTCTTCTATGATGTGGGAGACTCCACAGTCTCGATGGCTGGATGGTTGTGGAGGCATTATTGAGTGCTTAGAAAGACCTTCCCAACCGGGAAACCATCACAGCAACCAGAAAACAAAGATGAAAATAAGGACTCTGCTGGCTCACAGAAGATCAAACATTTGAGAGAACATTATCACATATCACAGCACAGACCAGAGTATTGCTCTGGGTAATAACATGTTTGACGACGGGTCTCCGTTCTAATAGTTTCTTTTAAACCAACTAAGAGCAGTACTTGGCCATAAGTCTATTTGAAACATCCACAACACGGACAGTTTAAGGACTTATAAAATGTTTCGCTTCACTGTACAGATAAAAGGGATTATCAGCATGGAAAATGTCTATAAAGCAAACAAAATAGAAAATCAAAAACAAAAAGCCGCACACTCAAGTTCTGACATTTTTTATCATCTTTCAGCCCCCTTCAATTATGGCTGATTGGTGCTGAGAGTAGAGAGCTACCATTTGAAGGTTCAGTTTATTTTAAAGCATTACTCACCCATTTCAGACATCTCAGGCACTGTAGCTACAAAGGGTCCATCTGGAAATTTGGGTGCATTGTCATTGATGTCTTGCACTTTGATGATGAATTCCGACTTTGGTTCCAGGGCCTCCTCTGTGTGGCGGTCCAAGGCTTGTGCATGCAGGACGTAATGTGTTTTCTTTTCCCGATCCAGGCTCTTAGTGGCATGAATATCTCCCGTCACTTCATCAATGATGAATATAGTCCCAGCTCCTTCCCCGTCCAGAATGTACCTGACAGATCCATCGCCTTTATCTGAGTTGGAGTGAAGCTGTAAGGGAAGCCATACAGAGGGTGTGTGAGTACAGAGAAAAGAATGTTGCCAAAGTTGCTTTTTGATTCATGGTTTCAAAATATGATTCATGGCTGTAAGAGTTCAAATAATTACAGTGCACAGTTCTGAAACAGCTAAGTCATTAATCTATCGGTTTATTCACATATTTAATAATACATACTGATGCATGGTTAATTATTTTCAAGACAAATGTAAAATCCATTACTAGGTCATGCTTCTCAAATGAGATTTTGCATTGTTAGAACTGAAAGTCTTTGAAAAATTGGGGACATTAGTTTGTGATCATGGAAATAGTGTTGGCTATTTTTCATAAAAATAAATAATAGGAAAGATAATGGATTAATCAACAATATCCATTCAATATTATACACAATTGTAGCCCAAGTTTATATTAAGGATCATTTATAAGAATTTATTGCACCATTTAAAAACATCTGTGCTTTATACAGCAGGAGTTGTCACAGCTTTACCCCACCGCAGATTGGTCCTCAGCCTGTGTATCAGCGTCAGAAAATCCCCAACATGTAACTCAGGCATCATATTATTCAAGAATTTTCTCTGTCTTGACTGTAGCCAAGCATCCCTGCAGTAATGCATCTTTAGAGATTAAAGTTTTTTTTGGGGCGGAATCGTTTACAAGACAGTTAAAGATAGAAGAGCACCGCCCGATTCTCACCAGGAGAGAAAGGAATAAGAGGAAAAACAAGCCACTTGTTCAGCCATAATTGACACCAAGAGGATTAATACTTTGATGGTGATTGCTCAGCTGGGTTGCAGTTTTAGTCTTTATAAGTATATTTTACAGCACCACTATATTTCCAAAGTAGTATTCTCATTTAAATGATTTCATTTTCACCCATGAATAAAACATGTTAAGAAACACAGGTTTTTCCTTCTTCTTTTTTTTTTTCATCCATGGGGCAAATATCACAGCTCAATATAAAAGAAAAATCAATTTTCAGTATGCATTTGCAAACACCTTACATATTGTTGGTACTGACGGTGTTGAATTTGCATTTTCATATTTGTTGATGCACGCCAATACGGGGGAAACGTATCCTTTGAAGTCTGGCTCAGCGCACCTTAGTGTTTTATCTAACACAAATGTATGCAAGTCTTTGGAGAACACATGATACGCATACCTCAAAATAAATAATTCATGTTGTGCTTATGGGGAGATGATATGTTGGCACATTATAACACATATACAAAGACATTATGTATATAAACCTGCCTGTAAAGTACCAACATGGGGAGACAAAAGAACAGATTGTAAAAATAGCATGAAAACAGGGTTTGTTTCTACATTGTCAAAAATTAATCATCAACCAAATGTTAAATCATTGTCTGCTAATCAGCAGCATCTGTCAGACACAATTGTTTAAAACAGCTCTTTGACACTTGTGTTTTCACGGCATCAGACAACAAGCAAAGCTCCACAGGGGTGGAATCCTGCCTGATCTGCAGGTGCATGGGTCAAAACAATAATAAAAGGAACAGATAATAATTCACACACAATCTCGGAACTTGATAAAGGTCCCTTGACTACACTGGGGTTACTGTTCCAGCGCCTTGCTACAACATGGTTCCCAACAAGTTACAGTCTCTAACATCAACTAAGAGTGCACAAAGAACTCCAAATATAAATTGGCTAAAACACAATGTGTCCTCAATGTATCCTAATATATTATGTTGTTTACACTTGTAATTAATCACAAGGTGAAAACAGTTGACGGAAATGTGAAAAATCCTTCCCTTTAGGGAAACTTCTGTCTCAGAACAATGAAGCAATACATTGGCAACTTAAAGCGGCAAAGCAGAATGTACATAGGTCTTCCTATTCTGGCATTACAAAAGCAATGTCAGCATGGGCTCCAGATTACGTAATAAAATGTAGCCTATAACATAGCTACGGTTGCCCCCATTCCAGGTGAGCCAGAGCGGGAAAGTCACCACCAACACTGTTCCAGAACTCCGGAATATTGCAAAATGCTGGTGGTCATCAATGATGACCTTGGCCACACTTATACAGATATTTCTCAAAACGGATATTTTGCCCCTCCATTCTCTTAAAATAAATAAATAAATTCCTAATCACCTATATGCCAAATGCCAAAGAAGAGCATTCTGAGTGTGCCTTGGAAACGTCCTCCCCTATGGTGGAAGTGACTTAAAAGCATACACAGTAGTAGTTAGGTATTTATTTATTACAGTTATTTGATGCATATCATTTTGTAGACTAGGCTGTAAAACTTTCCGGAACAATTTGCAAGGGGCTATGGAGAAACTGAAGGCAAAATGTGATTCATTTGTGAAGACAGACAAAGAAAAGATGGTGCAGAGAGTCACCATTGTTCTTTCTTGCCTCTGCTCATCACTAAAAACAACAATGGGCATGTGCAAATTAAAGTGTGACATAACTGCTGTCCCAAATGCCTCATGTTAAATGTACACACATACACAGAGTAACCGGTGTCTTTATAGGTACCCATTTGCATCGACCTATATCGGCATTTATGTATGGATGAGAGTCCCATAAGCAAAATACTCGTTTTAGTGTAGACAAGGTCTGTATCAGCATTGTGTGAGCTCATTTGGCAAGGGCTTAAATGTTAAAGACTTAAGTTCAACATGCACCACGTAACATACTGTACGTTGCTTACCAACACATTTGTTTTGGCAGATTAAGGAAAAATAAACAAACAAACGAAAAGACAACATTAACTTTATCACCCAAAACGCTACCACCCTGCAGCAGCATGTGTTGCTCGTATAAACCCTTTAACCATTTTAGGGC
>KV751334.1:31117213-31130295 GCA_001698575.1 Mola mola
CATTTGCAGCTACAGTAAAGGAAGAAGGCCTCCTTTCCTTGCAGCCCAACAGAGATTGAAACAATGGTGGTGGTTGGTGTGGTGGTTGAAACAATCAACCACCACACTGATTCCAGAGAATTAGAGCAACCTGCAACTATTAGTGACAAAACCACACAACACATCCTTTCGTTGTCTGTATGTTACATAATAAATTATTGTTTCAGCTCTGCTAATCCACCAGTGGACCTCCAGCAGACATCTCCGCAGGGAGATACAACATGACCAGGCAGCTTTTACACCTATGGAGTGCATTAGGATTTTTTTTGCAGTGGAAAAACTGGAAAAATAAATTAGCTTGTGTTGCTTTCTTGACCCTAAAAATCAATCCTGAGCAGCACTATTGTATTTTCCAATCCCGGTACATACACACAGACAATTTTAATCAGAAGGAAACTACTTCAATACCTGTGTTACATGCACAACTATTCACAGTTATTTTAAAAGTTCAACAAAGGGGGGTTCACAGGCCACATCTAATCAAAACCTGGACAAGCAAATAAAGCAATTAGAGAGCTGCTGATGATTGTATGCCTGACTCCTGATGAGAGCTGACTGTCCTTCCCATGATAAATATCAAGCCTGTAATTAGACAGAGTCAAAGATCCTGTTGAATCAGGTAGTTAATCAGTTGCTAGATGGTACTAATATGAAACACAACCTTCAAAGCAGGAAAATTAGAACATGTTTACGTATCGGTGGCAGCGAAGACGTGACCAATTACTTTGTTGACACATTTTGGCAAATTTTCTGCGCACTTTGAATTTTTAATGCAGTGAAAGACCTTTAGAAATAAATGATGAATCAATTCCTACATACAAATTTCATCATTTAAATACAAAGATTGAGAGTTATTGCTTCAAGACGGACCACTTCCATACCAGGATATGTCCACTTCTGTCCAGCAGCACTCTACAACCGCGGTTCATAAATGAAATTACGCCTCCAGTCAAAGTGCTAATTTAGCCATTGACTTCTTTTGCAGGAGCCAATGAATCATGCTCGGCAAAGTGCGAACCAATGATGCATATGGTGACTACTGTCATCCAAAATCTATGGGTAATGAAAGTGTCAATGGGTTGCGGGCAATTACACAAACATTTCAGGCTGACAGTGCAGCAGCATGCTGACACAATCAAGATCCAGTCTTTTCTTCCATAATACCTTAATACATGTGTCCTCCATGCTGTGCAATGATGCATACTCCAATCTATGTAAAATATCAATATCTATATCAATATATAACCTTATCTATGGTACCACTGTAGTGATTGATCCAGATGTGCAAGTTACCCTTTCTCATCACCCTTTAACATGTTAATATCCATTTACTTAAGTTTAGGCATGAAAACTACACATCAGGTACAGGAAATGAGTGGTGATGCTTAAAGCGCACAGTGGTGAAGTGGTTAGCGCTGTCGCCTCACAACAAGAAGGTCCTGGGTTCGATTCCGGGTCAGGGCGTTTCTGTGTGGAGTTTGCATGTTCTCCCTGTGTCTGTGTGGGTTCTCTCCGGGTACTCCGGCTTCCTCCCACAGTCCAAAAACATGCAAACGGGGGGTTAGTAGGTTAATTGGTCACTCTAAATTTGCCCGTAGGTGTGAATGTGAGTGTGGATGGTTGTTTGTCTCTATATGTCAGCCCTGTGATGAACTGGCGACTTTTCCAGGGTGACCCCGCCTTCGCCCGAACATGCTGAGATAGGGGTCGCGGGGGGGTCTGGAGCCTAACAGGATAAGCTGTAGAAAATGGATGGTGATGATTAGCTTCAATACAGATGCAAACTCCTAGGGTGTAAGTCATTTGGGCGACCACCACTGCCTCAGTTGGGAAGGTACAATGTAAGTCTGTCCAAGTTGTCTGAAACTCATGCAAACAGCTGAGATAAGAACAAGGCTTTCTAAACCTTCCAGAACTCTCAAAATATCTTTGAATAAAGGTTTGTTAACAGTATTTGTTATTTAAAAAAACGTGACCTAATGTTAAAAAAAAAAAAAGTCAGTAAATAAGAAACTGAGACAGAGCTGAGTAAATAACTTGAAAATTCAGGATTCTACAATAAGTGAGACTGGGAAGGACAGGGCGCAAGCTCTAAGTTGCTAAAATATTGCTATGCAAACAGTAACCTTAAATGCGTAGGCGTACCATAGGGATTGGTGGTTAGATGGTTTTGTTCGGTGATCGATCATCTAGGTCGTTCACGTCGATATTTAACATCCGATTCTCTTTACAAATTTCTATGTGAATTTAACAAAAAAACAATGAAACTAATTACATGGCTATGCTGATGGCACAAATATATTAACATGGCTCTCTTTGGGTAATGCGCTGTAAATAATCCGATATAATAGCTAACAGCATGGAGCTTTAGGTGTTTTTGCCAAAAATATAGCCAGTGTATAGGAGTGCATCTCCAAAAAAATGCAAATATCACGAAGAAAGATATTATACATGTTCCAGGATCATTACAATCAAACCAAAACCTCTCAAGCAGTTTTAATAGTGTAACTGTGATAACCATGACCCACAGTTAAAAAAAACCCCACATAAAAACGAATCTAAATGATTAGTTTTTTTACCAAATTGAATCTAATCTAATCGACAACTGAACAGCTTTCACTGTTCACTTCAATTGAGACGCCCACATATCAATAAACAATATTATCAGATCTTATGATATTACTGTATGCTGGCTCTATGTGTACTGCACATTTACCAACCATCTGTGACTGCTTGTGAGACCAAAGAGATGAGAAAAGGGAGAAAAAAGATGGTTAAAGTGTGCAATTTTCGCTCTCAGTGCTGTTTAAGGGGCAGGTTATATTGCACATATTTTCTCTCTTAGTCGAAGCTGATTGCACAAAACTGAGCTTGGGGCAATTTTTTTTTTCATGGATTTCTAATATAGGGCTCTAAATCTCTTCAGAGGGTGCTGCTACTGCATTTAGGCCCCACGGTAGGGATATTTTATTTATGCTTCATTCATTTTGATCACAGAAAATTTCATGACAACCCGCCTCAATGTAATTAGTGTAATCTTTTTTTTTTCTTTAAACCACAGAGCAGGTTTCATATGACAGAATTATAAATCCGGGAGAGGATGGAAATAAAGATGGAAATAATGTCCAGCATGCAATAAATAATGAATGGGAATGTATGGAAGTCGTTCATACGCACTGACAAGTCCAGAGAGAAGTCATGAAAAAGGTGAAATTATGAGCTCTGCTACCCTTGTTATTTTGTCATGTCCACAAAAAGAGGATTCCCTTTCCTCCACAGGGCCACAGAGGTATTGTGTCTATGTCTTGGTCTCTATGGGTGACTTTATTAAAGACTAGTGGAACAGATGACTGGAATGTAGCTTGCAGGCAGCTGGCAATGCATTTCTGAGAAGTCTGAAAAGATCAACAGAGTCTCGGGTTCTGAAGTTGCCGGCAAAGAAAACCACTCGAATCTCAAGGAGAACCTTATTTATAATCACACACCCAGAGAAGCAACCTGTGAGACAGTGTATCGTCACTTTTTTTTGTTGTTGTTGTCAACGAGCGTTGCGTTTTCGCTCACTGTTTAGGCTAAATGGGTACAGGCTCAATGTCAAAGTGGTCTTAAACGGTTATGTTCACAAGCTAAATGCTGCTCGCAGTCTGTCTGTCTCTGCTGTAATACGTGTCAGGTGTCAAGTCAATTACAAAGAGAGTGGAGATCCGAGTGAGAAGACAATACTCTAACCTGACAACCACTAACACATATCTTCTGCAACATTAAATTGGACTTTCTTGTACTCTGTGCTTGTCGTAATGCTGGATGATACAGTAAAGTTAATGGGTCAGAAGTGTAATGAAACTAGAGTTGTTATGATTGTTCACTTAATCATTTGATCTGGTGACAAATGAAAAGTCACAAATACTGAGTTACCATAAAACAGAGTAAATATACTGTAGCACACATTAATGAAGTGACAGGCTGAAAAATAATCCTATTTTTATCAAATAACAACATGGCCAAGTGCAATAGCTAAATGCTTCAGAGATGCCCTTAAAAAATTATTTTTCCCCCCCCCTTTTTTAATGAAATTTAAGAATGCAGAAAACACAATTCCGCCAGTAATAGCATGACTGGGGAACGGGAAAGAAGGAATTGGTATTGAGAACCAGTATTCAATGGTAGCAGTACATTATCAGTTCGGTACCTAAGAACCGCTGAGATCCTTGACAAACTGTGTTGCTATCAGTATGTGGGACATAAATTCTGTAACGCTAATTCAATCTAACATGTCTGGCAGCCATCCCATAATCGTGTCGATGCTGTCGGCATCAGGCACTGACCTTGTTATGCCCTATGACAGTAGTAGTGAGTCGAATGCCAATCAGGACGAAGCATTCTGAAGTATGGGCTCATTTTTCTGAATTTAACAACGGTGCAGCTAAATACATTTTTTTGGTCTGTTGGTAGTCGAGTGTAAAGTGGAATCACACTGTGGATATACTGGTTACGTTATGACTGAAACTTTCGATGGAGCTGGACATTAAGTTATTACATTTACTAAAAAAAATTTTGCTATTTTGCTTGTTTTTGGTCTAAGGTTTTGGTCTGACTGAACATTTGTTAGATTAAACTGCTTATCAGTTTAATATTGCACAATCAAGATAATTTCTTATAGAATCAGTTGCGATTTACTTTATCACTAGATTCTATTACAATTTCCATAATCTTAATTTGCCTCTGCTATCCATGACAAGGCAAAGCAAAAAGCATAACTTCATATTTGATATGCTTGAGAGAGTAACATGTTGTTTATTTGTTTTCTTTCAGGTGATCAGTCAAATAAATGAGCTAATCATTTAAGATGTAATGTTTCAATTTTAATTATATTACCCAGCGCAACAAATGAACAACGATATAGTGCAGAATATCTTAGAACTGTGAGTGGATTAGGACAAAGTTGCTGCGGCAATCGTCTTAACCGTAACATAAACACCAATAAACCTGCTCACCCATGACAGACACGAGTAGGTTAAAACTCTCCATTAGTGGACCAATGGATGACATGGGCAATTATAGCAGTCCGTCTAGTCTTAGACGTAACTGCTGTGCCAACTGTTTAATTCCTGCCAATGTTCTGCTGAATAAAATACAGAGCTGACTTGCCACACAGCGGTGAAAATCAGCCAAAATGCTTAGAGGCGGCTGCAATTCAAACAGACTAGATATCTATCATCAGGTAGAGTTTTTAAAAATATAATACCGTAATACCCTTATGTTGGCAGCCATTAATGGAGCATGGACATATCAACTTTTTGGTAGTGTGACGGGTAACACAACCCTCACAATTACACAGAGCTGAGGGTGGATATGTTCCATTAAGTGCCACCCTGATACATTATTAGTCACCACACAGCTTGACCTTCGTCTTTGCTCCTCTACCTCATTTCTGTTCCAGCTTTGTCCTTTTCACGGGACAGATCCTGATAATGAATGTGTTTGGTTGGATTGCATTATTGGTACTCTTTGTAATAGCTTTGTAATAGCTCGGTCGTATTGGGTTAACAAATCCACATAATGTATGTGCCCCGCGAGCCGTGTTTGCTCTCTGCTTTCATTACTTTGCTGCTACCATGTCAACTCATTATAAGCAGACAAAGAAAGCAGAATCTGAAGCGGGTTTAAGTGAAAAAAAAAGAAAAAATTGAAATCCAGGAATAAGTTTTTGACCAGACATATGTCAAAATACAACCACAGAAACTAGAATTCTACAAAACGATTCAACGGTTATTTACAATAGATGACTTGAGAAATGAAGAGTTTGTCTTAGTTAAATGCGCTTGCAGCACATCTGTAGGAATGTATCATGGTAACAAAAGGTCGTACTTAGCTTGCTATGTTTATGTGTTTGCTCTCTTCTGATATCACAATTGTATCATCAGACCAGTGTTGGCCAAACGGTAGTGATATTTGCTTTACCTTGGTTGCAAAAGATTCATTAAAACCGCATTGATTTTGATGCTGAAAGCAAGCTTTGCTGATGCACAAGTGGGAGTTGAAGGTGGCAGTCAGCGCATGGAGCATGTATTCCATCCTCAATGTGCATAACAAGTGAAGTTGGGGGGGGTGGAGAGGTGGGGAAGACGAAGAAATTAGCAGGTTACGTGCCCTAGCTGACGATCAGTGCCTTGGCTTCATATTTGCAATTAGTGAAGGGGGGCAGTGGGTTCATTTTTGATTAAATCTTGGCTCTTTTACTTCACTCAAGGGGACTTAATCACTTTTTATGTGGGCGTGCTTGATTGTCTGATTATTGCCACATTTTGGCCATGCACCCTCCCAATCAACTCCTGTGAGCCCCCATTCTCTCCAATTGATTTGCTACAGTCACAGCAAACCCTGATGATGGAGCACCTGCCTAATGACCATACATCAAGTCGGAGTAATGAGTGGCGTTGTGAAGATGTGCAGTTGATGCACATCACAGAGATCCGCCCCAATAGTTGTCCTCTATTTTGACATCTGCAGGGAGAAGAGAATGGATCGTCTTCCTAGCAGGATGGTTGACTTCTTGATGCACACTAATGAGATTATTTTAATCCGGAAGCAACTCTGACACTCATTTAGTGGCTCAGCTTCTAACTGCTGCTAAACTTTGATATTGGAATGAGACCGAAATGAAAATGTCAGCAGATCGGCCTTAGAAGACATGTTTCTAACTTGCATTCCGTCAGTGAAGGAAGACAAATGGTTTGAGTCTCAAGCGTCTAAATGGTGCTAATATGTTTCAGTGAGAGGACAGGGGAACGCACTTTGGAAATCATGCATGCCTGCACAGACAGCAGACATGAGCTTCATGGGTTAGGGTCATGTTAGTTTCTGCAGTGCTGGACTCAGCTGGAGTTCAACTCTGATTCACTTGGTTTCTCTTAAGTTTTCTCATTTCATTCTGGTGAGCATGTGCCCGCATACGATACATTTTAATTTCTCACCAGATAACAGTGAGCCATTCCGAGCAAAGACTGTGTAAAGCCTTGTTAAAACTGATAACATAATCAGTAATAAAAATGCATTTACCACGTATTTGCGCAATATTTTAATGTGTGTGCTAAATTAATTGATCGCTTTATTTTAAATTCCAAGATAATTAATGTTGTAGCGTTTACATTAACAATTGATTAAATAATATGTGTATCATGGAGGGTATTAGTGAAAAATAAGTGAATATTGGACCAAAAGTTGTCTTGTTGTGGTATCTTGTTGAAGTGTCCCCAGTTGGCCCAAATAGTCAATGAATACTGCTTTGATTCAGACGCTTTGCTCTTAATAGCTTCCTACAGAGAGAATCAACAGTTCGGTTTTTCTGTAGGATTTTAAAATGTTGGATTCAGAGGGAACAGGCAATATTATCATATCATATTGAGCCCTGGGAAATTGCTAAGGGCTTCCTTATCTTTTAAGCAATTGGAAATCTATACTAGAACAGTTTGTTTATGTAGCCCTACAGATAGGTACATATTCAGGGAATAAGGCAGGTGCAAAATATAAAACATATGCACTCAAGCATATCACTCTCAAAGAACAAAGAAAGAAAAAGGAGAAAACATCCCAGTGATTTCTAAGTATTATTTCTGCCATTTCTAGAACGCTCTCTCTTTCCAGCAAAGCGGAGTAATAATGTGGCCATGGCTTTGACTTGCAACGTGTTATTATTTCATGTAACACTTCACTGGTTTAAAACAGACAAAAACATTCCAGTGTGTATTCACTTGTATCGTACATTGGGTCAAAAGCAATTTTATGTAAAAACTAAGCTTCAACTTTTTTTTCCCCATTCCCCATGTTGGTCTATTACTGCACATGTAACAAGGCAGTTGCCTGATTCTGTCATAGCACAATCCATTTTTAGACACATGAATAAAACATTTAGGTACCTTTCTTAGATTTTGCTACTCGAACACAGGACAAGACACGGGGTTATTCCTCCTAGTCTGGGTCGAAGCACCCATTCTGTCAATTTCAATTATTTACTGTATATTTTAGCGGCAGTCCGACACCAAAATGGTGTCTTGACCCCTGGATAATTTCAAGGATCTTTCTATCTCACAGCTGCAGATGTTCCATCGCTAAGTTACAGCACTGCAGTTCATACTCATTTAGAGTTTAGGGTATTTTTGTCGCCTTCTAAAAATTACCATCCTATCTGTAACCTGCCACCTACCACTGCTTCAAAGCAGCAAGCTGAGCTGATTGACATGAAGACATTCACTCCTACCATTGGGAGTCCCCCGTCTTGAGTCCGGACAAGCCTCGTTCCCAAGTATTTGTGCCACACTCACGCACAAAGCTCTTCATTTCCCAAATGCATCAGCCCCCCAGAAAGGTGTCACTGGGGATTATGGCATACCTCAGGAGGATTAAAAATGTTTTTGACAGACTGGCCGCTAAACTTATTCCCAGAAGTCACTCTAGTCACTATGCTGACCTTTTTGTGAGACTATTGGCAAAATGTAGACATGGCATACCCGACTGCCGAGTCTTACATTGTGCTTTACTTCCATTATGTTGGAAACAGATTTATTAGCACACATCTGCTTTCTCCTGTGTGCAATAATCACAATTTTCATTCGGCTCTCACTATTCCAAGCATCTTATCATGTAATGTGTCTTTAGACAAGAACTTTCCATTTTATTCGAGATGGTAATTAATGACAAAGAAAGTGTTGGTAATTCCCTGTCGTTGAACTGTTAATTTGCTGCTTTTTAATGTCCACAATTCAAGCAAAAAAACGTGAGGAAAAAACAACAATACAGTGCATTAATTCTCCTCTTTCTTCTCCTCCTTATCTCCTCTCTTTTTCTAATTTAGGGCCATCCAGTCTCCTGGCCACAAAAAGACACTGCACAACAGTACAAACCCACATAATTAAATGATATTTTTTTGTGTGTGTGTGCTTACCATCTTGAGACCTCATCTCCTTAAACATGCATGTCAAATTGATTCCTTAATAGTGTTTATGTTTTTCTCTCAGTGCTTTATTATCATCCAGGATTAGCTGTTCATGTTTATTTTGCTGTCATCAACAGTATTCACCACACACACACAGAAACACTGTCATACATACACACAGAAACAACATCACCCTTAAGGTAGGAGTAGATTTAACACATCAGCCAGTTGGACAGCCAAGCCAAGCAATCATAAGCTTCAAATCAGTAAATGTATTAAATCAATTGTAAGAGTATGCAGTTAGTGCATCGACAAACTGACGTTCTGAATATGCAGCAAACATATTTGATAATGTCAAGTACTCGGGACCCAGTGGCTTGGATTTTTTTTGTTGGCACTGTGGGATTTTAAGATTCACTCATGCATCAAATAATATTAGCAAAAACATGTTTACCAAAAAAATAACCTTTTCCCCTGCTTTCTCAGGTTGACAAACACACTTTGATAACAAAAACCCAGCTTTTTTCAATAAAATGACATTTCAGGTGCAAAGTGATATTAGCCATTGTTGGGGTTTTTTTGGCCCTGCTTATTTTCCAGGCATGTCATTCCTCCTTTTTCTCTTTTCCCGTTCAAATGGTCACCGTAGTTGAAATACAGACATATGTGCAGTCAAAGAAGCCTTCTGCCTTTCTCTTTTCTCATTCTCTTTCTCTCGGAGTGCAGCTGAGGGGATTAGTCTGTGCCTGAGTGCCTAGAATAATGATCACTGCGGCGGAGAAACACATTTCAGGAGATAAGGGCAGGATATCTGCAAGCAGAGGACTTAACCAGCTCCCTGTGGCTTATTGTGGAGCTAACAGAAAAGTCGCCACCAACAACCAGTCTACACCTTAATCTGTGCACAAGCAGCAAGAATACAAACCACCATATTTTCTATTATAAGAGAAATTGGTCTGCTATGACATGGAAATTACATAAAAACACATTTTCAAAATATCTAACCAACGAACCACTGTCCAGGTTGTTTCTGCTGGAGTTAAGTCCCAAAGGATCCATTCCCAGAGTGACAGCTCTGAGAGGCACTCGTCAATACAGTAAACAGAAAATTGTTTGGTACATTATCAAATGATCACACATCCTAATAAAAAATTCAAATAAATAAATTAAATAAAAGCAAGCACAATGCCAACATAGCAATGCACCTCAACAGAACCTCTTGCTCCTGCTCTAACCCATTTCTCAATAAACAAGGGGGGAGAGAAAATTGCAAAGTAGCTGTAGAAGTTTTTGGGATCAAAAGAGTTGCTTTTGTACAGTTGCAAAATGAAAATCCTTACCTTTCCCACATACTGTGCTTCTGGCCCCATGTGTTCTTCTAAAACAAAGAACTGATTCCAGATCCAGCCGCGCTTAGGCCTGTGGTGCACCTCCGTCTCTCCATTGGCCATCTTAGTCTGGTTCTTATAGGGCACTTTGGCGGAGACGTGATGACTCGCCCCATAGCACCTCTGGATGAAGCAGAGGCAGACCAGAAAGGGACAAATACAGGAGCTGGTAGCTATCCTCATGTTGGCGTGTGCTTGTTTAAAACTATCCCTGTGTTCCCAGGTGGTTAGGTCCTGCCGCCACCGCCGCCACACCCACCAATACTAGCCACTGTTTCAGGCCAGTGCAGGAGTCCTGGTCAAAGAGGAATCTAAATCCAAACGAAGGAAAAAGCAGTCCTGGTAGATCCTCTAAAATTCATGGCCCGAAAGGTTTCACACAAAAAGAAAAGAAACCAAGACCGGGAAACATTTACATTATGGAATTTCCCAAGCTGTGAGGTGCTGTGCAAATGGCCGTGAACTTCTGGGTAGTTCTACCGAGAGCAGAGGTTAATCCTGGCAGACATTCTGGATTTCCTGGGAGAGAGAGGAGGTTGGGGGGGGAGAAACAGAGTTAGAGATTAATTTGAAGCTAAATGTCCACTAATTCCCTCCAATTAAATTGTAACTCATAAATCCATACAGATGAGGACATGCACTTCAAACTGGTTGACTGTGATAAAAAGGCAGCCAGAAATCTACTTTAAGTATTCCAGCCATTTTTGCCAATTGTACAGACAAATGCAACAAGACTTGTGACTAGTGCTATTTAAATGTTACCAGTGTCTGTATAGTCAGACAGCCCAAACTCGTCAAATATTAAAGATCTGTCACAATTTCTTGTACGTTATCTTGATGCATCAGTTACCCTTCAGTTACCCTTCAGCGTCAGGCAGATCTGCACAAGGCATCAGTAAAGAAACAGGCAACGCACTATGACGTAGTTTATAAATCAAGAAAAGTGCCAGGAGGTGTGGAAGTTGTGGGTTGAGCAGAGGTTCACACATGTACATGAGCTTCACAAACTTGCAGACTTGGAGTTTACCTCCTGGTTGAAAGCAAATGTTACTCATCCTTAATCACAATTGTGCCTAACCTAACCAAAATAGCATCGACCTTTGCATCAGAATGTCATGCCTAGGGCATGAGCCATTATGAGAAGACAGAGCATGTGGACTCACAATATAAAAGGGTTCCATGTGCATCTGGAGGGTCAATGACAAGAAAAGTTCTTCCATATGACGACATAGGATGACAATCCTTTAAAGCAGAGTCAGCCATAGGGTATCACTAAAAATCACTAAAATCTCTGAAAGGTTTGATTTGGATGATTTAACATATGAGGCTTACTGGGTGCAATGGAAATAAGTGTTGCAGGAAGACATACAATTACTTTGAACAGGGCAGATATCAAGCCGCTCAGATACAAGGAGGAGTTTGATTTGAGACAATAAAAAAAAAGGTAAACTGTCTAAATCAAAACTAAAAAAGGAAATTAAAGTACTAAAAAAAATCTAACTGCAAGAATTGTTTCTGATACTGAGCATTCAAGTCAAGTTATTCTTGTGTCCTGTTTGCAAGAACATGAAAAACACCTTCGAACAAAGATTTTCTAACAAGAAGGCACCTCTGTATGTGGGAGTGTCATGAGGTATATATTTAATTGCCGCTGAAGCATGAAATCTGTCGGCCTTGCCCCAATCAGTGCAAATCATGTTTGAACTTGTACCAGAAGGATGGTAGGACATGGGATGCTCGCTCTGCTAAAGAGGCAAAAAAAAGAAAAAAAAGGTCCTTGCTGAAGTTACTCACTCTGCTATGCTCTAGTGAGCAATGTACCCCTGCTGTGTGGCAAGGTAACTAGCTTTGTTGGAGCGTTTACATATACCCCGTAATACAATGTGTATTAGGATTAAATTAAATAAAACGAGGACAACCTCACCATTCGGTCAGAATGACAGTGAGGGTGTATTTTAGGCTAAAATCAATGCTATATGTTATGTTTAAACTGAAATTAAACTTTTACGCTGCTGCAAAACACTCAAGTTGCAACAACACTCGAGTCAGATTTCAGGGTTTTACAGTATCTGATATATTATGAAATATTAGAGTCCGACTAAAGGTTGTGGCACCTTTGAAGAAAATCTGGACTGATAGACAATCTGTAAACATAAAACTTCAGACTATGGACATTGCCAGTGAAGGCATCATGAAAACGGGTAAATTACCAAAGGTAATTATTCTGATATTAATTTTCTGAGAGAAGACTGTTCAGGATTGACCACGGACAAAGACCCAGCTAATGGGTCAAGTTTAAGTAGGCTTATTCAGACAAATTGACCAAGAATTTAACATTTTTGGATTTCTCCCATATTTCTCATTCTCTGCCATGACAACTGGGTTATAGTTAATAGACAAGGAAAGAACTCAAGGACTGGAATTTTGTTTAATTTTATTTCTATTTTTTGGCTAAATATGGACATTGTATTGGGTCAATATTTATTTACAATACCAGTCAATCACTTTGGTGGATTATCCCTAGTTTACCAAGACACAGGTTGTGTCAGTGGAGGCTGGTGTGAATGTGCTCGTCAGACATGCAGTAGTTACACAAAGTTCTCACGACAAAAAAAAATGAAGAGCAGCTACTCGCATTAACAAGTGAATTATTTGAATAATGTGACTTAACAGTGACAACAAACACAGGAATTTAAAAAGTTTGGGCCATTTTTCGTACAGTA
>KV751334.1:31130496-31144338 GCA_001698575.1 Mola mola
TATCGAGAGGACAAACACACGCATTTGATACTTAATAGGATCTAGGAGCTGACAGACTTCAAACGCTGCTGCTCTCTATTTCTTACAATGCATTTGACAACATTAGAGAGTAACGCTAAAACGAGACATTAAGGCAACTGCGACTGTCACACACTTTGAAGGATAATCACTGAATTTTTTTTTTTTTAAAAATAGAAATATTTTCACATATATATATATATATGGATTAAAATGGTGCTTAGAAAACCCTGACTAATATCCATGTTTCAAATAAGACTACATGCAAATTATGCGGCTCAACTATAGTTGTTGGTGATGTTGGCTAAGTAGTTGTAATGGGTAATACCTGCTGCCAGCCCAAGCTGTGAAAGTGAAGGCAGAGTCTGTTCCACATCAACTTGGATTAAAGCATCTGAGGATAAATACTCAGCCACACACTAAACATGTGTAATCTGGGGGAAAAGATTCTCATCTGCATAGGTAGGGCGGCGCCCAAGTCCGGCTTCAACTGGTCTCTTCCGGTCACTGACAAAACAAGATCTCGATTCTTGCAAAGAAGAATGATGGAGTCGTACTTTCCCACGTATGTTTCAGAGATTTCAGGGCTTCAGAATAATTTTCTGATTTAATGCGATACAACAGCATTGTAGAATTTCTTTTTTTTTTCTTTGTTCTCTCACACAGTCCAAGCAAAAGTGAGACCATTGTGGTACCTTAAATCCTGTTTCCACCAAGCAGTTTGGTTCCGTTCGGTTTGAGACGGTACACATTTCTTGTGTTTCCATTTTCAAAAGCTGTGAATGGGATCCTTCTGTAGCAAACCCTATCATGCCAGTTTTGACACCCTTTGCTTAGGGTGTCAACCAGAGCTACACTTTACCATAAAGACGGGGGATAGATCCAGTGCAGTTCACTGATGGGTCAATTGAACTGTCACTTCCTTGCAATGGTTAGAACCATCTTTCTCCTCAAGGAGTGCAGCCTTTCTCAAACAGAGTCTGTCTACTTTGTGTGATAAACAACCAAATGCCAACAAGGAAACTGTAGGCAAAAATGCTGGATGTCTTCCATTATTTCCTTTGTTTGTTGTTACGGTTTCTTCGTTAACTTGGCAACATGGTATTTTTTTTTTTGAGTCAGGCACTGTGTCAAAATTAAATGTTTTTGGTTTTGTTTTGTTGTTTTTTTTCCCACCGGGTTCACGTTCACCTCCTGGAGCTCAATCAGTCTTTTAATTGTCAATGGCATGTCCATATCCAGCAACAGCACAGAATTTGGCAGAGAGACAGGGAAGTTTACATAAACATAAACAATTTTACTGTGACGTAGTTCTGTTAATGCTGCAGCTTGACGTTAATTTCCAAGTGGAGCTAGATTTTAAGGAAAAGTGCATGATGTTTATTATTTAAAAAAAAGGGGTTAAAATCAATTATTTGATTCCCCTGACAAATATCGTTCCATAAATCCTGATCCTGCTTTTTCATAGTTCTTAAGAAAAAGTTAAAAACACCAAATTGGACCCAAAAACGCGGGCACCAATTCCTGAAGTTGCAAAGTAAAACAATATATGTTGCATTAAATTCGAGATATTTGCTGGTTTCAGAATTTCAAATTTAAATCGAATTAATGTCATCGGTTTCATTGTTTTTTTCTGTAAATAGTGTGTGTGGGAACTCAAGCCCTCCGCTGTTCAACTTTTTTCTTTATAACACACTACTAAGATAACAGACCTTTTATTGTACATTTTTAATGGAATAAATTATTCAGTTTTATCTTTGTAGAATTATTTGTATTATCTTTGAGAAAAGTTTCATCGTATTACATGACGTATACGTAAACTCCCCTCCCATTGGGACTTTTCATATTTGGGGCCAGTTCCAGTGCAGTAAGACACTCTGTCTTCTGTATTATTCATGGAAGAACACAAAAACAAAAAATACTTGATTTATACACTTCAAAAAGCAGAAAGATTGAGTGAAATGACAGCCAGTGAGTGGGATCAGCACAAATATGTTTCCATTCAGTCTAGCACAGAGGGAAAACCGGCTCCTGTCACCTGCCGTTAATAGCTCATGTTTTGGGCTCTGCTGAGAGTTCATCCAATGTATTCAATTTCACATTGTCAGCTTTCTGCTGATGTCAAACACCATGGCGGGTCAACATGCATATCGCCAAACCACGGACAAAAGATGAACAGTTAGACTGAGACAACCACAACAAAAGAGACTCGACTTTTAACCTCAGCAGAAAGGAACAAATATGAACATTTTCCTCCCATTTAAATGGTCTGTTTGTTGCCTGTAGTCTCAGCTGATGACACACTGAGCTCAGGTAAATAAACGAGAGGGTTTGAGCAAGTGCAGGAAGACGCAGATAGCAGAGAGGGAAATGAGTGACAACGTGCAATGCGTTAGGTAAAATCAGACACTGCTGTGAAGTGCTCCCGGGGCCTCGGCGTGTTTATACTTTTACCTGTTGTTTTTGCTGAATCAGATGCTCTCCAAGATGTTGATGCACTATGTACAGTGTACTAACATTTTTCTTCCATTTCTTGTAGTGTGAGCTCTAAACCATTTCGATTTTTATAGACTATAATGTCACAGGAACAGGCACCAGAATTTAGTTACAGGACTTTTTAATGTCTCTGGTTGTGTTTTGTAATTGCATCCAATGGAAAAAGGTTCCCTTTCAAGCGCTAATCAAATATTAAAAACCATTCTCATCCGGCACTTTATCTAAAAACACTACACTGGTGAACCACAAAATCTAATTTCCCTGCCTGTGACTGTCTTGGTCTCTCTCAATGCACCAAAACAGCTCTGACCCAATCCAAGGCCCACTGGTACTTGAGGATTTCGGAAGGCAGGTCAATATTTTTTATATTTTTGATTCTTTCTCATGTTCTTCAAGCCATTCCTCCAGATATTTGTGGCCTTTGGGGGGTTAAACCCCTGGTAATGCTGTGTTTTATTTGACTCTAAAGGATCTGAAAAGCTGAGTTGCAAGACTTGTCCAAAGTAAGTCAATAGACCTTTCACCATAATATATATTCCCACTAAAGTTCTTATAGATATTATCAAGACCACTTAAGGCAGCTGATAAAATGACAAAATGTATGTTGTTATCAAGACAGGCCCAGTAGGACACACAGTAAAGGAATTTAAAATATAAAAAAAAGCAGTTGAGCATCGGCAGCCTCTTACCCGACCTCAATATGTATGTTTGAAGTTAAAGTCACCTGACGACAGCCACTTTTGGATCTGACTGATCTGCTGTGTACCTGCTTTAAAAATAACAGTCTTTACTTGGAGTCTGCTGGGTGATTTGACCCAGTACATTGTTTGTGAAAGGAAGCAGATTAGCCTGATCAGCTTCACATGCAGGGCAATCCTCTGAATGTGCGGCACACCCTCAAGGTTCCACGAAACTGGAAGAGAAAAATAGCTTGGGGAGAGGTGCCAGCGCTTCAGGGGGTTTAGCTAAGCAGGCTGTAGTATTTCTTCAATGCCATTGTAAAAAGAGTACACAGAGAACCATGGCTAAAGGAACTGTTTTACTGACAGCTTGTTCTATAAATGCTAAGTGAGCTTGAGAGCCACTTTCACTGTGTGGTTTATTTTGTAATTTTGTAATTTACTTTTTGTTTGTTTGTTTGTGCAATCCACATGAAAAGAAATCACAAATGTATGCTATCCTGTAAATGATCTTTTCTCTGCCACAGCAGCAGTTGATTGCTCACTTAAGTGACTGGTGAGCCAGAAATATGTCTTGAGACTCACAACACAGCAAACACATGACTTGTCACACTCCTGCTTCCATAGCCTTCTGGATCCAAGCCCCACATTAACTGCACACATCTCATGTACTACTTAAAACTACCTGACACCAGTTTTTTAATTGAAATTCACAGGTATCTAACGTCAATTTCAATGCTTTTCCAGAAGTTCATTATTTTTATTTCATTATCTAGGTGAACTTGAGCAGCGTTTCCCAACACATGCATGAATATGGTTTTGATTATGGATCATTACAGTGGATCATCTAACAATCACGACATGGCTCCAAAGGTTACACTTCCCTCGAGCCAAGATCTGAGGACCTGAGGATTAGCTTGCTTTTCTCTGGCCTACAGTGATGAATGTGTTCAGTTTTTAGGCTACAAAGAGTGCAACTGTCCGAGTAAATGAAGCTGTAAGCTGTGAAAAGCAGAAAAAATACTAAGCTGTCAAAGGCGCCTCTTTTGCAGAGCACGACAGTCAAAGCCCTCAGTGTAAACAGTCCAAAAACTACACAGAACCACACCGAAGCCACAATTTGTGAAGCCTGAATATATGACATATTGTAAGGATTCCTGCATCTAACCTCTCTCTGTCTCTCAAAGCACTAACAAATGCAAAAACACAACAAACAAATGTTTGATTCGTGGGTTTCAGTCTTTTTCTACCTCTTAATTAAAGGGTAATTAAAGGCATTAAGTAGCAGGTTTTTAAACACAGATTAGCCAGGAAGGAAAATTAGACCCATTGCACTAATGACTCCCACTGAGTCTTGTGGGCAGGACGGTGTGTCAGTCACCCCCTCCCACCCTGTCTCCCAAAGTCAACAAAGACTTGTCTTTGTGGTACACTGTCCTCCAAATACCATCTGTCCCAGCCTTCAGTTTCCATTAGCTCAAATCTTATATGTGCCAATCCTTGCACGGCTTGGTGAAGCAAAGGTTGCCAAGATGAAGACGAGAAGCCTCTGACGGTTTTATCTCCTCATGATTAAATGCCAGCACAAGCAACCTCAATTATATCTGCGAAGGAGGAGTTTTTACTCTCTTCTTTTTTTGATTCCTGTCAAATTACTGAACACGCCTGCACTCGTCAACCCCGCTATATGTTGTTTTGCTGCTTAATGAAAGCTGGATGAAAGATGGAAAAAGTCCCATCTGTTGTGTGTTTAATGGCTAGATTCTTGAGCGCTAATCATACAACCATAGTGCCAGGATGCAGCAGACAGCTCCCATCTGCTGGACACTGCAGGGAAAAGCATAGTTTTTCAACTCCCATCACCATCATCGTCTCTCTCCATTCTCACTGCTGTCACAACATCCCTTGTCTGGATGCTGTGCTGGATGGAAGCGCCAATAAGATCCATTAGCATTATGAAACAGCAGAAATAGCAAACACTAACTCAGGATGAGTCATTAGTTTGTTTGCTTGTATTATCATTGTAAATCCATTTTATTGTTTGCTTTGACGAATTTTAAAAATGTTTAGATGTTTTTTTCATATGAATAGTCAAAGATAACCTGGCGATACAAATTCACGTTTAAAGGGAGCCAATCCACCTACGGGGTCCTGTGGGATGGCTTCTGAATAGCACGTCACTTTTTAGGTCATTCTCCGTTGTACTTCATGCATTTTAAGCCTTTCACCCTTTTTAAAATATTCTATCAGTTTTAAATATGCAGAAAACCACAATGGTGGGTGAATTTCATCTAATGCCATTTGTCCCAGTCACAGTGTGGTTACAACTACTTACTTAGGTGCATTGTGTGTCTTGTAATGTGCCTTACATAGATCAGGCACAGTATAAAACCCATTTGGATATATTGGTCCCTCTCATGGCAAAACATCTCTGATCCATCATGAGCAGACAAAAACTGAGTGGGGGTTCTGTGGTACACGGCACCGGGACGTTACCAGTGGATCTTCTGGGTCTTTTGTGATGGTGGGTGGGGCCTCTGTTCCAGCGCTGGTTCTGTCGCATCCCCAGAGTGCTCAAACGGTTTTGTACTTGAGGAGTTTGGAGGGTAATTCAAAGTCTTTGGCTCTATTTGTGGTTTGGCGGTGCATATTATCTTACTGGCAGCAAAGTGGATCCAAAATTGAGAGTTGTCATAGGAGGTGCGCTACTCAGTGTGCAGTAATGTTTAATGGGGTGGTACACCACAAAGTTGTATCTTAGGATACTGGGGTGTTGTTCATTTGCCATTTGGTGAAACCAGGATATTAAGGTGAGTGCTCCTTACACAAAACAATTGTATTTACTAAATCAGGCGATGCACTCCAAAAATTTTAAATCAGAGACCCAAAATATCATTTTTGAGTGAACAAGAGAACAAAACTCAGAAGAGGATCGTTTCCAAAAGTATCATTACATGGAGACAAAATCTTATATAATCAATCATATATCAATACGCAGGAAGTTTTGACCCATGTTTAAAATGTGCAAGTTTCAGTTTTAGTTGCGAAAAAAGATTCGCCATGTGTATTAGGCCTAATGGGTACACCCAGTGGTGGTAAACATAAACATAAGAAACCAAAGAAGCAAAAAAAAAAACTACAGTGTACATCTTAAGTCAAAAAATCAGTTTCCAGGGTTATAAAACAGGAGGTGCAGCAAATCCTCACACTAAATCAACTGAAAACAGCAAATCATTGCCATATTGGCTCTATTAATGACTTGGATGTTTCATCAATTGTGATACACTTCCTGTCAGTCGATTAATGAATGAATAGATGACTCATTTCAGCGCCACTTGAGACTTCTATTGCATGTGGAATCCTCTGCCAAACATAGCCAGCATAAAAGGCTCAAAGTGGATTCGGAAAGCAAATATATTCAATTCACTTACAGTTCTTGTTTTTCTTTCTCATGTCCGTCTAAATTCAGGTTGAAGGAGTTCGGCACGCCTCACCATTTCACACATGCTAGAATACACAGTGCAGGTGGGTTTTACAACAATGAGAGGCCTCCTGTGCTCTCAGGCACAGAAGTCGGGCCAAGGCTACCCACATTAGCATTTCATACACCGATAAGTATATGAACTTCATCCTCATGAGTGAGGAGTGCCCACAGAGAGTCGTGGTGGAGGTGAGGGAGGTGGTTCGGAGCAGCAACAGACAAATTTGCCTCCTCATCATCCAAGAAAAGACTAACCTGGTAACCACAGAGATGGAGGGTGGCAGGGATTGTCTTAGGGAAGTGTGGGGGTGTGCAGTGTATTGTGTGGGCTGGGGGGACAAAACAGTTGTCACATTGGATTTTTTTCATTGTTTTCACATCATTACAAATGCTATTAAAAGCTAAATCTACTGCAGTGAACCCCAAAGTAAATAACCAATTAAAGAGTCTCACTTTAGAATTTAGATGACGATTCTCTCATGATTTACTTCCTCTAAATCACCGGGGGGTTGCATTTATTCTGACTCAGTTTACTCTTGTTCTTATTTTTTTTTTCCTTTCCTTCTTCAAGGCATTTTTTCTTCCACTATTATTTTATATGTGGGGCATATGCTCCAGTTTTGCTATGTGGATCCACCTTAAAGCACACGATGAAAATTAACTTTAAAAATTTAAAAAAGACTCACTATCTTACATGTTGCTCTTTTAATGCTCATTTGGTACCCACCAAAAATGTTTTGTAATGATCTAATTATGTAATTTGTAATTACGGCTAGACGACACAGATACAAACACATATCCAAACAACCCCAACGTCGGTTCAGGTGCGACTTAACCGTAGTGACTTTTTGGATAATTTTAAAAAATAATGATCAATCTAAATGTTTCCTTTTATTTTATTATTTTGACATTTCCCTGTCACCCATTGCGTGATGCATTTCAATATCATGGATGCTGTGAATAGATGCACTGTATCACCGCTGAGGAGAAGGTTACACGGACTTGACGTGCAAAGTGAGGATGCGTGTGACTGGGTGATTTTAGCATGTGTTACACTGTACTCAGTGGTTAGTATAGGCTGGAAAGTGCTATATAACTGCAGTCCATTTAGTATTTCATGACTTTGACCCTGCCTGAGGCACAGGATTGGTCTCATGTAGTCACAGCTAATCATGGGGTTTAAAATTCCACTCAGGAGTTGGCAGAGTTGCTAATGATGTTTTCCTTGTCTGACCATCACATTTAGGTTAAAGCCCAGGTGGAGGTGGTGGGGGTGATGCTTTTGGTTTTTGAAGTTTTCAAAGTATAACATCAGCTCAAGAAATGCTATCTTGTCTCTTCTCCAAGTCAACCTAGCTAGGCTTAATACTGGAACAAGTCTGCATTACAGCATTACAGTAAACACAACAAACATTGACTAGACAGTCCAACATCTTTAGCGGTTAAACTTCACCCACTAATAGTTTGGTAACAGGCGTGCTTGATTTGACATGTACTCAGAAAAGGAAATTTTAAAAAAAAAGAAAAAAAAAAGACTAAACTAGAACAATTAACTTATATTTGTTTTAACCAAAGTGTCAAAAAAGTAGTGTTACACTCCAATAGCAGTAACAAAAATAAATACATTCCACATCTTACAAAGCACAGTTTGCTTCCCACAATAAGCAACCTCTGGCACATTAATGGAAGCAGTTTAAATGCCCTAACCTCAGGCCAATGTCAGCCTTCACCATTCACAGCAATACACCCTCTTGTGGTATGGATGAACCATTAAAAAACACCAAATTAAATATGGCTCTCACAATATCAGTCAGCGGCATTAACCTGGCAGCGGCTGTATTAGACGTTACATGTTCATGGAACTCCAACGGTGGCAGAAACAGAGCAAGGAGGACAGCAGAAAGAAATGCAAGTGGGGAAAAAAAGCTGTCAAGAAAATCTAATTTGAAATTAAAATGTGATTTATGGCAATACAAAGTAACTGCTCAGTCTACGGGTGAACCCCAGAGATTCCATATAAGGTGGGCAGCATGGACCACGAGAGTTAGGTTAGTTTGTTTATCGCTCTTGTAAGTATTCATCTCTTGATCACTTGGGATTTAATTAGTTATTTGACAGGTTGGAATATTACGAAGCGCCAGTGCAAGCCAGCACTTGTATCCTGGATGTTTGGCTTCATTTGTACAATGAGAGGAAGAGGCATGTGTCATCCATTTTTATTTATGTCAATTTTCTTGCCATACTCCTGCTGGTTTAAAGGGCCACCCATCATAATTATATGGGAAACACTGAAATGTTCTGTTCAAAAACCAATAACTCAATCAATTTTTGGCTCAATCCTTAGTAAATAAAGTAAAACCATATACATAACAATGTCAATGTTAACAGTGCTTTATAGGTGGCTGCACAACTAATACACATAATCAAAATAGCCGTATAGCTATGTGGGAAGATGTAAAAAAGCATGAATCTTTTGTGCAAAGCTGAGTAAATGCAACATTACAATGACTTTAGTTATAGTATATATAGAATATTTGTTTCACTGAAAATGAAAATGGTGATACGAAAATTGCAATTTTTATTCGTCCTAAAAGACATCCCAATCGCAATATTGATCAAAATAGTTCGATTGATTTGACCTTGGCATGCAGCCCGAGTTCAAAAGTAACCTGGCCACCAACTTTCAAGGAAACAACATGTGGCAATGGCATTTCTATCAAAGTATGTGTTGTATACATAATGAATAGAGTTAGGTCCAGAAGCATTTGGACGTTGTCACAGTTTTAATCATTTTGCCTCTATACACCACCAATATGGATTTGAAATAAAGTGATCAAAGTGCAGACTTTCAGCTTTAATCTAGGTTTCACAAAAATCTGGCTTTTACCATTAAGAATTAAAGCCACTTTATGTAGGCTTCTTCCATTTTTGGGGGCTCAAAATATTTTTGACAATTGGCTAGCAAGCAGGTTCACGGCCAGGTGTGGTTAGTTCCCTCGTTACCTCAGGACCAGTGAAGCAGATAAAAGGTCGGGGGTTAATTTCAGGGGTTGAATTTGCATTTGGCAGCTGTTTGACTGGAGCTGTCAATATGAAGCCCAGTGAGATATCATTGCAAGTGAAGGAGGCCATCATTAGGCTGAAATAACAAAATAAATCTTTTTAATCTATTCATAGTGCTACACTCTCTGCTCACATTCAGCCAAATGCTACAAAACCGAAAGGACAAAACTTCACAGTGCAGATGGATAATGATTCTAAATATACTTCATGAAGCAAATAACCATCTTTTAAAGTCAAAGTTAATATTCTTCAGTGGCAAAGTCATTCACCTGATCTCAACCCAACAGAGCAGCTTTTCAGTTACTGAAGATAAAACTCATGGACATGGATAATATTTTCATCGTTTTATTTCAAATCCATTGTGGCCAAATATTAAAAACTGTGTCATCGTCCAAATACTCACTAGCAGCTAACTTTATTCATGAGTTTTAATTTGGGGACGTCTCGATTTTAATTATTTTTTTGAATATGCAATGTGCAATGTGAATTTGCTTTTTAAAAGAGAAATTAGAATCACTTTGTTTCGGGGAGTACAGATTTGCAATTAAACCATCTGTCTTGTTTGCTACTGCAATTACGGGCAGGCCTGTAAGGGTGACTGTGGAGAAAGATGATCTTAAACACTTACCAGTGCTGGAATTAGCTGGATGCCAGGCTTAAAATTAGGCTCCAGGCGCAAGGTGGCTGACTTGTTTAAGCTCATTGAGATTCGTTTCAGTACACAGAGAGCTGCAAGACACTTTGGCACGTTCTTTGACAGTTTGGCACCGGTGCACCAGCTCACAAGCACAGTCCTTGCAGTGAGGAGGCAGGCAGATGTGGCTACAAAGTGAATGGTTCAATCACAGTCCTGGAGTCCGTTCTAAGGAAAATCCGCTTACACACTGCACAGCTCAGCTGGAACAGAAATGGCAGCGGTGTGGTACGGCCTGTTTTGACTGGCAGTATGAATTAACAAATAAGTAAATGCAACTATACTGAAAAGAGATCCAGTCTTGTTCCTGTCTCTAGAAAGGATATTTTAATATAATTCAGACTTGGAGTAGCCTATTTTTAAGGCCTTTTGCAGTTATTCGAGCAGCATTAAAATTCCAACCTAACTCTGGTGGACAGTTGCCCGTGGCTGGCATCTCATCCACCTCAGATCTGTGAATCATTATTAGGGCGAGATGGACAGAGTGTACCTAAAGTGCTGGCACGGTCCGGCAAGCATTAACATTACACATCCCAGCGTTGCACGAGAGGGGTGAGCGAAGTCGACAGGCACCACGGCACACGAGCGTTTTATCAGCTCCACACATCACGGTTTCTCTCTGCACTCTGACACCAACGAGTAGATGACGTGACTCACCTTTCTCCCTCTGTCAGGATACTACAAGGCTTTTGAGTTAAGAGTCCACTGAAAGCTATAGAAGTATTAAAGGAGTAAAACGTGATAAGTGAAATTTGACATTCTGGTATTTTCACTTTCTGGTCAATCTTCTCTTTTTGCCAGGTTTATTCTACGTACAATGTTGATTAAGTAATAAATGCCAAAAGATTTGGGTGTATATAGTGTATAGCTTTAATCGTAGGTATAATAAAAGGATGGGACCAGATAAAATAAGACACAGGCTTTCCCTTAAAGAGGCTGAAACCTCCTGAAAGTGAGAAAAAGGTCTACCTACCACACCGACACTTTTAAGCAGCGAACAGTAGAAAGCACTTGGTGGCAACCCTTAGGTTTCCAGGCTGGAAATGCACAGTTGTTACAAAATGACAGTTCATCCTACTAGAGCTACTTACAAAAAAAGAGAGCATGAAAGTCTTTGAGCAAACATTCACCAATTTATGTTGGAAACCCAAACCCGCTAAATGAAAATTAACTATTAATGCAGCACATTGACAAATGGCTCCGTTTTCACAGTTTGCATTATTTCCATAAAACAGTGAACAAATACATATATATGTAATCATTTTTTTTTTTTTTTATCCAAATCCCACTGCAACAGTATATCATTTTTATTTTTTTCTACATCAGACTTTGAAGCGCCTGCATGATTCTTATCATTTACATTAAAATCACCACTTACCACTGACTTTGCTTTGACACTTACTTAGCAGGATGACATAGTTTGAAAAATACGTATATTCTTGAATATTAAAAATAAAAATACAGTAATTCAATAAAATACACCCTTAAAATAGCATTAAAAAGACCAACCGCGCGTGGATTTCTTTGGAGCTAACGTTTGTTTTCTTCAGATTCACAGTGCTTTATGTTCACGGCCTTAAAAAATGACCAGTCACAGCTTCCTCTCAGTGCTACTGCTCTGCAAGGAAATGCGCTTCTGTCCGTTCATCGGCGACATTGAGAGTGCGACAACCACATTTAAGAAACCCAGAATGCAACGTCACTGCAATACAGACAGCCGTGCATTAAAATATAAGAAATGTAAGCCTAAATCAAACAAGAAGGCATGAAATGGCAAGTCAAAATTATAATACACGGTATTTCCCCTTTTAAACTGTATCGATCAGCCAAATGTGTTTGGTTTTCAATCAAGAATTCTCTCTGTTGCTGAATTTCCCCAAATCAACGGCAGTCAACCCTCCCCAAGGTGTTTTCATTTTCTGATTGATTACTGGGTGGATGTTTTCATTACACCTGCCAAGCTGATGAGTTAATGGAAAACGCCACCCATCTCTAACCACTTGTCTCCTGATTGGCCTTTGTTGTATGTCTGGCAGCCTACTCATGTCTCTGGAACTAGATCTACTCTTTAGGTTGTGCTGACATATGACCAAAGCTTCCACTGTTTGTTCTCATTTTGTGACCTTTCACAAAGAGGAATTTCCAATGACAAAGACTTCTCATTTCTTTCTTTTTGTTTGGTTTTTTTTTTTTGCCAAGCTGTGGATTCTAGTCTACTTTATCAATTATGAAGCAAAATAGCAACATGGTATTTCACTAAGAAAAAGGAAAAGATAGATAATCAGATGAAATCCTTGTCTGTTGTTTTGAGTTTAACTAGAAAGGTGACGAGCGCATTTATAATAGCGTTGTCAGATTTTCCACAGCAGAATCTATGTTGATACGCCTATTTTAAAAAAACAAACAAGGGAAAAACCATGCAACTAAATCAGTCTACTAAAATTAGTTTAATTGGGCATCATCTCATATGGAACATATATAAAGTGCATGCTGGCAAATATTACCACCGACAGACACCTGGACTTGAATGTTGAATCTTTTCTTTTTTTTTTCTTTAATTGCCATGGCACAGCAAGTTCTTATGCATCTATACTGTTCCCTAAGAGATGCCGCATGGCAAAGGGAGGTGCGTTTCTCTTTCAGTATGCAATTCATGTATAATTCAGTGTCTCTGGCATTCACATATAGGCTGTGAAGTTGTATCACTGTAGACACTTCAAAATATTTATGTAAAAATCAACATTTTAATTGTATGACATTATGAAAGTGATTTATTTTAGTCCCTCTATAGTTAAGGTAATACATTTCACTAGGTGCCCAGCGCCCAGTCAGTGTTGCTCATCAGTATTTTCTCCAAATTATTTGAGAGAACAGCTGCTGCTGCTTCTGCTGCCATGAAATGCAAATAAACATTTCCTACATGCTTGATGCTCAGTGTTAGAAACAATTATTCTCGCTCTGTTTTGGAGGCTAAGATTTTGTTTTGTTGATTTTGTAGGATTTAAATTTGGTTATTATTGGGTCTGAGTGCGTGATTATTTACTGGTAGGAGCTAGAAAATGGATAATATCAAAGATGGTTCTCACAGCTACAAAAAAGACGTATATGTGTGTGCGTGTGTGCGCGCGCGTCTATATTCCCATTGGGTTTGAATGCCTCAAAGGTTAATGACAGTTCATTCATCATTTACCCCTATAAGCCAGCCGTCATACTGCAGCAATGATCATGATCCACAGTTAAAATTTGCCTTCACAAACCCTGCCAGAGTGTCAGTCTGGGTCGGCACACAGAGACATTGGATGTCCATTGGATGACTATCTTTTTTTGCTGTTTTTAAAAGAGTTAATGTTCGGAAGAGAGCATGATTCATCTTTTGAATCGCCCTTTGAATGTGCTGTGGGAGTGATCCA
>KV751334.1:31159552-31211123 GCA_001698575.1 Mola mola
CAAAAATGTTTATGTGCCGCTATTTTGCAACCTCGGATATGTTAAAACAAATTTAATTACATTTTTAAATCAACACAGGGGAGAAATTTTGATTAATCTTATATCTCAGAAGTCCCTGCAAAAAATTCTATCATGTTTATTTTGTATTTTCCCAAATGCTCCAGGCATGAAAAGGCGTGATCAGGACTTAAATTATTGCTAGGCAGCTAAAATCTCCTGGTTAGGGTTGGAGGAAGGTGACTGAATAATGAGCAAGTTTGAGTTCATAATAATGTATGCAACCTCACTAATAACTTTATTAACCTTGAAGGACAACTGTGGTATTTTGCAAACTAAGCCCTATTTTCCTTACTGTAATAGTCTAAAGCTTCATTAAATATATAAATATTTTTGAAAATTACTTCAGTGTGGAGCTGTTATTTCAACAAGGCTATACAATGCAATGACACGGGGCATGATAGCGTGTAATAATGCATTTTTCGCCACTGACTACGCTCAGTGTGTTATTGCAAGTGTCTGGAGTAGATGCCTACAGTGAAACACACATGTGTTTTTGACTCCATAAATTGGTCTTTTGCGGTGCAAAACAATAGAAAACAGCGCCCCTTTAGCAATTCACCGATCAGGTCTGGGGAGCTGAAACATTCGTTTTAGTGTCCAAAATGGTTTCCTTGGAGTTATTTAGTCAAAAACAAACAGGCAATCACATTTTAACAATAACAAACTCAATTCTGAAATTGAAAAGCATTTTGTGACGTTTTAGACCATCAAAGTTCAGTTAAAAGGCATTAGGTTGAAAAATGCTGGAGTTCTGCTGCTCCTGTTTTTTAGATTGTCAGTGAACATAAACAAATTGAAACATAATTGTTGTATGGAGTAATCTAGAATTTTGAATACAAGGTTTTAAGCCTATTTTAAACCGTACGTCTTCAATAACTTCTGTCTGAACAACAGTCTTATAGCTAGAAAATATCAAAGTTGCAAAGATACAAGATACTGATGACAAACAAATCCCCACACTTGAGGAGCTGAAATGGGCAAAAAATACATATCTTTTGCATTCATTTGTAACGGATCATAAGAAAATAATGGACAATTTGAGGTGCTAGGACAACTATGGCCTGACATGTTGCATAAAAGAAACAAGTGATTCATGATGCTTAATTTATGTATGTCTCATTTGTGACCCATGTTTTCACAAGGCTTTAAAGTCAAAGTGTGAGATATGCATGACATTGAGAGGAAAAAGAGGCTATTTGTGGTTTTACAATGACCTTGAAAACCTCTAATGTTCACTAATAATTCAGGCTGCAGCGCACTCACTCGCACTCTTTCTGAAGGCTGAACCGAGGAGCTAAAGGTCTCTATGTTGGATCCTCTTATTCTCCCCTCAGAAATGTTGTGACAACCTTGATGACAATGACAACCTTGATCACGTTGTCTGAGATGTGAAAAAAGAGCAGATTTTCCTGGAATGCAATTCACATCCCCAGATCTGTTTACCTCCTCTGTCTGGAATTGTACCGTCTTAAATTCCAAGCAGAGAGAGTAAAAATGAGGCAGTTTCAATGGCATAAGACGAAACAATGTGTAAATCATGTCCAAATTGCAGAAAAATGAATGGAAAAGAATGTCACTCTCTGCACTCTGTGTTTGGCTTGGTAGTCTGCTTGTGAATTATGGCAAGTATAGTATAGTGAAGTTAGTAAAAAATTACTATAAAGAACGTAGACAAAGGATTTGAGTGTTAAGATGATTTTTATGCTTGGGACTCGGCTCTATAGTTCCAATCTGATCAAAATTCTAAAATCGTTTCAGACAATAATGTCCTCTGAATTATATGCACCTGGCTTTCTACACACTCATGCTACAAAGGAGCATTTTTTCTATGGTAGGGAGGAACTGCCCACTAATTTCTTAATTGCTGTCTGGAATCTAGTCCCTGCAGCCAGCTTCTAAAATCTTCTTCTCAGAAGCTTGCAGATAGTTTTTCATAATGTGCTGCGCTGGAATACGTAATTTTAGACACAAATGAAGTGGTTGCAAAGTTCTTATAAGGGTATGAGCTCCACCTGGGTTAAAGACAAAAAGTGTTTTGTTGATAGTGTAATACATAATACATCACAATATAAAATAACACAGCAGCAGAACCCAAAGTACCCAAAGCTCATTTATGGGCAAAAAATAAATAACAATAATAAATAAAGTCACTCATACAAATGCTGAATGTAGTATCTGGTATTAAATGTTCTTCTGATACTAAAAGGCAATTTTCTTGCAATACACCTCAAAATGACTCATCAATGAACACCTTACTTGTGACTCTGATATGCATATACAGAGAGGGTCAACACCTCAGGTGGACGCCTCCAAGGTGTAACGACCCCACCAGAGGTTAAATACTGGGGATTCCCCACCAATCCCTCGCTCAGCCTTTTCCGATGAGAGATGAAACGTCTTCAAAACCAAAAAGAAGTGCTGATGCGTTCAACTGACCCTGAGAACTTTAGACAATCTGCAACGTAGTGACCAAAGCTATTTAATAAATGCAGTGCAGTGAAAGTGTACTATATTTGCCTCCAAAATGTAATGGAGTGGAAGTTTGAAGTAGCAAATGGAAATACTTAAGTAAATTACAAGGACCTCAAAAATACTGACTAAATGTATTCGGTTTCATTCCATCATTCAATTATAAATATGCATACTTTTATTCTAAACATTGATTTCTATATACACAGTCGCTTAAATAAATGTTATAATTCAACACTTTTTATAGAAAGGATGTGTTTTTTAATTCTTGTTGTACAACTACTTTTACTTAATTAGAAATGATGCAGATATTTACTTTTACTGTTGTGTTGTAAACATTTTCAGTTACCGCATATGCATGTTTTTCTGTTTCATACTGAAAGTGAAACGTCACACTATTATTGCTGTATCCCAAACTCTTACCCATCAATTGTCTGGAAAAAAAAAAATGCTCCAGCTTCAGTTTGTGTCTGGCAAGTCTGCAATGGAGCTTTGAATGAATTATTTAACACTTCACGTGGTTACTGTAAGTATACACCGTTAAATACACACTGTTGTGTGAAGCATGTTCGTGTGGCATCGCAAGTGGACAGTTTTATTTGTTGCAGTCATGCTCACATGAGAGGGAGCAATGGCACATTAGCAGACAGACAGTAACACGTAGACTGTACGTCAGAAAGTATCTACAGCATGTTTTGGAGGTTAATGTCGGAAACTCTCCTCCACTTGTGCTCCTGCCTCTGGCAATGCCCCAAGAATCTTTGTCCTCCCATGCACAGAGATATGCCCACAATAACCAATCAGGACTGACTCATATGGTTGTGTCAGCATGCAGTCAGCATGTGGAAAAGTAACTATTTGTAAGGGAAAAAAAGTTGTAGGTGATAAATTAGTTGTTTTTTTTTTTCTTTTTTATTCTACAATTTTGCATATAGAATTCTTTCTTGGGATTCACAAGATGGGCATCACTCATTTGATGTGTTAATAGACATAATATAATGAATTACAGCCCTGTAACTCAAACTTGCATCAACAGCTGACGCTAACTGATGCTATCACTTGGTTTATACCCTGTTTAATATCCGCTTTCTAATTTATTAATGAGTCTGTCTGTTTATGTTACTGTTTGAAAGTTACTCCACTGAACTTTTAGGGGGCTTTTCTGTAAAACAGCTAATCCTAACTTAGTATGGAGAAATAGATAAAATAGCTCTTGGAGTGAAAAATTACATATGCCCTAGAGTGATTTTGCTCATGTGTAAATGACACTGTCCATCTATTATCACCTGACGCCACTAATCCTTTGTATGCAGGTTTGTGGCCTGCGTGAGTTTGAAAGAAATCATGTTAAACATTCACTGTTTGCAAATAATTTTCTCTTTGTAAATAGATAAAATGACAGTAACAATGTGAGGTTGATTAAACAGTGGACATATAAACAACCACAAAGTCGCTAAATACATATTATTTAGCAAATTTGATTCTAAAAATTCCGATTTTATTCTAACAGTTACTACAGTCTCAACAGCAAATTAGGTGGTTTTAATAACTAAGCCATTACCTGATAATTTTATTTTAGGTGGGTGGAGTGGGGTGGGTATTTGCGGGGGGGAAACTTTGTCCTATAAGTTATGGTCATTAAAAAAAACAAACAAACTCCAAACTGTATTTCTACACACTCTGTGCTGCTAACATGGTGATGATGCCAGGTGCGAATTTGTATCGGTATGACCTGTATTATTCTGGGATTCATTAATTCACAGTAATGATGCTCCACTGTTGGTAATGTATCCAACCGCAGTATCAGCTAGTGACAACCATAGAATTTAAGATCATTCTACACAATATAAGCACCCCATTGTGTGAACCATTTGCCAGTTTACAGTGAATACCAGACTGACTTTTTTGTTTCAGTTAACTTACTTAAAAAATCCCAATTTTTAGTTTAAAAAATAACCTTTTGAAGAGTGGCATATTTTGAAATAAACTCAAAGTATAGATAAATTCGCAGACAAGATTTTCATACACTAATGGAGATTGAATAATTGATTGTCAGATAATTGTGTTCTATAACTTGCCGGGCAGTACAACAGGATGCTTTGTTTTCAGAGCAGTTGAGGCAACAGAGCTCATTTAGCAGCACAAATAGGCTTCCACCTCCATCTCAAATAGTGTAGGCAGTGTTTTTAAGGTCAGCTGTCTTCCAAAAACACAAAACTTACTTGAGCTGCTTGAGAACTGTTGACTCAGTGCTGTAGTTTTTTTGTTTTTTTTAAAATAATAATAGGAATGAACAAACTTGCACTTTGCACAGAAAATTCAGCCACTTTCCTGAGAAGTTCCAGCCCCATCAAACATCACAAAACCCCATTTGGTCATTAAAATAATCCATCTCAAGAATCTTAATTAATCCTCTAATACAGGTAACAGAGTTTACGTTTACTTGCTCATATAGCTGGCAGCTCTAAATAAAATGACTCCCTAAATTTGTATACTATTAATAATCGTATGTTTTCTTACTATTGGCATTTCATGGCTGCTCTCAACTCTTTGCCCGTTGAATCATTGATGTGATCGATAATGCCGCAGCAGAGGATGAAATCCAAGTCGGAACTTTATTACCAGGGCAGGCAGAGTGACCACAAGGCACTGAATCATCCATAATAATAAATGGATGAGAGACTGCGTGCCGGATGATGGTTAGCGTCTAATGCAATAAGGAGGATGCTGACGAGGTTAGGGCCGCAAACATGGACTCATTTCATCTTTTCGGTCAACATCCTTGTGGAACAGCCAATATCAGCAGATATCTGACTACGCTGGATTGACATGCACGAAAGGTGACCACACATATACATCATTGTACATGTATGGAAACCCTCCAACATAGCAAACTCATTCTATATCCTAACACAGCATTGGAGAGGTGGAGGAGTGGCCAATGAGCAAGATGGACATTCCTGACCGAACAAGCAAACAAATCCTCTTGAGCTCATAAGTGTGTGTTGCATGGAACCAATAAGACCTAGTTTGACACAAATAGAGTAAGTCCTGAAAGTTCATTATGGTTTGTTGGTGAGATACATCATGGACATAAAAACATTTTCACCTCAGCAAATCCAACAGCTTGGTCAGTCTTACCCGATGTGTAGACCAGAGTTGTTACGTTATCTTCATGCTTCCATTATGACAGTGTTCATACATGCTTGTCGTGGTTCTCTTCCTTCAAATTTGAAAGTGTCTGCAGCAAAGGAGTAGCTGAACACTGCACAGATTTTGCACGATCCTTATTATTTTCTTCATAAACGGTGATGCATATAATTGTGCTCCAAGATTAGCATGGAACAGTGGGCGTGTGGCTACAACAAAGAGAAAATACATTAGTGGCTGTGTTTAAGGCAAATTACAGGAAGAGGCAATTACAGTAGACTTAAATTGACTTTGAGTGTGTCATTTACTTGCATATTGTTGAAAGAAATATTTTTAAGAGGAAAAAAAAAAAAGATTACAGTGAGTGCAAATCATTCCGGCTTTCAAAATAAAGTTTGGTATTATGAGCTTTGGCGTGTTTTGTTTTAAGTTGGCCTATGGTTATGGTATGGTATGGTTATGGTTAGTGACTTGCATAATTTAAGTTATGTAATGTACGTTGAAAATACTGCATGTCAACTTTGACTTTTGAATGCACACAGGAACTCAAACTTCTGTTTTTTTCTGCTACACTGCCAATCCACTGGCAGCATGAATGAAAGCAATGCTTACCAACAACCAGTCACACATGGGCGATGTTAATGCTGTAGAGTATTATGTACACACAGTTTGGCTGAGTTGGCTATTACCAATAAAAATAAATAAGTTCAACCATGTTTTGAATAGGAAAAGTAAATAACATGGAAACTGTGCTTCAAGGCAATTGGAAATATATGGGGCCTCATTTAATGCTGTATATTTGGTCTTTGTTACATACTGCATGTCTGTGGTTTTAAAGTGGGTCCATGGTTCCTTACGGGGAAAACAGCTACATGGGCATTTTTTCCAACTAAATTTCCATCCATATCTAAGACATTAACAAAATGTAGCCTGTGGTTGTTTCAGTCATCGGTTTTACTCACTTTCGAAAACCCAATTTCTTATTAGATGGATATCAGTAGTCTAATAATTTAAGTGAGTTTTGAAACGACTGCTACAGATTTTATTTCAGACTAAATGTGAATGGGCACAGGGTACTAGCAAAGATCCTAAAAAAATGCCCTATAACTTTTAGACGTTCAGTAAGAGAGAAGAAGAGACTTCAGGGATCTAAAAACATCAAGTAATATGTATATTGGACATGACAGGAATTCATGTGTTTAATCACCCCCACAGCCCAGAAGACATTAGCACAAGGGCACCTGACCTGAGAAGGAAGATAATGGCTTACATGGATACCTGGAACCCGCAGGAATGGTTACTAAGGCTCAGTGGTCTGGTAGAGCATGTGAGGGCAGCACTACATACTATCCATACCGTTACCATCACTGAGACCAACAAGCTGATATATGCAACAGCACAGTAATCCAAGAGATGCTTGGCTACAAATAGAATGAAAGCCATAAGGGGGCAGTATCCTCCATGGACAAGAAGGTTCGAGGCTAAGATCAAGGCAACGTGGGGAGAGGTTAGCCAGCTGTCAGAGCTTGAGAAGGGCAAGACCACTAAAGCACTGAAGAAGTACAGCAAGCTGTCCGTAACTGGAGACTGCCAAACAGAGGCTCACAGCCCTGGTTGCCCGCCTGAAGAGGTACACTGGAGACGTGGTGGCCCGGAGAATCAACAGGATATTCACCACTGAATCATCCAAAGTGTACTCTCATTGGGAGGGTAATAAGATGAGGATAAACCCACCCAGGGGTGAGACTGAACTGTACTGGAAGTGCATATGGGAGAAAGAGGCATCAAATAACACCAATGCTCAGTGGTTGGTGGACCTGAGAGAGAAACACAGCCATCTCCCAGAGCGAGACCCAGTTAACATCACAATGGCAGACATCCAAGAAAGAGCCTCAAGGATCAAGAGCTGGATAGTACCAAGCCCTGACGGGATCCACAGCTACTGGCTAAAGAAGCTAACTGCACTCCAAGAATGTCTGGCAGCTCAGCTGAACCAGCTGCTAAAAAATGGGACCCACCCAGAGTGGTTGACCGAAGGCCGGATGGCCCTGACCATGACTGGCCCCCAGAAGGGAATGATTCCATCCAACTACCAGCCAATTAACATGCTTCTGCCCAACATGGAAGTCAGAACAAGATCTGAGCCATCAACACCGATGCCCTGCCGTCATCACATACTCTGCTGGTATAAAATCCTGGCCAAAGGAGGAAATAGATGCCACAGATATCAAGATGAGGAAGCTCCTCACCATGCATGGAGGTTTTCACCCCAAGTCCAGCACCCTGAAGTTGTACACTAAGCCGAAAGAGGGAGGCTGAAGATGAGTGAGTGTCAGAGCCACTATCCTAGATGAAACAACAAAGATCCAGGAATACATCAGGAAGATGGCCCCCAATGATGACCTACTAAGTGAATGCCTCAGGCAGCAGAAACCCACTGAGGAGGAGGAAGAAGAAGAGAGACCGTCATGGGGGGACAAGCCCCTGCACAGGATGTACCACCGACAGATAGAGGAAGTGGCTGATATCAAGAAAACATACCGGTGGCAGGAGAAGGCTGGTCAAAGGGGCAGCACAGAGGCCCTGATCATGGCAGCACAAGAACGGGCCTTGAGCACAAGATCGATAGAGGCCGGGGTCTACCACACCAGACAGGGCCCAAGGTGCAGACTGTGCAAAGATGCCCCTGAGACAGTGCAGCACATAACAGCAGGGTGCAAGATGCAGGCAGGTAAGGCAAACTTGGAGCGTCACAACCAAGTGGCCGGCATAGTACACAGACATATCTGTGCTGAGTATGGGCTGGAGGTTCCAGGAACAAAGTGGACAACACTTCCAAACGACCAAGCCTAGACCCTGTGGGACTTCCAGATCCAGCCCGATAAGATGGTAGTTGCTAATCAACCAGATACCGTGGTGGTCAACCAATACAAGAAGAATGCGGTAGTGGTAGATGTCGTGATAGCAATATCAGGAAAAAGGACCAAGAAAAGCTCGAGAAATACCAAGAATTCAAAGAGGAGCCGGAAAGGATGTTGGGAGTAAAGGCATCAGTGGTATCCGTGATGATAGGAGCACTCTGGGCTGTAACGCCCAAGCTGGGAGAGTGGCTCCAACAAATCCCAGTAACAACATCTAAGATCTCTGTCCAGAAGAGCACAATGCTAGGAACAGCTAAAAAACTGCGCAGGCTCCCAGGCCTGTGGTAGAGGACCAAGCTTGAAAGAGACCGCCCACAGAGGGTAAGAGGAGAATTTAAATATATACAGTACATATATGTTATATGTTATACTGTGGCTTGCATCATAAAACTGTTCTTCTGGTTTAACTCAACACAATTTATTTTAAAACATTTATTTTAGGGATTGATGACTGCAGAGAATAGTACTTTATCATGTTACAAAATAGGACACATATAATAGAATATGTACTTACAAAATAAGCCATGAATTTGAATTGCTGATCCTGAGAAATGCACAGTTAAATTGAGATTGAAATATTCAAGGGACCAATTAGATTAATGTCCTGTTACCACTGAAGTCCCAGTAAGCCTCAGTCTCAGCTTGTGTCCCACGCACAGCATCAAATGCTAATAGGCCCAAGCATGACTTACAGTATCTTTTAAACCTTCTCAGTTGGTTAAACATAGTTCAAAGCTCAAAGGAAACGCTGGCATTGACGCAAGTTACAGTTTGGTTGTGGCTCTAAGACCTTCTTTCACTATGCTGAGTCAAGAATGCTTGATGAAACATGAAGTGACACGCGTGCTTCCTCCAGCAACACCACCTAAATATTTGAAAGGGATATACCGGGGTTGAGATGGGCAGAAAGGTCCCCGAAGTTTGAAACAAACTGTTCAGTGGACATCAACACTGTGAGATGTCACTCACATGAAAATGAGGCAATGTGGAAACACCTGTGTCTCATCTCTCAAATTGTCTTAGACTCTGAGACTAGGGGGTCGCCAACGGGCAGTAGTGTTCAAAGATGGCAAGAGAGCAACAGAGTGTGCCTAACACTTAACAGACTGCCATAGTATTTAAAGTCTATAATGTTAAATGTATGACAGTAAACAATTATTCTGATTAATGCGTGCATGAGAGCTGTTTCTTTTTAAAATTGTTGTAAAACAAGCTCAGCATTTAACACTTTACACCAACAGATCTCTGTATCCCCCTAACGATCCAACCTGCCTCAGCTGTTATTCACTGCACCATCCAAACTATTTTGCCAGTCAAAACACTAAATCATGTTTCTAAACAGAGGTAGATGATTTATTTCTTCGCCATTTATTTTCTCTCTGTCCAGAACACACCTGACCCTGAACAAAAATAAGCAGTAAAAAGAATGGATAGAGGCTATTCAGGAGTGGGCCATGAGTTTCTGTTTACAGAATAGGAACGTTTTGGCACACAAAAACGAAACCTATTATGGTACTTTTTTATCTCATTCAATAAAAAGTGTGAACTTTTCATTGACGTTTGCTGTAAAATTGCTGTACTAATGATGGTAATAGTTCTAGGCTGTTTTAATTCTTAAGGCATAACTTACATCTGTTTTGTCACATTCCTCAGTGTTTAACAAGGTACCCTTCAGTCTCTGGATGACAGGCAACTAGCTTTAATATACTTCTAATGTATAAACTTCTGGGTCATCATAAAAAAATCTGAGCAACAGCATCCAAAGTACTTAAAATAATCACAAAGTCCCAAAAAGGGGTGGAGGATTAGTTTTAGATCAGACACAAGACCTTAAACAAGGAAAGCAGAATTCAAGCCTCCTGTTAAACACAAAGTCACTTGGGTTTTCCTATACTTAAATGTTCTAAACAGTGTCTAAACTGAACAAACTATGGCAGATATTTACTGGAAGCTTTTGGCACAGCACACACAGATGGTAGAGTGAAAACAGACCGTAACACATTACTGCTGAAGTGCATATTTTGCATCTGGATGAGACCTGAATGGTGCACGACTAAACAGTGATATCTAATAACCTGGATGTTAACGTGTTGAGGTCGTAAACGGCTGCAAACAAAGTCGAAACAAAATATGAGAAATGCACATGAGCTGCTCATCAGGCCAGACTCGTTCATTGAGGACAAATTTGCATTGTGAACGAGGTTTTTTTTTTATCTTTACAGAGAGAAAAAGAAAATGCCTATGGTAATTTTCCAGTTTTTGTTGTGTAAGTCAAAGTTGTGTAAGTCAAAGTGTGACGAGTGATTCTGAAGATGATTGCAAGGCATAAAATACCAAAGACCGCTTTTAAATGTATAATATAACTACGAGTATATACAACAAATCATTCCCTTCTCCTGTCATGGTTGCATTGGATAAACACATGGTATTCTCCTTTAAGAGAAAGGCTCCATAGTCTCAGAGCAACAACATGGCCTCCCACTAAAAAGCGAGACTGTTCGCAAATGGTTCAAGTCGCATAATCTGTATGCAGGTCCAGCTTCAGCATCTCATCTCTCACACACTGTGTTCCTTAGAAGTCATTATGTTCTACAACACCAAATACACTTTAAATTCATGGTGCATGTGCCACATATACAAGTGGAAATCCAATGGTTTGTCCAGCACATTAGCTGTGAATCAGTAGTACCTGGGTAAACTTTGAAAGACAACATATATTTTGCGACATTAAAAAATTAATTCTGGATTGATGGTTATTTTAAGTAGAGTATTTTTTACAAATTCATGCAGCTTTTTTTTTTTTTTTTTTATAAAGGATAGGAGAGTCACAATGAAAGCATAAGTTAAGTGAAACATGCTTAAAACAAGGTTGAAGAAAGGCAAATCTTAGCAAGTGGCTCTTGAACAGCTTTTTAAAAGGTGTCAATTGGAAGAAAGTAAGACAGTTTAGAAAGTAATGCCTGAAAAACAGTTTAGTTTTGAGCCTGGAGTGAGGGACAGATAACAAACCCTAATCAAAGGACCTCAGAAAGTTACAGATATTACGGCTGTAGTAGCTCATTAATGTAGATGCTCAATTATCAAGACTAAAATGCTTATAAGGTTGATGACGTAACCAGGATAAGGACCTAAGGATTGGTGTAGCATGGTCAATGGAAGGACATGAAACATGAACCTTTGTCCTATGTTAAGTCACACATTTTTAACACATTTTCTAAAGTGATGCTTTAACATTGGTCTAAAAATATGTTGATGCAAAACACAGCTGATGGTACACTGTGAGGCGAAGATTAGCACTGTGAAAATTAACTACATGCAAGACTGAGAAATCTGTAAGTCTCCCTATGGCTCAATGATAGTGATTCTCATAAGATAGAAAATACTGATTTCATATACACGGATGAAAAGTTACAATTGCATTTAGAAATAATAAACTTCAATGTCACAACATTTAATGAAAATGCCAAATGCAATAAATTTGAATTTGGATTGAATGTTTAAAAACAACTCACTTAACGTTCCATTAGAATGAAATATATTGCTGATGCATTTATAAAAACTGTTACGCTGAAACTGAAGCAAAGATTTAATAATGACACATCTGAGGTGTTTCTGTCTGAATCCCTTTCCTCCTTTCCACATTTTGGACAAAATCTTTATCCAATGAGAGCAATTTTTGACAAAAATCACTACAACCCAGGTAATATTTTATAACCACTGGCAGCATCAGCTCTTTATTAAAGGCTACTTTCAGTGTGTTTCAAGACAGAACTCTATGTTATGGGTTATGTCTGGGTGGGGGAGACGCTTAAGGCGCGTCACTTCTCAGCCTTGCATGTGGCTGATTTCGACAGTGGTAATCTTTGCGAGACAGATCTGGGATTAGGGAATCAGGAACGTATAACCAGGTAATCCAGCTTGTGTGTCTCGCTGGCAGAGGTCAAGCATGTCAGCGTATGCCACTAAATATGGTCTCCAGTAAGCATGCAGCAGAATGGCTGCAATAATCTGGTGAGATAAGCTTCTCACCCACCAAAGCAAGCAGTGTTTTTAAATCACTGGAACTTGGTCTTGTTGGATGGTCTACCAGTAGATTTATGAAACTCCTCGAAGTGTACACAGCTTTGTCTACTGCAAACATTTAAAACTTGATTCTTTGGGAATTCCATAGATATAAACGTAAGTGCTTCACTCTGAAGAGATGTAAACATGTAATATCACGGAATCAATGGGAGGGTTTACGAGGTCAAGCGCTGCCCTTTCTGTGCACGAAAGATGGTAGCTCCTTAAGTACAATGATTCTAAGTCAGCTAATTTTAAATATAAGCTACAAGGTCACTTTCCATTCTCTCACATAATGTCACACTACGCCCCCTACTCCAAGAAATTCAGACCTTGAGACGTGACAGGCTCTCCTAAGAGAACATCCAGATCAAGACAGGAAAATAACAATATCATGTGAACTCCCATACCAGTTGCCCTTACATCCAGCCAAATCAATACTACCCACCCATAACAGCCCTGCGGCCGTGTGATTCAGCGCAGATACTGAATAGCATCCTAACCTGAGGAGGCAGAGACCTTTACCTCCCAGGTTAATACAGAAGCTGAAATAGATCCTTTTCTTCAGCCACAGCTCTGGGATAGGATGCTCTCTGTACACGATACCTCTGAGCTCTACAACAGCACCGTTTATTTGTCAGGACAAACAGGATCTTTATGAAGTAGCATAGGAAAATGATTTAATTTGAATTTCTCCTTACTACGAAATATGAATAACCATCGACAGTGCTGTCACTCAAAGTCCTTAAAGATGTTTAATGCTTTAATTCTTGTTTAATGACAACAACAATGAAAAAATCTAAAGTGGGAATGGCAGACTTCATCACGGTCGATGAAATATACGTGAAAAGGGTGATTACAATGCAAGTAGACAACGTTATATTACTTTGGAGGACAAGTAAGACCATAAACAACATAGAAAATGAGATGTTCTCTTGGAAATGTTTAAAACTAAGTTTAGAACTGAAGGCTTAATACATAAATTCATAAAAAAAAACATCACATCATTATGTGAGACACTCTTTTTGGAGAAATACTTCTAGCACTACAGGAAAGTTAATAATGATGGTATAATTCCATCATGCGGCAACTGCTGACATAAATCAAATGAAGAATGCTGGGTCAAATTCTTGAGGTCAAAAGAAATCCCTGTCTATTAACTACAAATTCAACGGCTAGAAATTACATCCAAATTAGAGATTTATGGAGTAATCTCCGACCACACCATCACTCTTCGCTCCAAACAATGCTGCAAGAGGTAGCCACTGAGCACGCTCATTTGAATCCAATGTGCTAATACAACCTTTGCAATGTGAGGGCAACTGTGGCTAAGTGTATTTTCATACACCTCATTCAGTTAGAATTTAATGCTTTTTTCCAATTAATTCAATTGTAATCCCTCTGCTTCGGGCGTAAGGGATTAGATTGTCTCCAAGCAATGCAATTTTTCCTTAACGCTTCCTCATGAGCCTAAATGCCCGACAAAGAGTGAGCCGGAACCTGGCAATTATCGCCAGTGAGATCATTGCTCCCCCCGAAGCCACAGCCTCTTCTGATCACCTTACCGAGACAACTGTCAGCCTCTCTGATGATGATAGAATTCTTCTCCGTCAGCGACCACAATTTCAGGCAGAAATGCCACACTGGCATTTTTTGTTGTTGTTTTTTTTCATTGGTCTTGATCACAGTGGCAGCTCATGTCGAGAAACCGTCGCCCTGTCCAGCTGGGCACGCAGCACCCCAGTCTGCGGTCCATGCCAGCTGTACATGGTGTTGACAGCGTTGCTCAAGGACATATCGGGACATATGCACTGAGGCGTTTATGCCTATGTCTCTTAATTTTCTTTTTGTTTTTTCCTGTTGCTGTATGCAAAACAATTTCATTTTAATCGGTGAAGTCAGAGCATCTCTTGACAGACAGAAAACATAAAAGCAACTCAACAACAGAACTATATGGGGTGTTTTGCCACTAGCGCCTATTTCAGAAGTACTTGTCATTCACAATCCTCTTTGTTTTTGACATTGTGAGCCAATAGCGTATGCTTAGCCAAAAGAGGACATTCTGTCGAGAAATTGCTCCATGAGGCATTTCCCAATTTGCTCTTAAGGCATTTGACATTTGGAAGACTTTTAAAGGTAAAGGTCCATTAGTTCATTTGTCTTTTGGATGTCTTGCTAGCACTGAAGAATCCTAATCAGCATACCAAGCTGAATTTAAATGCATAGTAAATGGTGCCATGTTGTCAGAAAATTTAAAAGACATGTTTTTTTTTTTCTTTTGTGGTGGAATGATTTTTCCATCACATCAGACTACAGCCCGGTGTCGGTCACACAATAACAATCCATCCTGAGGTATGGAATCACTTGTCAAATATAATGCGTTAGGACACAAACGGGACGCTTCATCGATCCAGTCCCAAGGGTGCTTTAAATTGTCTCCCTTCCACTATACATTAAAGCAGTAACGGCAAGATAGAATGTGCCCAGCCTTATCAGAAAAAAACATCCTCAATATACTCTTGCCTTGGTGATTAACAAGCTATTTTGAATCTCAGAGAGACTGTTCAGGATAATCCAGACAATGTCTTAGATTTTTAAACTCGCAAGCAGAACGCTTCCCCCAGGGCTTTGCCTGCTCCAGAAATTTCAGTAGGAGTGCCAATGCTTCTGCCCTGTCACTCCGGTGATCTTCATGAGAAATGGACCTGAAAATATAAGGCAACTGGACAATGAGCATGTCCACCTGGCAAGGCGAGATACTCCATCACTGGACACGGGGTTACTCAGGTGTCACTAGCTCTTCCAATCTGCTACATTAAAAAAGTGCCCTGTCCTCAATGCCGCATGGCAGATACTTAAGACTTTCTCACACACTAAATGCTGCTTGATTTGCTGACTGCGATGTCAGATTTGTGCTAAACTCAGTGTCTAAAATTAAAGCTGCACTAAGAAAGAATGTTATGCAACAGACACACAATGTCACGTGAAACCCCTGAAGCTGGGAATTTGAAGATGAAAAATGTGGACCTGTATTCACGGATGTGTCAGCGTGCAGCATCTGCGGTCAGCTTCTTTTTTTTTTTTTTGTTTTTGGACATTCAGGTTCAGGCACAAAGTTTATCTCAGGTATGGATGTAGTCTTTCAGTGATTGAACAGCTCGGCAATGTCTCGGCAATACAAACTCTCCTAAATATGCTGACTGCAGTGAGCATAAGTTTGTCTATACTGAGAAATACAGATCTGCTAAATTGGAGTTTCTCCACATTTTTTTTTACCTTGAAGTCCATTTCTGTCTTTTTTTTTTTTTTGGAGGAAGAGAGACAGAGAGAGAATGAAGGCTGGTGGTTTCACTTTAAAATTGACATTTCTCTCTTACAGAGTGACAGGATTGTCACTCAGTCTTTTGTGACTTACCAACAGGAAAGAAAATCTCTGCTGACAGGGGGCTAGTTGTCTGCCCAAAAAGAGGAGAGGGAAATAAAATGACATACCATTTTATGTCGGGCCAGAATTGCAGGCATTTTCATAAAACTCATTGCTTCTGTTTTTGATTCCACTGGCTCATTACCAGATAGAGTTAAGAATGAACCCAGAGAGTCTTAGAGAATTTTAATACAGGTGCTCCGGTAACTGTATAAAACTAGGCTGTTGAAGAGTTGATGGTTTGTGATGATATGATGAGAATCCCTGAGTTAGTTAGTTTAACCTCTTGTTTAAAAGGTGCACACACATCCCAGTTAAAGGTCCCTGCCTTCCTTTACTCTATAGTAATTTAACTACATACGGTATGATATACATTAGGGGTGTAACGAAACCTCTTGCCACGAGATCTCACGATATTAAAACGTGGCGATATTTCTCGTTGAAGTGAAAAGCTGTCTCGCAAAGCAGAAGCCCATCCAAACTATTTATGACCTGCAGTATGGGGCAACAGTATGCTCTGGCTGCATTTAGTCTGGAAAACCACAAGAGGAAGAAACCTTTCCAGCTGTGGCCAGACATCAGAGGTTAACGGTTTTAGCATTGAAGATGCCCCAACCACTTTGAAATTGTTTATTTGGCAGCTTTTTGGAAACCTGTTGGAAATAATAAACGGGAGAGAGTGACATGAACAATGTGTAAGCACTGTTAGAAAAACACAGACACTGTAGCTAACACAGGAAACATGTGTAGACACCAACAGAACCACAACAGCTCTCTAGTAAAATCAGCTGACAATGCTGACAGATGTCTTTGTACCTCAACTTCCACAGTCAAGAGCTCGAGTCACGGCAATAACAAGAGACACCGGCGTTTTTCATTGCAGCTGATTTGAGGCCATTTTCCAAGTAGAAAATTAGGCATTTCAGTGACTCCTCCATACATAGTTCGTAGTTCAGCATTTATTCATGGATAAATCAACGTATTTGATGAAGGTTCATTGATTAAAGAATTTGGTTTTGATTTTGCAAAGCTAATCAACGTTGTTTTCAAAGTCTCACAGAAGAAATGTATTTCATTCTTGAAGTAGTTAGATTAGTAAAATATAATAAAATGATTTTAGGACATCACATGATGATTACAGATTGGTTAAAATGTCAACGTTGATTGTTTATTAGTATTTCAACATGCATGTTGTTTGTTGTTTCAGTGTTGAAAAATCAACCAGTATTATTTCAATCACAAGGACTTTGTAACTGTAAGTTTAAAAAAAAAGGCTTTATAAATAAACTTTATAACTATTGTAAACCTTTATTATTTCAACATTGAAAGTCAGTCATGAGCCATTTGGGGGAGTCATCAAATATTTCAAAATGCACCTGCATTGTTTTCTGAGTCAGTCACATTAAAGGCTTTTTTTTCAGTCTTATATTCAGTCACAAGGGCAGCAAGGAATTTGCCTCAGACTATTTTCTGGGTGGGGGGGGGTACCTAAGATATCAACAAGGTGCTTCACAGTATCTGCCTCAACAAACACAGGTTGCTTTTTGAGACGACTGGCAGGTTACAAGAGCTGTTCTATGTTCTCTGTATTTCGTGTAATTATAAATACCAGCATGACGTACGTATTTTACTCTCAGGTACACACAACCACTACTATTATCAACTCTTCATTCATTTTCTACGAGCAACTAATATTTGTATTACAGGGTTATTAATACATACGCAGAGGCATTTTGAGCCTGCAAACATGTTCTGATGTCTGCCTTTTCCCATGTCTCTGCCATACTGTCAGTATAAACCCTGACTTGTCTCATACACACACAAACAGGACAACGGTTAAGTATGGAAGGAATCACTATATTTTCATTTAATATACTATTAATATAAGCAAAAAATGAGGACTGGCTGTTTATGTGGGCTGGTTGATACATATAGTTTAGCTACACTCTGCACTCAAACAAAAACTGACAGCTGGTTGAAGCGCCCGACAGTCAGGTAAAATAACAAAAAACAGCAAAAGCAATTTTATGTACTTCAACGTTTCAGAATGTTGATGAAGGAAAGTGAAGATGAATTCCTAAAGTTTTACAAAGGTGTGCCGGTGTAAAAGGTGTAAGACTTTAATGAACATCATATTCTTCGCATTCACGCTGCGTGCAATAGATGAGACCACTGAGCTGAGATATATGGAGAGGGGAGACGGAAACAAAACTTTAAAATTGTTGTGTTTAACTATGAAAAAAATCTTTTAAAAAGCAGTGTTGGTGTCTATTAAATACACACCCCTAATTTTGTTTTTAAATTATAAATCATCTAATGTTGAGGTTTTCTTAAAAGTAATGTTAAAATCATATCTGGTGTCTTTTGAACCCAATATTGTGTATCATCAAACATCTAATATGCACTGTTACTAAGTAACAAGGACATTTTTAAAAAATAATATCTAAAATTCAAACCTAGATAAATCTGCTCTTTAATTCAAGGGCGTTCATGTTTCATTTCGCCTGTTGTTGTCACTTACATGACAGAGTGTGGAAGGAAGGACGTTGGTGAATGTGACTAAATGTAACGTGATCAAAACTTTAAAACCTCACTTTCAAACGTCTGTTTGCACTCACCAGAGATGTTTTGACCTGCTATGGTGGCCCTATGATCCCACCCACATGCTGTATGTGCTTTGTTTAATGTTGCATACATTTACATTAAAAAGTGTACAATTAAAGAGCACATCTTCTATACATCCATCCATTTCAGGGAATTTCAGGAATATTTTGCAACAGATTACAAGTAAAATCAAATTCAAAACACAAGCACACAATAATGATAAAGAAAGAAATGTATTAAAATGGCATTTAACCATAATTTATTTGACCTATAGAATTACTTAACTTGCCATTCCCTTCATTGTTCTGAGAGAAACATGTGTTGGGGTAAAAAAGAAGGAAAAAAAGTGAAGCCCACTGCTTAAATCACACCAGATGGCGCAAGATGTGACTCAAGAAGCAGGTAATCTGGATTTATGGCCTTGCACATATGCTGAGCGCACAACGGGCATCTGCTGTGGTACAAAAAAATGCAGCCATCCTAATGAAAGCAAGAACTTTGTACTTAGATGTCAAAGAGATGAGGCCGTAAAATTATAGCACATTACACCGAGGTGACGTCTACCTTTGGCCTTGTGATTACTGCAGCACTGAATTACACTATAGAAAACGCTGCCATGTGGACTCTCTCAAATCCTCCAAAACATCTGTGTGGTGAGAACTGGAAAAGTTGTAATAATAATATTAATTGTTATTATTATACAGTTCTGAAATGCTCTTTTTGCTCTTTTAAGGGCTCTCTTACAGCGGCTACCTATTTATTCAGGCACGGATAAACAACTGCTAGGTTTTGATAAAGGAGAAGGAACAGGAAACAAATGACAGAGAGACAAACAAGATGGTGAGATGTGTTCTGTTGAGGCTTTGAAAGTGCTGCAAAATAAAAACAAATACCCCTAATCTAAAGAGTCGTTCAATGGTAGATTTTCGTTCCGACAATCTGCCACCTTCTCAGCAATTTTCTTGTGACAGCAAATGTCGAATAAGGAAAATGTCCAGTTCTTTTATTGCTTTGGCTTCTACGACTCTTTCTTTATTGTCAGGATTTTTTTTTTTTTTTTTTTCAGTTTCAGGGCGTGTTAGGCAGTCAGATTAATAGGTGGATAGCAGCTATACAAGGGCTGTTTCCGCCACAAGAGCAAGTTGATCTGACCAATTCACTCTGTCACCAAAGTGTTGCTCATGCTCCTTTTCTCTCTACAAAGTTGCGATTTGGTATGACAGCCATCACACATCATGCATGCAGGGAGATGACAAGGGAAAGTAAGTCACATCACATTGACTCTGAAGTAGAATCTGAAACAGAGGCGCCCTGCTGCCAATTTTTTTGCAGAAAAACAACCTGTTTCATGCAGGACTGAAGATGGTTAAAATATACTGTATATGCACTATTGATAATGACCAACTTGCTCCCATGTGTCCTTTTACACCTGATTGTAATGTTATTTTGGCATAAATATAGGACCCTCAGAAGTGAAACAGCACTTTTAATGGAGGCTGGCGGGGGAGCAGTGTGAGCTCTCATTTTGTTCATTTGAATTGTGCTTAAAGCGTACGCCTTATGACTAATTGATTGCTAAGTGCCTCAAACACAAAACAGATGCAGTTTTTTTCCTGCCCCTTCATCAGGGGAAGTGACAAACACAAACAACATCACCCATTTGATCTGCGACTGTTTGATTCACAATCGGGGCGCCTCAGTTAGAACAAAGACAAATCCTCATTAGTGATCTGAGCTGTCAGGCTCTGCAAAAGTAATTTTCCACATTAACAGTTTGTGCTGTGCAATAGATGAAAATAAGAGATTTTTAAAACAAATTTTCCATTCATTTTTGTACATTCCAAAAAGGTGGCTTGGTTTTAGATTCTTTGCAATCTAACTGATGAAAAATGAACTGTCGTGTATTAGAAATACCTTGTTAAACGTATCCCTCCTTAATAAACCGTTTTTGCCATCAACGTAACTCCAACATCTCCTGAGGTCTTGGTAAAAAAATCAGCCCATTCTCATTTCCGGTCATCAATGTTTTGTAATGGCCCTTTACGGCACATCCAGATGCAGCAGATAGCGTAGATGCTCATGGATGTAATATAGAAGCTATGTAAAGCCATTTCATGTGACTTGAACAGATGACGTAGCATCTGTGCCTAAACTTAACCCGTAATGACTGATCTCTTTCTAAACGTAACCATGTTATCGTTGAGCCTTCAGTTAATCCAACATCACTGCTATTGTGCGTCAGGAAGGGACATGACACGTGCGGAGTAAGCCTTTGTGCATGGGACGGTAAAGAACGTGACAACACGTCAATAACTGACGAGATGGGTTGAGAATGGGATGTGACAGATGTTGCCACATGACAACCATTTTACTTCTCAGGTCTGAAGCCACAAACATTGCCTCTTGGTCTCTTGTGATAAGAACGTGAGCTCATACATCTGAATTTGCAACTGTTGTAGAAATGCTACGATACAAACAAAGTCTGACAGATTTAAAACACATACCATGCAGCTGGTCATAGATTAGGTGGACTTGTTTACATCTTCAGTCATAAAAGTTAATAATAACTCTGGCCACATACTTTGGGGCCGGTGGGATTTAGTACACGTCAGGATTGCATTTCTCCTTGTTCTACCTGGTGTTTTGGTGCTGTGTAAATTAAGGGTTGTGCAGTCTGGTCCAACTGACACCTTCACCCTAAAATATGATCTGCAAATGGCACGTTGTGAATCTTGACCGATAAAAACTCTTGGCTCTCTCTATTCAACTCAGCCTTCTCCAGTCAGACATATATCGTGATGTTTATGTGAAGCTGCGTTTATGCGAACAGCATACTTGGATAGGAAATATCGCGTTTTCCCAACAAACAAAAGGCCCTGCTGTCATCCCTTCAAACTGCAAAACTGAGTCATAAAGCTTCTGGATTCAGCCATCCGTCTTATGTTTTGCCGAGCTGGAGAATGTAATTTCTCCTCCTCGCCTCTAATTCACTATGTCCAAATGGTAGCCAAGTGTTTTAACATTTTGCAATTTTTCCCAAGGCTGGTTTGTTAAGATTGTTAAAGCCTGTCAGAAATACTCTCTCTGTTGATAAACGATGAGCAAGTGTGAAACCTTTTTTTGTAGCTGTCCACCACACTGACTTTTTGTTTTTTTTTTTTTTAAAAATCTTCTTGCTCTCCAATTCCGCATTTGGGATACATGCCTACAATCCATGTCCCGAGCTGTCACGGCGGATCCTTCACCCTTTTACCCTCTTTGAAGTACAATTACTCTTGATGAAGATCCAATGTAAGCTGTGTAACTGACAATCAAACTGCAGCCAAGTCAATTTGATGTAATTGGTTGAGAATTAACTGTGGAACCCGGCTTCTCAAGGCGCCCCGTGCATTTTCTTCTCTCGGTAGAAGCCACACACTTGAATATGAACAAGCCGCTGTCATCAGCACTCATGGTATCCGCTGTTTAGTGTGGTTCGTTCAGTGCTGTTTACAGAGGTGATGGCATCTTTCCTCGAGGACAAGAGCACCATTAAGTGGCATATGCTTGAAATGTGTAGTGAAAGCTGGCACACGCATGTGACCCAGTGCCCCTGCTGCTACCACACAGCTATATTGGAGCTTGATGCAAGTCGATTTAGGCTCCCTAAAGAGCTTCACTTTGTATTGACAATTTGCTTATCAAATCAGAGGATAGGTTACGAGCTGAACATCTGGTCTTTGTAATAACACTCATTATTAGGCTCCATTGCATAGATGAGCAGACTGTTCGAGCACCTGCATTGCCTATGTTGGTATCCCAGTGCACTACATGTGTGCTCATTGCTGATGATGCACAACATGAGGTTTCCTTGCCTGCTTTTTTTTTTTACACTGTGGTCTAATTTGCTTATGCACTTGCAGAAAATTAATAGAATATTTCATTTCTTTTTTCATATTGTGGGAGATGGGACACTTCAATTTTGAGTCTGGTGAGACTGCTGGCGGCTGGTGAGAGATTATCATCACTGATGTATGAACTTCAGTATAACCTAATGAAAGTCATTTATTCCCCCTCCCAAATGGGCAGCCCATAACTGTTTTGCATTACGCTCAGTCTGATTTTAGAACTGCAATTTCCTCCATACTAGCATGATTGTCCCTTCCGGGGGAGAGGTAGCAGCTCTTAATAAGATACAGTATATTTCTTTCTTCTAAAGACCCATTAGCATCTCTTTTGTTTAGCAACCTGGGATTTCTTTTCATTATTGGCCATCCATGCAACCACTAACAAAAGATTTTATGTTTTTTTATTCAATAGGAAAAAAAATCTAATTTATTCAGGGGCATAAATAGCCTGTCACATTTTTAAAAGTGATACACACTAACTATCAAAATTATCATTTATATTGCATGCAAATTGCCAATCAAGGGTTCTACTGTACTCGGCAGGCATTGCTAGGTCCTTAAATATATAGTAAATATTACTTCATTTGGGGTTGGTTGCATCAAAATGCAATGTTACATTGCTTATTAACTCTTAACTAAATACAGATTTAGAGTAATTACATTTTTACTGGTCTGTTTAGTTATTTAGCTTCAGCAATACACACTAACAGTTAGAAGGGGACTTGCAGCTGGGATTGCCAAAGTAAATCAGAGAGTTTCTTAGCCCCAGGTTCTATGACAGCACTAGAGCACTGAAAATGAGTGTTTGCTTGTATGCAGCTGGTTGCCAATTCTGCAGAGATGCCTACTATGAACTCGGTAGGAAGAGCCTTAATGAGAGCAGTTTTTCTGTAGGATATTTGTATTAATTCATCTCCTGCTGATAAGATTTACAGTACCAGAACACAGAAACTCGAAGCTGCTGCATTTGCAAGTGGAATATGAAGTATGAAGGGGTCTACTCTTGTTTCAGTCCACTCTCTTGTGTCTTTATCTCATTTTTCCCTCAATGGGAACATAAATACCGCTCTCAGAGTCAGAAGAGGCTCCAACCCAGTGGCTCTACCACATTTTGAATATTGCATTTTAGACTTTGAACTTAAAAATCTTAATGCAGAACTTTGCATTATTGCAACATTGATCCCATCGTGTTTTTAGCAACAAAAACAAGTGATGTAAGGAGCTGTGGTTGTATGCATTTTGGAATATCAGCAATAATATCAATAATCGGAAGCAGTGCTGTTTAATTATTTAAATGGAAACACTGACATCAATAAATAGATAATATCAGAAAATTAAGCATGATTGAATGGATGTATGGGACGGAGAGAAATAGTGCTTTTTTTGTTTGTTTTTTTTATATACAAAATGAGTCATTTGGTCAATTTGGAAAACAACCCATATTAGACTAAACTGAAACAGTTGTTTGCTTTCGCTGTTCATAATGCCCAGCCCTATTATTATACTGATACCATTTGACGTTTATCCTAAACACTACTAATCCCAATAGTATGTGATGTGTACAGTTTAGTTTTGATCATTTCGACTGAGAGGAAGTTAAGGCACGTGTTTATTGCCACAATTTTATTATCAAGCCGCTTCTATACGTCCATTAAATTATTCTACGCAATAGTCAAACCGAGCCCAACAACGCGTCAAACGTTGTCAAATCGGGACAAGTTATTGTAGAGAGGACGATTATTCAGCTTCGATACTTGTTTGGAGCAACTGTGAGATCCTGAGTGAAAAATGAGAAAGTGAATGACCAAAATGGCCTGCAGGCACAACCCTCACTGGAGTTGTGTGGCACAGCAGATGATCCCCATCATGTCTCTCCTGTTAGGGTAATAGTAGTCAGTAAGTAGCCCTGCACCGATCTGCTCTGCTCTGAGCGGTGTCTGCACCACAAACAAGTCTTGAGGGCAAAACAGTCTCCCTTCTTTCTCTGATTGCTGTCTCCCACCCTCAAATCACCGGATCTCCCACCCTCAAATCACCGGAGTAGCTAACGCGTGTTGTCATTTTATTTAATTCTGTGGGAACACCCTGGTGCAATGAGCATTCTGACTCATTGCAATTGGCTGTGTTTGTGCACACAAACCACACGGCTGCTGAGGGGATCCAGAGCGGAGCACATTAGCATGAGTTGCTGAGGTTTTCTCTGTTCCCAATGAGGTCTGATGAAACTTGCGCTCTGAGAGCCTGGGGGTCTTGAAACTGAGCCGAGCTCCTATTGACATGGAATACGTAACTTTGCTGTGACCGCCACCGCAGCGGCCGAGCTGATCCGCCAGCCCTGCCGCGGAGAAACAGATGCAGATGTTTAAGAGCACAGCAGGGAGTGGCGGAGAAAGGGGAGATGAAGTCGAGCCAAAAAGTGAGCGAGAGGAAAACAGTGGGAGAAAACATTGAATATGCGCTCTCAAGAATTCGAATTCAGGAAGAGAGAGAAGGTACTTCAGAGAGATAGATGAAAGAAAGATGTTTCAGGCATCAGACGTAAATAAGTTACATGGAATTCAATGTTTTTACACAATGAAACAACATGAGGTAGGGGCATTGATTTTTGACTCCCGCCACAAATAACAAAGGCAAACCTTCACCATTACTCCTGTCTGTACGTTTACTGTTGTTTTTTTGAATAGTTCTTTGGCTCCTTAGATGTGGCATGCTTGTATTAGAGGTGCTGGGTAGTGAGTGAACAAACAAAAACAAAACAAATTAAGGGTGAACACTTACATTTATTTGAACTTAACAAACAAGTGGTATTCACACCACGTGCAAGCCAGTAATTTGATTAGTCCTCTTATTGGAAGCAGGCCTTTATGTCTAGACAGTTTAATAGTTTTGTCCAGTTAAAGTTGCTACACTGCAGTGTGTTGTTAATACAAACCCAACAATTATTGTGTCTGTTTCAAATTAAAAGCTCAATCAGAAGAGAGAGAAACCATTCAATTCTAAACAGGCTATTAAAAACACTTTCAAGCATACCAAATGGAACAGCGCAAATAAGCCAAGTAGATCAGTTTTCATATCGTTATAGTACCAATAACCTGTGAGGATCAGAGGTCCAAAGTTGACAAACCTCAACTCACAGATCATTTACTTGTCCAGTTTTTCCAATTAGATACAAACTGAAGTCTCGCCCATTGGGATCATGTGCTTTTCTACAATCCTTTGGACTTTCGCAGCCCAGGTCATCAGATAACAACACTTTGTCTAATGCACACAATTTGACTAATTTGAGTACAGGGTAACACACCAGACCATCATCCAGGATACTTCCGTTTGCATCCCGTTTGAAGCCATTTGAAATTCGAAGTATCACCAGTCAATTCCTAATGCTGACCAAGAAGGCTAAACTTACCTGAATTACCACTGTTTAATGTAGAAACTCAATCAAAGTAATGTAGACCTTGTACTAAGGACCATGAGTCGCGGCTCGAGACGTTATGTTATGACGGAGGGCAAATGACTTAGCATGTTGAATAGTGATGCCGACCTTCCACACAGGCCACACGACAACATTTCGGTATGTAATTGTCCATCTCAGCAAGTTGGAAATATCATAATGGGCAACAGCTTCTTGGCACAAAGTATTTTAAGGATGTGAGAACTCCATGTTTTCTACCATTCCATGATGAGTTTCATCAGCTTTTCTGTTCAAATAAGCAATGACATGTGTCCACATACTGTATGCACAGAAGTTAAATGACTAGATGAAATTTGCGGCCGTATGAAAAATATGTGATGTGCTAAATTGATGACAGCATCTTACTGTCTGTCAGGAGGAGCAATATTTCCCATTAGGGTTTGCTGGCTCAGTTTCACATGATTTGATTCAATTTTCAAAGGCCCTTTGAGAAATCAGACAGCCTGTAGGGTGTGTGCCATGGTAATGTGGGCCTGATTGAAAGGCATGATTATGAAGACGATAACACAAAGCAAGTGACGATGTCTGTCTCTCCTTCGCACTTTCTTTTTCACCTCATCACTTTTGTACAATTTATAGAATCTATATTAATTGCAACACTAAATGTGCCCTTGACCTATAACAGCCATTCCAGGAACACCAACGTCCACAGGGTTCTACCACTTAGCCACTGTGTTAATAGGTTTTAGGTGAGGAGTGACGCTTATGGCTCTTGTTGTTGCTAAGCTACTATATGGAAAACCAATTTCAAGCATGTGACTCTTTAAGGAAAAGTTTGGAGCTTTAATTTCTGGTTTGGACATTGGACTTTAAAGCAAAATGCAAAATAAGCGTCAAAATATTTTAAAGATTCAACTGCTCTCGTAAAGGTTTCATATTTGGCTTGCAGATTGCTTTAGATTTATATTGTCAGTGTATTTCACTTTTCAACTAAACATCTGGTGTGAGCAACTTTCTCCAGGACCTCAGAACAGTCTTCCTTTTCTATTCAAATGAAGAAATAAACAGAGCCAGAGATGTAAAGCGAGGCTCCCCACCGTCCCTGTAAACTGTAAATGTTTTCACGGCACGCTGACTCAAGCAGCGGTGTGCAGTCAAGGTGTGACACGCATTCTCACACAGGCGCACCATGTTACACAGCAATCAATGATACGTGGTGGTCAGGCGAGCGAGCAGGTGCTTAACCTTCACAGCAGCCGGAGATGAATGAGATCGCGACGAAGGTCTTCAACTCGGCAAGCAGGTGTGAAATGGTACAAAACCAACTCATCTTCAATAGCAAAATAGATTAATATGGTTGTTTTGTCAGATTACGGAAATGCAAACTAATTACATGATTTTCATTTAACTGCTGGAATGACTTTCAGTTGTCTTTGCTGGGAAATAAGTAAACAGAGTTGAATAAATGTTTGATGCGGCCATCTGTTAATGTCACTTCAAGTGGCCCTCTAGTTGATTTCTTAGGTATTAAAACGTAGAATTTCGGACTACCTTTGGCATTACATGTGGAGAAATCTAACGCAGTAATCCACACATTGTGCATTGTCCAATTTATTGCCTCTTCGTTGTGTCGGTTGCTACGTTCTCCTTTGTCACCTGCTGCCAATTGCTTGTATTTAACAGGATTCATCTGAAGCATACTGCCTCAGCAGCAAAGTATTCCCATCTGTATTCAAACACCATGTCTTTTAAGCACCTGTGAGAGCTGTGAGGGAAATAATTAGAAGTATAAGAAGTGTGGGTGACACCTGCAAACTGTTGTCATTTTTTCTTAGACCCTTCATTACCTCTTTCCCAAATAGTTGGGATGAACGTATGATGAGTGATGACCTGCAAAACACTGAAAAATATCTATAGCATGTTGAATTAATATTGGTATTGGTGCAAACCTGGAAATGTTGTGAAATTTGAAAAACCAAAAAAACAAATGCACTTCAGAATTAATTAGGTTACAGGTTAGTAGCATGATTGGGTATAAAAAGAGCACCTTTGAGAGGCTAAATCTTTATAAGGTAAATAAGGATGGGTTTAACAGACTGCATGGGCAAATGGTGCCATCATTTTTGAATTTGTCTGAAATGTAAAATTGCAAAAAACTTTGTTTGTCTACAGTGCAGTAAATAATATCATTACATGATTGGGGGGGATCTGAAGATATCTCTGTACAAGGCTGAAAACTAATACAGGATAGTTGTGATCTTTAGATCTTCAGACAACAATTCAGTGAAAAGAGACCTGATGCTCTGTGAGCACAGTTTGCCATTGGATCCACAAATACAAGCTCAAACTCTATCATGCAAAGAGGAAACTGTATTTAATCCGGATTCAGAAATGCCAAGAAATGAGCTCATTCAAAATGGACTGAGGTGAGGTGGAAGGCTGCGGTCCTGTGCTCTGACGAATCAATATTAGAATTTTTGAATGGTAACCATGAAAGGCTGCACTCCTCAGGCTAAAGAGGAGAGGGACCATCCAACTTGACATCAGCAAACAGTTCAAAAGCCAGCATCCATTGTGGTGCATTAGTGCACATGGCATCATGGTAACCTAAAAAATTGTGACAGCACCATTAATACTGAATAACAAATGTGGATTTTGCAGCAACATGTACTGACAAGTAGAAAACATATTTTTCAGAAAATAATCTTGTTTTTCTTTTTCAGCAAGACAGTGGCAAACCGCATTCTGCACGTGTTACAACATGACACTGTAGTAAAAGAGTCAGGGTGCTAAACTGGCCTGCACACAGTTTTTAATTGTCACCCATTGAAAACGTTTGGCATTATAAAATAGAAAGGACAACAAAGGAGACGCCCTTAAATTGACAGATAGATAGACGTATAGACGTTTGATAGAAACAACCTGAATTACTTTTCACTTTTTGTTGCACTGATATGGATGTAACAGTGAGATCTCTCGTCTATAAACATAACTAATTACAATAGCTTTCTCATCAACAGCCAAAGCCAAGCTTAAAAAACATTATGCTAAAATGTCCTCTGTCTCTACTCCGAAATTCAACTATGGAATTAAAGGCAATTATTGCGACATGCAAAATTGAATTGAAGTAAACTGGGACTGCTGCAAGCTTATTTTCTCTCTCTAAACCAACTGAAATGGTTTCCACCATCTGGTCCCTCAGGCTACTTTAAGACATCACTTCAGAAATACTCATGTGTGTGAAATTTGAATTACTAAACTCTCCTTAATCACTTATTTAATGCCTGGGACCGTCACAGAGTGCTTGGTAGAGCATTGCTACTCTACGAAGACTGAAGTGTAACGGTTGGAGTGTACACTGACGTTTTTTTTTCTTTTTTAAATTTAAGTGCTGACATTAACTTGAAATATTTTTTTTTTTTTTTTTTTTTCTTGGGGCCAGCTTGCAGTACAGGCATTTGTTTCCCTCTATGAATCGTTTGAAAGAATAACAAACTTTTGGATATAAACTTAGAGACATCAAGAGCCAGACAACAATTGTGATTGATTCTGCTTTGTCTAATACACATGATTTAAAGTTCCTTCCCTAAAGATGTGTCTGTAACCATCTTGTAATATCTCAATTCAAACAACTGTGGATTTCACTGAAGCAAATAAGAAAAACCTTTTTTTTTTTTGTTTCAATAAGAGACATTGGACCCATTTAAAGGTTCATTTATCATTGAAATGCTAACATCTACGTCTACATCGTAAGTATTTTGGACTTGTAAAAGTACAACTCTGATTTAAAAGGAATGTTGTGCAAATGTTAAATAGAAACAGAATGCAATGAGCATCAAATCATTTTTGACCCACTGGTCAATTTCATGCTTCTTTGTAAATATCATCACATTTCCGTTACAGGTCTTCACATCATGTGTTTTCCCTAATGGACACTACATGATGTTCTTTGGCATCCATGGCAGAGGAGCAAAACCTCCTTTTGCATCTCAAGGCATCATCCTGCACATGTTTTTGCTGACGCACATGGCAATGTGTTTTAGTTATGTTTATACGCTAAAAAGAAATGGCCTGCTGGTTGGGAGTCTATATGTGTGACCCTCTACTCAACCACCAATTCCAGCGCATCTTGGCACTATATTTTGCTTTGCAAACTCTGTTCAGCTCATCTGATACTTGCGTGGACGGCTTCACGTTGCAAGTACATCAAACCCCTTGTGCTTCTTTGCCTGGCACCAAAAGGTACCATGAGCATCTAGATACAACGTAAGCGGCCAGGAGAAATCAAAAGATATGCGAAGGGATGAGAATACCGTATATACACATATATACATGCTCATGATTCTCAACATGAGCTGGTAAATGCATTGACAAATTGTTATCCCAAGTAAGAGTTTAATGGGCTCCTCATACCATGTAGTTACATTACAATCATGTTGGTTTAGAGCATGTTGGCGTACCACCTGAGGGTTCAACAGTCACGTCCAGTCATTGTAGGTTTGTTGAACTGGCCTCTTCTGGATCCTCTGAGTCACTAGGTGCCATTAGCGGATATTAGGTGGAGGAATCCTTTAATTTCATGCAATAATACATTCAGAAGGGCTCTTAAACAGTTGGACTGTTGGCCCTATACTTGCTTGTGAACAACAGCTTTTTAATGAACTCATGTTTGGAGCATTCTACAACTTTCACTTCTTTTTTCCCTTCTCAACTCCTTTTCAACTCTTTTGTTGGCATCAATCTGAAGTTTAATGCTTATCAGATTGAACATTGAAAATCTTGCATTTGTACTGTAAAATCAGATCAGATCAAAAGGGTTTTGTAATTTCCTGTAATCTGTTCTTGTTTGTTTTAGCCAGCTACTTCTTAGAAATGTGGCTGCACACTTAATTACCCCTTAACAATCATACAGCACAATAATACTGGTGTCTTTTAAAGCCTCCCGTTGTTTGCTAATTCATGAACTCTGTGGTTCCTTTTTAATATTTAACAGCACTGCGTGCGTGAATGGCCACCTCACATGAGACACAATAGCCTGGCTCCGTGTGTGTGAATTAGCATACTCTTGAAACTCACTTGTACATGTTCACAGACAAATGCACACACACGTCATTATCACATACCACACTTTAATGTACTTGTATTTTTCAAAATTTATGACAAACCACTGCAAGCACAGAGAACTCATGTGAACACTGAATGTGAATTTACAACTTAGATTTGTAAATTCTTCCTTCTAGTTGTTATTATAATGTGCATCTTTGAGAGCTTTGTCATCATAGACATTCATTTCTTGATGGCAAATAAACCTTATTTCATCCCGGTTGCAAGAAATGGTTAACAAGGACCTATACAGCTGTCAGTGGCAAGTTTTCAAGCTGTAAAGCGTAGTCGTGGCAGCGAAATACACATTGTCACTCCTCTTCTGCACAATATCATTATGCATCTCGGAAGAATCAAAAACAAGCAGCGTGACAAGGAGACAGTGTCACAGTTCTGCATACATTTAAAACTTCTGCAACGAATGGAGGCAAGAGCGCCTTTGTTTCACACTTTTTTGATGTCACAAATGCAGCAAGAGACACACATTTGCATCTCATCATGCTTTTAAACTAAACAACCGGCAGAATTTGTGCACACGTTTATTTTCCAATCAGAAAAGTGCCCTTCTCTATGTCTCTCAGGATAAATAATGTGTAATAATATGTAGTGTAATAATATTAGTCACAAAGCCCACTGGTCAAAGCACATTCATTTGCATTATCCCTGCACATACATTGCCAAATATAGGCGCGGGAAATCTAATAATACCCTTTTCTCTCCAAGGACCACACTTTTCCGGAAAACAAGCCTCGCCTCAAGCTTATTGATTTCATAGGCATACATGTTCTATTGTAATATAACAGATATCATACATCTGCTCAGTGTAATACAGAGCTGAGACTTTGGACAGGTACTAATTACAATTGTCTTAGTATAAAGTGGCGGTGACCTGTGTTTCCCCCCCCCTCACACCATGAAAACTAAAACCTGGAAGCATCCTGTTTAATCAAATGTGTCGGCATTTCCCTTGGCACACAAAGCAAAGCTTGTTGCGCAGAGATAATGATGGTCCTCATGGATGCCTCTCTAGCTCTCCTTTCTCCTTTGAATTTGTGGGCCAGATTCTGGACCTGGATATTAGTCAGCGTGATGACAGATGGCAAACCAGATATTTATTTCCATGGTTGAGCTGAGGCTGCTGCATTTGTGACTATGAATTTCAAGCGAGTGAAATTAATCTGTCTCTGGAGCCATAGAGTGAGCCAAGGAACCAGTTCAAGGTGGAACCAATACAAGACACAAGTCTCTGGAAATGATGACTCAACAGAGTGGACATTTACGTACAGAGCCTGAAAAGGATGACTGAGATTAGCACAGTGAGAGGAAAATGCACTGAAACGCAAGGTTGAAAGACACAATGTTGAATATTCATTTTGGCAATAGATCATAGCTGATTGCTTATTCAAAATAAAACCATTGGACTCCACCTTAATAACACACTGTCCGTCAAGTTAATTAGTAGCCTTTAAAAGTTCTGTTTTACGCTAATCGGTCATCAAGAATGTAGCACATGTTGCCAAATAGCAAAACAAGTTGCTCAAATTCTTTCAGAGGGAGAATCTGCATATGCAGAGGACCAATATTCCCTGAGGCAATTAAGTGATTAATAATAATCATGGAGAGCTAATAAATATAATCCCATGAGAAGCTTCCATGCTTCCATATTATCAGGGGGAGATGTCCCCTGATAATATTAATCCAATGAAAATGAAATGCTTGATCATTTTATCCATCTCATTGTTCTGAGATATTTGTTTTGTTTTGGTTTTCTTCCTGCCATGAAAGTTATGCACAGACTTTTGGAATGAAAATCCCACTTGATGCAAGTTTTAATTAGTTGAACCTGAATGCAGCAGTAATGTTGATGCGCCTTGTAAACTAATTGCCACTGAAGCAAGAATATGGAACATGTCACCACACACACACACACACATACAAACTTTTAATTTCAGATCAATATTAAGACGGCGGCAATAATGTCAAACCCAAATGACCGAGAACACAACATAGATAACCATCTCTTAAATGGCCAGCGACGGTGTGATGGCTTTAATAAGCTCTAATTGGCTGGTTTGTGAAATTGCCAACCTCCACATGATGAAAGGCTGAAATAAGCGTTTGATGTTCCCTTTTTACCAGTTATTTTTTCCTTTTGAAGTTGGAGGTGGAGGGGAGAAAAGTCACAGGCAACACTCAGAAGCCAGGAGTCTCCCCTGAAATCCCTCACCCAGGACTTTATCTGAGCCTAGTACGCCGCATTAATGAAATATGATAAAATAGACTCCCACTGAGCATCAGCACGCTTACCCATAAAGGCCAACTGTAAACAAAACACAAACAGACCTTTATATATATATATCATATTTAGTGGGATGCTGGGTCATACTTTAACAGCTACGCGATATCAAATTCATGCTTTAAAGTTTCTTGTGACGCCTACAGGAAAACCAAACTTTAGAGTTTCCAGCAGTGGATCTTTTATACCTCTGTCTCTATCACTGCTGTTCCCTTTCAGAGAAATGTTCCTTCTTCAAAATAAGCAGGCCATGGTGTTCCCTGCCACTTTCACTTAGACTCGTCTCTGCCTCCCCACAATGATTTCAGACACCTGGGTGAGACATTTACAATTCAAGTATCCTTTAGCGAAGCCTTGGGGCCCGCACTGATGTAGCCTTTGTTGACAATGATGGATGCAGCTGTCAAACAGACTGACATGGTAGGCTAAATTACATTACATTCAAACTATTTCTTTCTTTTTTTTTGGGGGGGGGGGTGGTCCTTTTCAAAGCTGATGTTGCAATGTGATGAGGCATTTGTCGTGGGAATAGTCGCATCTCAGAGACAGAAGAGGACAGCAGCAGCTCCTAGCTCCTCAACTTTTGTCATTTGGTACAAGGAACTGATTTATTTAATAATTGACCCTTTATCTTGTTGCCTCAGCTTATGATGGAGTTTATGCCTGATAATTTCTATGAAGTCTACACCATTTGCAAAAAACAGAACACATCCAAATACTTAATACGTAAAATGCATTCTGTTTCTAGTGCAATAATCCATAATTAATTTAATTTGTTTTGCTTGGTCACCAGCTCCTTAAGGTAAAGTCAGGGTTTCACTGTTCAAATAACTACACCTGCTATGCTTCCATTCCGGCTGCAGGCATAATTAAGGGATGGATTTCTAAGGCCAAAGGGGCCGGAACCAACATGGCAGCATGATAGTACAGTTTAAAATGAGTGAGAAGGGATAGGACATTATCGGCAAAGAAGGGCAGACACATTTGTTTTTCCATTAGCTTAAGGAAATGGACTCTTAATACCTGTCATATATACTGTATAATATATGTATGTTTATATATATACTTTTAATTCTAAAAATAGATGAAAGATATAGTTAATACCAAGATACCAAGCGGCAGAGGCACATTTTAACCCAATTAAAAGCAGATTGTCAATTCCATTACTTCATGATAGATTGCTTCTTTTAGACTGAAATTGCATGATGTCGTCCCTTGTGATGGTCGTCAAAATATTTCCAGAACAAAATGTCGCAGCGGCAATGAAGTCTGATATGTGTGTGAAATTGTAAATATGTCACCGCAATGTGAAAGTGAGTAAGAGGAGTAAGAGTCCACGGGGGAGAACTCAGCGTGTGATTATGCTCTTATCAGTCTTATCATTGTAATTATGCAAGTGCAAACAGCAATGTTTTGTTGGCCTTTAACACTGTCAGCATATCTGATTAGACTGGTTACCTCTCTCTAACAACAGCATCACTCACGTTCAAGCAATATCTCATTACCTATTATCAAATCCTCCAATCAACAAGTCCCCTGATTATTCACGTGTGCTTGTTGGCACAGGCTATTAGATGCAGCGTAGTATCACAGATCACTGGCCAGAAATCACTGCTGCTATTGCCCACAGGGTGTTTAACAGGCCGCAAAGTTACGCATGGTCACTACATTTCATTAAACAAGACAAGGTCAGCAGCCCGGGCAGAGGGATCTGTTTTACTGGCACTCGAGGAACGGCTTTGCCGCTAAACGGCAGTTGACCTTGTTGTATCCTGACAGTCGGTGGCTCCCATTCCCAGCGCACTTCACCACTAAGGGAGGAGCTGGCGTTCTGTGTGGCCACGATAACAGACCGCTGTGCCTGCATAATCTCACCGTTTGGACGCTTGATTACAATATTAATAATTCCTCCACTCTCTCGCTCTGTTTAGGTCGTGAGACATCCACACGACAGTGTCAAGAGGTCTGTGTCAGGAAGGCTAATACAGGAAATTATGAGGGGTCATGTTTAAGGTCATGTGTTAATCATGTGGTGCCGAGGAGTTTTTTTTTTTTTTTTTTTAATCAAAAGCCTGTTAAGAAGAAAATTCGGGAGGAGCAGGTAAGCTGAGACGAAACAGAGGAACTGAAAGTTGATGCAGACTTTAAATGTGTCTGCTTACAAGGCTGTATTTTATATCCTGTCTTGTCTTGTCTTATCCTGTTCCATAGCTCAAAAACTGGTCAAGCATTGGTCTCAAAGAAATCTAACTTTGGTTCTTGGCATGAAATAGTTTCACCATTTATTTTGCGTTTGTACATTTCGTCTTACTATGTTTTGAACCAAATTGAATGTTTTGCACCACAAGTTTTATCTCTGGATTTGTGTGGACCAATTATCTCTAACTTTTCTGCTTGTTTCCTTGTAGAAATTTATTTATGGCTACAAAAACAGGTCTGCTGGAGTTGTACAGTACCAACTTTTGACACATGTAATTCAAAGTAAAATGGCACTGCCGAGATAAAACATACCCAAATGTCCACAAAAAAAAATCATCCCAGGATGTGGGTATTCTCTTATCCACACTTGAACAACAGTTGACCAAACTAATATCCCCATAACTACAGTCCTTGCCCTCTTATATCATTCTTGCCGCTGTGGACAAGAATTACTCCTGGTAAGGTTTTTAGCATTTAAAGTTTGATGCAATGGATACAAAAATTAAGTCAAGTAGAGATTAAATTTGTGGTCAACATGTCCTCATTAGTATTTTAATTGAAATTAGCATCTCTGGAGTGTCTCTCTGGTTTGGTTCCATTTCTCCAAACTGCAGCCTCCGTCACCCTCTCACCTACCATCTTGTACGGGTCTTTGACTTCTCCTGTCTGCCAGGAACGTAACGCTCGCGGTTCATTAATCTCCTCTCCTAGTTTGAAAGAAGAGCAACAATACTTCTGGCTCATGTGAGCGGATTAATAACCTTATTACTCATATTAAATCTGCAAAAAACAGAGGCCTGACCTCCTCTTAAACCGTCTTCAGCAATAGTTGGAGGATGTCTGTTAATTGAATACGAAGGAGCTTGCACGGCAGGCTCCTGCATTGGCTTTGGTCTCGCCGTAAAATGTTACGAGGTCCCCGGTCAGTAATAAAAATAGTCGTACTTTTTGTGTGGGCACTGATTCATTTACGTTCCCTAAGTACAAGAAGCAATACAGGGCTTATGATGACGAAAGGCCGCAGACTCTGTCAGCCGGAGAGTGTCTGCCTACATTTGAACCTACACATTCACCACATCCTTCCAAAATGAATGAAACACGAATAAGAAGAGGAGTAATAAACCTCACTTGATTTAAATTTTTGGTTATACTGAAATGTTAACATATAACGGTGTTAAGATTTATATAAATTTGGGGTATGTTGACAGAAATTACAACACCTCATGCGCTGGCTTTTACCCAACAAATAAAATAAAATGTTGATTTATTCCTTCTGCAATTTTCTCTTTCTTTACCCTCCCCCTAAAATGTTATGGTTACCTCCTCTCACTCCTTCCCCCTCTTTTAGCAGAGGTTATGTTTTATCCACAAGAGAGCCATTATTTAGCATCTCCACCTCTGTTGTCTCCCTCCCCACAGCCCTCCCGACTCAGTGCCATTCTCCTTTGTCATTTTAATCTTTTCCTCTGGCTTAGTTATGACCTCCAGCCTGTGTGCGTAGAAGTGCAAGCGTGTTTGTGGTATTTTGCTTTCACCCTCACTGTTTAAAGGGATGGGATGAGCAAAATCTGTTTCCTCTCCTTATCTCAGAATATGCACGAATATGTGTCTTTCCCGTATCTAGTGACAGCTTGTAACCAAACCGTATCATTGTTATCAGTAATCAAGTGAATAAATTATTTTGCTTGACGATAATAAATAGTCATTTACATATGTACGGTCGTGGTAGCGGCCATTAATATTTTCTATTTAAGGGTGGCTGGTTTTAAAGGCATCCACCATATAATTTTAAGGCAAACTGCAGAGATTACGTGTATCAAAATGCGAAGGTACGTCTCAAGTCTTTGCAGTGTTAATAATGTGATTATATAGCGTAGAAGGCTTGTTTGAATGTCCTATGAATCCTGAGACCCTCCTCTTACCATATCTTTTGCTCCAATTACTTCTTTGCTCTCTAAGAAATATAGGAGATGGAAAAAACAAATACTGTTCTGCAAATAGAGGTGAAAAACCTGACCGTTGTTTTATTTAGTTTCTAGTAAAGGCAAATCTAAAAACGTAGACTCCGGACAGCTACTACGTTTTTCAAAACTTTGCAAAACATCAGCGTCTCACATGGTGACATGGTGGAGATCGTGACTGAGATTAAGATTGATAGATTATAATATTTATTTTTGGGCTGTGCAACATAAGCAAAATCAGCGACGTGAAAGTCAAAGTAATTGGAATTAACTTAAAACACAAAATAATCTTCCGGTTCGTTTCACATAAAGAACTAAAAGAATACTTGGACAGCGCAAACCTCCACCATGCACATATCCAACTGTACAACTCTGGCATTGTCACAATTATATGAGTTCTCTAATTCTACTCAAATTAGATACATATGAGTCTTTCTATACAACTACTGGAGTCAAAAAGTAATATTTTTATGGCCGTTCCGCAGCCCATCGGCAATACATGGGATCACAAAGGCCAATAATCAGTTATCATATAAGTAACTGTAAACAAATTTTAATTTGTACCAAAGTCACTATTATCTAATGAAACATAAACATGAGCTATTTATATTGTTGTTTAAAAAGTAGAATATGTCATAATGATAATAATTATTTAAAAAAAAAAAAATAGCACATAGGGGAAGGAGTCCATAAGGAGCCCAGTCCTTTCTGTGGGTGGGCGTCGGTGCGGGAGGGGGTCATAAGATGGATGACATTTTTTCTGCTACAGCCAAATTAAATTGTGTTTAGGATTTGCATTTCAGAACCACTGCAAATCCAGTTGAATGCAGTTAATAAAAATGCATTCATTCAATATTCAAACGGTAATTATAATATGTCTACACAAAATGTAATGCTACTGTGACAAAGTCTACATAGTTAATAAAAGCTTTTGGCCTTATTTAGCCTTAGGATGAAAGCTTGTTCAAGCAGACTATTCACATTTAAATAGGAAAGGAAAATACAGTGCCACCCACAGCATTTCTAATTGACATGTGATTCTCTTGAATCATAAATAAAAATCACTGCGGCAAAGTCAGCATGAAAATAAAGGTGTAGCCATATTGAGAAACCTAATGTGGTTTATATTATTTTAATGAAACAAGTTGTCAGACAAATGATCCAGACAACTGACGTCTGAATGTGGCTAGCAGCAACAGCGGGTAATTGATATCATTATTTCATACAGACAGCGACAGCAGGGCACAGCCTGATGCATCTCAGGAAAAATCAAAATTTCTTGGCACTGACAGATAATAACTCAGTTTATTCAATCTTTCACAGTAAAAGGTGAGACCAAGAGGGACATTTACTTAAAGGGAATTGACTTATAAGTTTTATATGGCATCTTGTCAAGTGTGAGCTATTAGAAAGAAGCTTTTAATTTAGGTCACATCTAATTTGGTGACACCTTTGTTGCAAAATTGCTTAAGTGTTTCTCATTTGCCATTCATTGGGGTTAGTTTTGGCAACATTTTTATATCTTGTTAAGTGTTTTGTGAGTATCAGGGCCATGAGCGCACATCAGCCAATTTTCTTTTCAGGAACAGAAAATTTAGAAAGCAAAAAAAGTCATTTGATTCGCATTTCAAAATACACTCCAATTTGAAATAGTGAAGAGACAAATTTCCCCTTTTCATGGTCAAACAGAATAAGCGAAAAAAGTTTTCAAAAATTAAAAAAAAAAAAAAAAAAGACAAAATCTATGTTGAAGAATGAATACTAAAACCACTCAAATGGACAGAAAAAGGGTCTGCATTTTTCATACTCTGAGACCAGATGTGGCCCTTCACAAGACACTAGTGCCAATTCACCATTGTGCCAGAAGCTGCAGCTCTCACCCAAGCAATAATAAAAGTCTTCTGTTTTAAACAAACGAAAGGACAACGCTTATATGCTTCACATGGATAGTGACTGTATGCGTATCTGACCATGGCAATATCAGAGTTAGTGATATGGCTGCAATAAAATCAGTGCGTATGCCAAAGGTGTCAGGAACGCCAAATTGAGCATATGGTCTAAACATCTCATTCCAAAATCAATCTTCCAAGAATGCTCTTTCATGAAGAGCATTCTTGGAAGATTGATCGAAGGTTGGAACTTGGCTGCAGGAATTTGCTCCCATTAAGCCACATGAGCATTAAGTCGAGTGCAGACGTCGCAGAGGAGCTGGACTCCAGTCAACAATCCAATCGGAGACAGTACAGGCAGGCTCCTGGATGGGTTTGAGAACCTCGAAAAAGGAGCATAATCGTATGTAGGCCTTTGAGAGAGCAGTTTCCCAAGGAGGCTATTATATGTAGCATGACTTTCAGACTTCCAGAAAACCAAGGTGCATGATGATGGCTATAACGTCACACTTCAGCGCAGGTCACAACATTTAATGTACATTATTTTCTAACATGTAATTTTATGTTGTAGCATTTAGACCTCACTTCACTTCGAAGATTCAAAGTACATAGACGAAGGGGAAAAAAGTCGCCGCGTGCAAGTACCACAGCGTTTATAGCAGATGCTAATGTGCAACCCCTGTCCTTATATGAGAAACCAATATTAGGGAATGTACAGTAGGCCAAAGCCACATGAAAATATCTGGACGTGGTTTCCACATATTTTGGCTGCATGTGTGCTACTCAAATCCAAGGCAGTTTCTTGTGTTTGACAGTTACTGAGTTACCATCCCTCTTTAGTCCTTGTCAACACTAACACAATGAACGTTTTATTGTTAAGCAATTAACAAAAATAAAGAGTTTTGTGTCGTCATGTTTACTTGTGTTGAGCAAACCACTGACTCATGGGAAGATAAGTTTAGAACTGTGAGCTTTCACCAGAAACATGCATTTATTGTTTTATGAATTAACCATAAGATGCATCAGCCTGTCTGAAAACATCCATCCATTACTACCACTGCCGTCGCTGTAAGATTCGAGTCAGCCAGTATTATGTCAAATGCTATAAAAAAGAGTACACGTTGAATCCATGTTGAATCGCTAATATACTTCCCAGCACTGAGCTTACTTGCTGTTTTATTCCACATTCACACAGGGGATGATGCATAAATACATGTTTATGTAGAGCAATTTGACTTCCTTATGTTGTGGTCAAAGTAAGCTCTACATCTTTTTTTTTTTTTTTTTTCTTATTTAAACCTTATGGGAAATAAAGCAACTGGCAAAATGACTGATTGCCACTCATCACATTCTGAACCGTCAGGAGGCTCCCGAGTGAGATGAATCAACAAACACAACAATTTTTCATGCAGATGAATATGCTATTGTCTCAGCTCGTGCTCTTCCGCGCTCTCCCGCGATTTCAAGTCATCTGTAGTTCCTCAATCATTTACTGTGCATAATGAATGTTACTGGTTGTTGTTTTTCTGGCAGTTTGATTTTTTTTTTTAAACCACACTTGTAGATTCAGATGCCAAAACGGCTGAAAAAAGCAACTCAACTCCCGATTTTCATATTATAAAAGAACATTAATTATTGTGTTTTAATCGCTGTGTTTCTGTGAGGTGCACACAAGTAAAAAAAGACAAAGAAACAAAAAATAATGAGATGCTGGAACTTACTCTGGGTGCTCCCTGATGTGTGTGCACCCATGCCTGCAAACACAATCATACGCTGTAGTTTCTGCAACAATAGATAGGCCAAATATAGGGGGTGCACACAATGGGCCCTACTATCTAACAGGCAGGCACCTGCACCGACAAAGATCTAATAATCTCCCTCAACATTCTCCAGCAAACATGTAGGAACTAACAGGTCTGGTTTTCAGCTGAAGGTATAGAAGTTTAGTCAGGCTCTGCCATAAAGCACACCAACATCCAAAGGGCTTTTTTTTGATTTTGACCATTTAAAAACAAGAATAAAATAATATAAGACAGTAGAGCCTGATACAGCTTGATGCTAAATCACTGTAATGTTTCCCAAAACCTCTGGAGCCATGTTTCATTTTCTGCAACTGCAATAATATTTTTCATTAGACCTGTTTATCTGATAAACTGAGTTTATGTCATTTTCTAGCCTTTAGATGCTGTCGCAATGTGTATTGTTCTTATTTCCCAGTTGTGAAACTGCATTGTTGGGGCATTTTTGCCGGTCCAGTATTTAAATGGAGGCCTCCTCAGCTTTTCCATCAAGCGGTTTGGAGCTCCAGTACCACAGGGCTGCGACCGTGTAGAAGACATAGAGTAGGCCATAACCTGGACACAAATCTATTTGTTTGCCAAGCATCAAACCTCAGAGAAGAAGATGAAACCCTGTCAAGCAACAACTTTTCTCTAAAATTCTGCTTGTTTAAAAAAAAAAAAAAAAAAAAAAAAAAAAAAAAAAAAAAAAAAAAAAAAAAAAAAAAAAAAAAAAAAAAAAAAAAAAAAATCTATAGGAAAATTAAAGAAACTCAGGTACAGTACCTGACAATAAATAGCTATATGAGAGGTTAAACTCTGCTATATGTAACAATTGTTATGTAAATTAAAGGTGCAATTTGCAAGATATACAGTAGCATAATTTCTTTTATTTAAATGAATGAATCATCAACAGACTGGGATGAACAGCAGTGTTGGTGTTATGCCATCTGGTCATCCTGATCTGCACTGTGTCACAAAAACACTTTGTATCTCTCAAGGTAACAGTCCACTATCCCTTTTTATTCTGTAATTTCAGCTGCTAGATGTATAGGAGCTGCGTGGCTTGCTCAGTTTTGCAAGCTCCCTCAACAAAATCACAAAATATCATGAAATAAAACTTATTTTGAGCTTAAACAGAAACTCAGCTAAATACAAACTCAGACATTTCTCTCTTTCACAGCACAGATTCCATTAACTCATTAAACACATAATTCCTTCACAAGAGACAAGTAAAAATGCACCAAAACCATATTAAATGTCTTTCCACAGTCACCTCTAGTGGATTATATTAAATTCTCAATTTGCAGAGTAAGGTGTGGAAATATTCCATCACTACAAGCCATTTTCTGTTGCCACAAAAGGCCTGATGCCTGATGATTTCCCCATCTGCACCTGGTTACTGCATCGTGTGTTATCAAACTGGCCTCCGTTGCTCTCAGAGGGCATATCCGTTCCCAGTTTGGTTTTCCAGCTGGACTCTGCAGTCAGAGCACGGAGCTGAGCCTGTCTGCTCGCTCTGACTCCCCAAGGCTAAATCTATAGGCAGACTTCAGAGAGCAGCTAACTAAGCTAATAGTTGCTATAGCTAAAGCCAGATAATTGCACAGCCTGGGGTGAATCGCTTATAGCAGACAGTGTAGTGCCAGAAAAATGTGCTCTCCTTCCTCGCCTTCTGTAAAACTTTACTAAGAAAAGTGCTGTTTGAATTTGAAATATTGATTGTTATGAACTAAAAGTGGCAAGGAAGTAAGCTGATAAGGACCCACAAAGAAAGCAGAAAACATTTTTTTTTTCTGAGCTGTTTCCTGAAAAGAACATTGACGGATGTTTACAGTGTCAGTATAAGCAAGGTCTGATTTTTTTCACACATACAAAAGACATGTACTTCTTCAGATTTGTGAACCGGCACATCATTTCCTTTAAAAATGCAATGTTCTTTTCCCAGCCCGCTTTCATTTCCTATGTGAGCCGGGAGGGAGATGGAGATCAGCAAACTGTTCTCCAGTGAGGCCACTCGATGTGAATCAAAATAAAGCACCTTTCAAACATAGCGAAATAATAAACTCCTGTTTCTGTCTAAGAGGGCCGGGAATAATAAACAGAGCCACATCGTTGATTTCCACATCCCGAATGTTTAAGTGATGCATGGATCATAAGGAGAGAAAAGCAAAACATGTTATTCATGATGATTGCATTGTAATTACCATGTAGTATAGTACATTGTATCGCCAGCAGACGGCAATTATCCAAAAATACTTGCCTCTGTCGTGATTAATCTATTTTTATGGATGTAAATTATTCCTTAATAATACTGAGGCCTGGTTAAAATACTGTTCTGAACTGAATATTTTAATTATTCATTGCTGTTGTTTTGTGGTAATCAAAAAGATATTATAAAAGAAATAAATAAAATAAGGTTGCTTAAGGTCATTGCAGTCTGTGCCCATGAACCTGGTCAAATCGGATATATAACAATTGTATTACATAACAGCTAATTTTTGTCACATTTTCCTTGGTTGTTTCTCTTGCCCGGGTGAGGCGAAAATCTATTTTTATAGTGTTTTGTGTCTATTACATGACCTTTGGCTACAAGCTGTGTAAAGTAGAAAACAAGTCAGCTCTAAATTACATTATATTGTTTAAGAATTTCATTATTGGAAGAAAGGCCAGCTCAATTTATGCAAATATTGACTTTAAAATAAACACTCCAGCAGTACTTCAAAAGTGGACAGACTGTTAAATAAAACTACAAACTAAAACTGTATGTTTTATGATGAGATTAATCTTTCCAATATGATATCCCTGAAAATCAGCGAGAATGTTTTTGGTTTGGCCAAAAGAAGATATTAACAATATATCTGTGACTACGACTCTAATCTAGAACCTGATGAAACACTTACGACCCCGATGAGTCTCCAGCTGTGCTGCCTTTCTCAAGTGTACATCTGGTGTTTTGAGGGATATACCCTTATGGTCGCCTGACTAGCTGAAACCTTAACTGCACCATCATTAAGATTCTTTTTTCTGGTTTGCATTGATCTACAGGCAGAATCAGCACACATTCGTTTAACTCAGTAACTTCGTTAACTGAGGAGTGACGAAGTGTTTGCCACAGACGTGCACATATTGACTGGTCGGGTCCAACAGTTCACCAGTTTCATCTTCTCTGGCGACAGCCTGAGGCCATTGACTTCTTCTTTCTCTGGTAGTTGTACTTTGAGTAATTAGTAGAAAGAAAACCTGTAATCTAGATATATGCTTTTATTGTGTATAAAATGTGACAAAGCAGCTTTTGGGTATCGGAACGCTACTTTTCTGGCATTAGTACCGTGACTTAATATTACGGTTGTTGTTCCGAAAAAGTCAGCTTTTACGGTAATTACAATTTCTTAGATATTTTTTCGAGACACAGCTGGAAACTATGCCAATGAATTAGTTTGCTCAGCTTTTGCAACGTTTTCGCAGCGATGATTCCGTGTTTCTTCCAGACTAGCGGTTCATCTCAGTGATGCTGACCCAGAGTCGGTGTTGCTCTTAAATTTAAGCTATTATTAAAGGTGTCGTCATTGTCTGTCACTGAACTGACCTTTTTGGTAAATTAAAACATTGCCACAGGGGCTTCATTTGTTTATTTCTTTTTGACAATAGCTCCAATTATGGTGAGAATGTCTTCACTTTAAGCTGTTATGAAGGAACAATGAGCATAATACTCTACTAAAACAAAAACAAAAGTCACAAAAGACTTGAAAGGCAAAGAAACTCTTAAGCGTGTACCGCCGTGTTGTTTGGCAGAGTGCTATGATGATTTCTGCACCACATGGCTGCACACATGCAGACAGTCTTCTTTGCAAACGCGGGGCCATTTCAGGCCGCTGAGCCATCAGCAGTAACAGTTCAATACGAAGTGTGAAATAAATGAAAGCGTTCGTTTACTGGTCCGAGCCGGGTCCTCTGGCACACACATAACAGTTTCATCCATCCAGTGAGTAACCAGAAGAAGTGGATTGACCTGCCAATGGAAATATTTGAATATCATCATTCAAATCATATCAAAGGAAATTATGGTGCCGCTCTGACTTCACTACTTGGTTTTAAAAGTGTTTGATTGGAAGGTGCAGTGAGTGCTGCGACAGTTCAGTACACATAAATGAGGTTCTGTGATTAATATAAGAGAGACGCTCTAACACACAGCTTCTGCTTCGCAAAGCAAAAATGCCTCAGTTATAAGTTGCAAGAATCGTAAGCTTTAACATGTTCCTGGAAAACTGTTACTATTACTTATTTTACTGTTATTTCTAAGGGAGGGACATCCCACAACATAACTACTTAACTTTTCAAAAAAAACCCTATTAAGTTTCCTCAATAATCAAACTAATGCAACCTCTGCTTAATTAGACTGGCCTTGTCTCATCAAAATTACCTGTGATTCAGCACTTACTTGACAGCCTCTACTAACTTTAAATAGCTCTTTCTTTCCCTCTGAACTTCTCACATGGTTTCATTTTATTTCAAAAAATGTTTGAATATCCAAAAGATCTGAAAAAAACATTGGAATTTGTAATGTAGCTGAGGTTCTTATTATTGGCTGGTTTTCAACCTCAGCGACATGGTATGAATATGGTTGGTATGAGATGCAGTTGTTAGATACAAGAGGCTAAAATCTTGCCCGAGGCACCAAATTGGTCAGGGCCAGCTCTGCGACGAACTTCAAACTCCCCAACCAAAATCTCTCTTTGAGCAAGCAAGATGCAAGCAAGCAATTTTAGAATCTATTGGACAACCAACATTTTTCAAGCATACAAAATGTTAAAATGGAATTTATCTAAAACAATGCACAATGAAGAAAGAAATCGAGCTTGACTGTTAAGTGTAGCTTGGTTTTTAAGCTATTATTGGCCCCACGTGTTCGTTGTACCGCACAAACTTCACTGGACATTTGAGTGACATCAGGCTGAGTCGAGAATGACAGAATTTCAATTTCAAGGTGAACAGTTTGATGACAGGGCTGCATGATGAAGAAGGCGTGATGATTTGTCAGAGGGAAATCAATCAGCCTGTTGTTCCACTCTAAGGTGACACAAAGGTGATGTCTTTGGACGACTGGAAACTGCAGCTTCAGTCACCCTACAGCTCACAGAGGAAAGAGACCAAAGACTGTCCGATATTAGTATCAGACTAAACAAAATAGACGAGCAGATAATCAGTTAGACTGTTTTAATTAAAGGAAAAGCATTTTTGCTGCTATCGAGCAAACGCTGCTGGCATTGGCTGATCAAAGATTTAAGCGATTATTTCTGGAACTTTGTTCCATCAGACGGATGAAATTGCTTTAAATGTGAGCTACTAGAAATATCTTTAATTATGGTTCTGCTGTCTTCTTTCAGCCTCTCGTTATAGCTTTTCATGTTGCTGAGAACGTCTAGCGTGAAGTGCTGCTTGCACTCCTCTACCCACTCAGACAAGGCCGGACTTACCTCAGCCAGACATAGCTGCACAGATATGTGACCGCCGACGTGAGCACAGCATGGCGAGCAACAGCAAACGAGGCTTCCTGACAGTTTGCAAAATGCCAACTATTAGCCTGGCAGCGTAGACAAGTTCCCATCCAAAGGGACGCCTTGCACGGCAGACTTTCAGCCATCTGTGACTAAGCGAGCCACTTATTTATTTATCTTGGTTATTATTATTTTTTCTTTTCTTTTGATTAGGGCCACTTGCCCTGTTCTCAGCCAGGACCTTCTATACTGCCCAGACTATACAAAGTCCTGTGCCTGCCTTCTTTTCTAGCTCCCATACAGCCACTACACACAGCAGACGTTATTAAAAGACACAAGTGCAGTCTGTACACGTTAACTGAAATACGTATAAAGGCAGCATTTTTCATTTTTCACTGTTTAAGTGTGAGGAAAATGTTCTGCACCGACTGTGCTCTGAAACAGTCATCAGCATACTAGATAACAAGAGCACTTAAGGGATACATTTAATCCACAAAGTCCCTTGTAAAAAATATATATACGTATACATAGATAATACATATATACAATGTATAAAACCCACCTGTCATTTTGCTTTTCTTTTCTTTTTCTTTTTCTTTTTAATCTGCATGGGTTCGCTGAAGAAAGCATGTTCTTTTTCAAAAATATCAGCGCAATGGAACGAGAGAGTTGAAGGTAATCACCCACTTTCTCCGGCTGATGTGCATTTGCAGCTCTCAAGGAACATTGTGGTTTTGTTTTTGGTTTTTTTTTCTTTTGTTTGGGAACTTAATGCCTTTGACAACCTGTTATAAGGACATTTCAGGAAAACGTTGGTGGGAGAGCTGTGGACTGACATGCAAAAGGCATTCTCAGTCAGCTGCAGCTCTCTAGTGTTACAGTTCATGATCCAAGGCCTCCAGTGTCGTCCTTATATCTCTTAAAAGTTCAGTACCATAGGGCGATTTAGTTCATGAGGTTGAAAATTTTCAACTGATTCATGTTCGAAGCGGTTGCTCAGTTTTGATTATGTTTAATTTTACTAACTTTTAGCTCAACAGTCTGGAAAAACCTCAATTATTATTAGAACTCTGATCTTCCTATTAGTATACAGTGCACATTTTGTCAGTAATATTATTTTTAATTGTTGACATCAAGTGAAGTGTAAAAATCCGAATATTTAACTACTCATTTTGAAACTACTGTATGTTGAGATCAAATGATCACTTGATCACGTGATTGCCTGTCATTAATATAGAATATCAAGGTACCCACAGCCAGAACATTAACGCAGAATAGTAACGCAGTCAGTTTCCTTGGACATACCAGTAGGTGTCCATTGTCAGGGATTAATTGATATTCGCTCATTCAATCAGAATTGCATGTTCACTCATACTACAATATGTCTTCTTATTAAACATTATATACAGTTTATTTTATTCCATTCTATCTAAAATATAATTTTTTATGGACTATTTGGTAAAAAAAAAAAACAAAGCATCCACAGTTAATAGACAGCATTTTCAGACTACCACCTTCACACCTCAACTACCTGAACATTATGGACTAAGTGGATAGTAAAGTGGTCAGTTATGATGCTTTAGGTGTAAATACACAAGAGCCTGTGGAGAATAATTCATTACAGACTTGAAATGGCTTTCAGGTACGGCATTAGTCTCTGTAACCAGTAATGTAGATCTCTACTTGAAAAAGAAGGGTCAAAAAGTCATTACTATGCTAATGCAATGCAAAGGCCAGAGGCAAGGAGGCGACAATTGATCTCGAAATTGACGTGCAGTCACCATGACTGGTCCCTACTCTATTCAGATAAACAATGCGCAGCCTAAAAAAAGAATAATCAATTCCGCATTCTCACATGGGCAAAGTTGGTAAAATGATTATTTTCCATGAAGTTATCAGATTGAATTAAAGTTCCATGGGGGGGAAAAAATGGCGGGGGCCCTTCAAGCTGTTTCATATTTGCAAGAGTGCAGAGTAAACCGGAAAGACTGTGCATCATCCTGACAAGTTAAAACACACTTCACTGTGTGTTATTTATTTTCTCTCAGGTCACTTGGGGTGTTGCATATCACTGCATGCACTCGAAGAGAGCCAGAAGCAACAATCTGATGTTATTAAAATGCATCTTTGTTTTATCATAGACACTTCTTTTTCTCTAATGTGTCTGGCTTCAAGCTGTTTCAAGGTCGATGTGATGGAGCTGCAATCTCCAGAGATGAAATATAGGAATTAAATATAGATAGAGTCATCCTTGCATAAGAATTAAAAACTCCTTCTGTTGTTTGTCCCTCCGCTGTTCAACTCAAACAGTTTCCAACAAGCATGTGCACACATGGGTTTTTTTTTTTTTTTTTTTTAAAATGTGTGAAGAATATATTAAATATACACAGAAACATGTCTGCCTATTTCTTTGGCTTTGACATTAATAGGACAGAAAAACCTACTGGTTGGGGCCACACTTCTGTTAAATATTACATTTGTGACAACTTGCCGTCTGTGTCATCAGCCATCCGGCAGTCAAATATTTTTGGAACCATGAAATTTACCAATAGGATTTGATATCACAATCCTTGAAAACATTCAAACGGTCGTCCAGTTCATGTGTCAAAACAACGATTTATTCATGCCAAAAATGTTACAATTTTGCGAATTTTGTCATATAACATTTACTGACGTTTCTCCAATTAAAGAGGTTCCTGAAGGAGGTCAGCGGAGAAGTATCTACTGATGGGTCACACGGTCTTGACTTGATCGTTTTCGTCAGACACGCTGAATTTCAATTCCCATTGCCACCAAGTTGCATCACATTAAAGAAAAATGTCGGGTCACCGCCGTCTATTTGATTAGATTTCAGCTCCCGGACCCCTACGGTTGCATTTAATGTGTAAAGAATTAATTCAACTGAGAATGAATGAAATATTTATTTATCTCTTCCCCATCATCAACAAGCAAAATGAGTACAGAAAGGGTCAGAAGCACTACGCCTTGAAAATAGTTGTGAACATTCCTTCTTTGTGAGAATGAGTGGAAGGAAATGTTCCTGATAAAAAATGATGGCTATTGGGGACCTTGAGAATTTCCTCCAGCAATCACTACCCTTTTGTCAGAAATAAAAATTGTATGATACAAATATGCGGTGCAAAGCAAATGTTAATTTGTTAGAGGGCAATGTGACGTGTCGGAGGCTGAAAAAAAGCAAATAAATAGGGGGAATGAATTTCCCCACAATGGAAGGATAATGTGGATACACAAGTAAGGAATCTACTGGATTTATACAGCGATTAAAGCTTTTTTTTAAAAGAAAAAGAAATGGAAGCTTTTAGTGATACAACCTGAAATTGTAAACTGTGAACTCTTCATAACAAAAATACGTTTCTCTACATGTCTTTCAAAAACAAAATGTGTCCAATGTAACAGAAACCGACAGGACTCACTTGCAAGCCTGCAGCAATGCACAGAGTCACCTCAAAAAATATTCACATGTCCTCTGGGCAAATTTTTTTGATTAAAGACTTTGTCTTGATGGAATTTAATCACTCAGGTCAAAACCTGCCACTTTCAGTGATTTGAGATGTCTGGGCTTTTGGCTCATTTATTGCCCATGGCATGTCAAATTACGGCACCTCACAGCAAAGGTTTTAGTAAAAATGGAGATTCATTAAAGTTCATTCTTCAACCCCAGGGGAAATACTCAGTGATAACGGCAAAGGGCTTTACGGTAATCCAATCTACTCAATTATGAGTAATACAATCAGTTGTGCTTTATGAGTAATAAAGAAATATTTAGGCTGTTCAAAGTCTCAAGGGGCCAATCACTGAAGAGGGAAATGATTCAAATTGACAAAGACCCTCTGTCTTGAGGTTGTCACGTACATCCTGTGTCACTGATGTCAAGCCACTGGGCCTTAGCCAGAGAATTGCTGATTGTGAATTATGTGATCCTAACAATCATAACTTTTTTGTAATTCTTATTTATGTGTCATGGAACATTAAGAAGGAATACAGTCCTATTTTAAAATCATTGTGTGTGAGAAAGGATGTTAATCATAACTAATGTGACCTTGACTTTCAAAGATATTCATCTCCGACACAGACCACTAGTAATGACTACATTTTATGTCCAAATAATTTTTGTCACATTCCTTTTCCAACCCAGTCCCCAGTCCTCAGAAAGGTGGGAAATATATTATTAACACTCTATCAGTGTATAATGTTATGTCAAGACTTATAGACTTATAGAAAGAAGCCATAAAGCTTAATTTTGGTTTTCCATTATCCTGCGCTGTGCTCTGTTAGGCTTCTTTTGCATTTTTCTTTTCCTGTGGCAATGAAATTTGAGTTTCAGCTTATGAATGTTTTCGTTTCGTTTCGTTTTCTGCCGCTTATCCGGGTCTGGGTCGCGGGGGTAACAGCCTGAGCAGGGACATCCAGACGCTCCTCTCCCCAGCCACTTCCACCAACTCCTCCGGGGGGACACCGTGACGTTCCCGAGCCGGCCGAGAGATATAATCTCTCCAGCGTGTCCTCGGTCTGCCCCGGGGTTTCAGTCCCGGACGGGCGTGCCCGAAACACCTCCCCAGGGAGACGTCCAGGAGGCATCCTGACCAGATGCCCGAACCACCTCAACTGGCTCCTCTCAACGCAGAGGAACAGCGGCTCTACTCTGAGCTCCTCACCCTATCTCTAAGGCTGAGCCCAGCCACCCTGCGAAGGAAGCTCATTTCGGCCACTTGTATTCGCGATCTCATTCTTTCGGTCACTACCCAGAGCTCATGACCATAGGTGAGAGTTGGGACGTAGATTGACCTGTAAATTGAAACCTTTGCCTTCTGGCTCAGCTCCCTCTCCACCACAACGG